>CM070828.1:37952144-38519644 GCA_036326025.1 Chrosomus eos
CAACAAAGATATATAGGGTATAATAAGGGAATGCATGTGAGTGGCGCAATGAAATTATCCAATTACTGGCAACCTGATAATGGTTTCAGTGTGCTCTATTTCCAGGAAGAGCTAACATAAAACACTTAATGTCTGTCTGGGGCCGAATATAAGGCAAAACGAAGCAGAGAGAAATAATGAGATTTCATTCACATGTGTATGGGATGGTTGTATTGTTACTGTTGCATTTTTGCACTACCTATAATGCCTTAAAAATAACAAATCCTAATGAATAATACAAACATATTAATATAATACACATTAAATCCTTCTGTTTTCGAATATGCCAAATTTATTCAGATATTGGTGTTTGGGTGCAGTGTTATTGTTTTACCTGTAGTATCATGCTTGTTTACAATTTTAGGGTATGGTAAGTAGCCTACGATTTTTAAAATATCAAGTATATGTGTTAATGGAGCTTATTAGCTATTCATTTGTTTAAAATTGTATGTAAAATAATTGCTTTGGTTGTTAATTTCACTTATGTATTTAAGCATCCCTATATCATTAATTTGTTATATGCTTGATCCACTTCAGCTAATAAACCCGTTTGAATATACACTTCATTCTAATGGGCATCAGCTACCCAAACGCTGTGCGCTATAACGCGTCCGTGTTGCTCAATGGAACAGGTTCTTTCACGCGCAGCCAGTGGAGGTGAGGATGGTGGACATGTCGTCTCTTTCCACGTACCTCAACAATGAAGGTCCTCTCTTCTCCACAAACAGACACGACCCAGAAGAGAATGTGGAAATAGCATGTTTTCCAACAGAACCCCGGGAGTCCCGTCTTTCGCCCCCTGGCTCCCACCCCCGCCATGACTGTCCCCAAATTCCCCCCACCGTCCGCCGTTGATTTCCAGGCTTGTTTCTTGTGTATGGTCTTTGTTATTTCAGAAAAACAACGAGAGTCCTGTATTCCTGATGGTGCTTTGAGAGTTTCTTCTCAGTCGAGCGTTAAATTTGCAAAGCCATTTTGTGTTGCGTCTCCTCAAGGTGGTGCGTTAAAATGATGCTGCGCCGCTGATGCGCTCGAGCGAACGCAGCACCGTCAGCGCGCACAGCCCCGCGGAATCCGAGTCGTTGAGAGAATCGGTTCCTTTGAACCGTTCGTTTTAACGAATCGTTTATTAAACAATTTGTCAATTAGGCCACTTTTACCCATCACCTCCTAATTTGGTTATTGGTTTTGGTGATCAATGCTTCCTCTTAACAATTATCTTTGAGGGAGGAATAGGCCTATATAAAGAAAAAAGGTTTATTTTTGCATTTAGGCACTCAGCCAAATCGAGAAATAATTTCAGATTTATCAAAAGATAGCCAATCAGAAGTAAATCTAGATTTAAAAAATGTGTGTTTTCACAGACATAAATTGCTAAATAATCGGTAGGCCTACTTATATAAATTTGGTGACGCAGCCTATTATTTATTAATTTTAAAATGAAATATAGCCTACATCTAATAGCCTACGTGTTGTCATAATTAACATGTCAGCACTTTGTAGCCAGCCTAAGACTCATGACAATAACAGAGCTTGGTTCGTTCAGAATCAGACACAAACTAACTTAAACGGATGCATACTGAATTTAGATTAATTCAGTAACCAACCACGCCAAACAAGTCGATGATTCATTATAAAGAATCAGCTCATAAGAGTCAATCGTTCGGGAATCAGACCATGCACATCATCATATATAAATGGGTTGTAGAGCTATTTTAATTGCCGTAGCCTTTGTGTTCTTCTTTAATAGTGCAAAAGTGCAAATTGAGACATATGATGCAAATGAAATGAAATGCATGTACAAAACTCAATCTCATCATGTCAATTTTAAAGTTATTTCATCTAAGATACAAATAATAATTTGTAATTTGAACGTCAATCGTTGCACTGGACTTCAGTGTTATACAGTGTGTTTAACATGAAAGGTGGTTCAGAAACCTTGATTACCTGATGCAGTGATGCGGTAAATTATGTTCATCTTAACAAGCATCTCAAAGGCCACTGGGTGTTCACTGTTCAGGGATCACAGCAGGCTTTGTGTCTGAGGGAAGGGACACAGTAGTGGGGAATGGAGAAATAGGAAGTCAGAGAGACAGGTTGTGTTCTGCGTGCGCTGCCGTGTATCTGGGTCACCGTGTGCAGAGCCGATACGCCAGCCCTGGAGATGCTCCTCTCTGCGGTGTGACAACCACGGGATGGAAGCCAGAGCTCCGAGATGAGCAGCAGGGGAGGCCTGACAGTCTCTCCATCTGGAGCTTAAAGCAGTTAGACACACACATGATGGTGTTTCCATGTTTTATGGGGACTTTCCTTATATAGACATAAGGATTTTTAAACTGTACAAACTGTAAATGCTTTCCCCAACCCCCTCACAGAAAACTTTCTGCATTTTTACACTTAAAAATCATAATTTATATGATTTTTAATCATTTTCCTCATCGGGGCCAACAAATCTGATCCCATTGACGTAGGGTTTACCTGAACCACACACGTTTAAAAATGGGGGAAACTGCATAGACTTCTATAGTTTTTATAAGCAGTTATAAATAGTATAACCCAACCCTACCAGAAAACTGTATGCATAAAAAAAATAAAAAATAAAATGTGTGTGCTATTTTAACAAATGAGGATGTCGCCAAGTTTTTGTGGTTTAGCTCACTTCTGGAACTAATTTGTCCCCAAAATATGGTAGACCCCTTAACTGTCACCACCCTTTTTGAGAATTGACATTAAAATGCACTATTCAAACTTAAATGGTTGTAATCAAAGAAGCCATATATCTAACCAAGTTGTGTTCCAAATTTGAAGTTGATATCACAAAAATTTAAGTTCCCCTGAGAATTTGTTTAGGCGTAATACCAAAAATAGCCACCGGGTGACATATATTCCATTGAATTTCATTGTATGCATTCTGCCGTAACAAATTAATACATTTCTGTCACAAATATCACTTCTGTCACAAAATATGGAACATTGAGACTCAGATCTTTCTGACAATGTGTTTTGTCAAGATTAGAAAAAGTTTTGATCATAAATTATGAAACATGATGACGCCCAAAAGGGGAGGAGCCCAATAAAATACCGTACCGTTTCTATGGTAACTCAGCATCCAATTTCAAAAAAAGTTTTCACATGAATTCTTAGTTCATAAGCTTTCAAATGATACCTAATTTATGATAACTACTAAATTATGTGATGTAATAAAAAAAAAGATAATGTTTCACTGTGATTGTGTGCATTATGTAAAATATATAATTTCATATTAATGCATAATGTGACCCATAATAATTCTAGTTCATATGGACATCGAGCTGGAATTAACATGACACACAACAACTGCATTCAGCAATTTAAAAAACCCAGCAATAAATATGTATTTAAAACACCTCATTTTACTAGTGAAGCTGCAATGAAGTCATCGTGGAGTTCCCATAAAACACTGTACCACACTGAACAGTGCGTCTCAGACAAGGCAACCAACACATTCCACCCACTCACCATCCCAGCCTCCATTTGTAAACAGCATCTGAAGAGAGAGAGAGAGAGAGAGAGAGAGAGAGAGAGAGAGAGAAGAGAGAGAGAGAGAGAGAGAGAGAGAGAGAGAGAGAGAGAGACCTTCCAATCCATCTGTCTCTCACTCTCACACCTCACTTTTCTAGATTGTACAAATATGCATATCATGTTCCTTTGTTGTACATTAAAAGGTTGATTTTCACTGACTAATACAGACATGATTTTACAGCGAATAAGTACTGGTTATAGATTTTAGCTAACTAATCAAATTATCTTCAAAAATACATTTATATTAATAGAGACAGAAGATTGGTCAAGTACTTGTTTATAATACATAATATAATATTGTCACGGTCTGCCTGTTTGTTTTTGCTTTCATGAACTTTTAGTTTGCATTTACTTGGTTAGCTGTTTTCCTTTGACTCCGCCTCTGCTGGATCCCTGCAGCCCTTCGTCTCCACCATCAGTCCTGATCCGCCAGTCCCCAGCACTGTCAGTGTGGCTCAAGTGTTCACCCTGGCTTCTCCCTCCATCAGTTCTGCCGTGGGTCACCTCCTTCCTGGCCGTCTCCTGGGTTTGCTCTAAATTCTCATTGGCCACCGGATCCTCCACAGATTTTTTACCACCATCCACTCTCCACTTCACCTCCACTCCTTCACTTCCCATCCACTCTCCACTCCACCATCCACTCCTCCACTTCCACCATCCACTCCTCCACTTCCACCATCGCCCACTCCACCACTCTCCACCCATCCGCTCACTCCACCATCCCTCCCACTTCCACTCCTCCACTTCCACCACCATCCACTCCACCACTTCCACTCCACTCTCCACTTCCCCATCCACTCTCCACTTCCACTCCTCTCCACTCATCCCCATTCCACATCCACTCCTCCACTTCCACCATCCACTCCTCCACTTCCACCATCCTCCTCTTCCACTCCACTCTCCTCCACTTCACCCATCCACTCCTCTCATTTCCCCATCCACTCCTCCCTCCATCCTCCATCCATCCACTCCTCCACTCCTCCACTTCCACCATCCACTCCTCCACTCCACCATCCGCTCCTCCACTTCCACCATCCACTCCTCCACTTCCACCATCCACTTCTCACATCCACTCCTTCCACTTCTCACTCCTCACTCCACTCCATCTCCATTCATCCATCTCCTCCACTCCACACTCCTCCATTTCCACTCACTTCCACTCCCATCCATCCTCCACATCACCCATCCTCACATCCTCCTCCACTGCACCACACTCCTCCACTTCACCATCCACTCCTCCACTTCACATCCACTCCCTATCCTTCACCATCCACTCCTCCCCACATCCACCATCCACCTCCATCCTCCACTTCCACATCCACCTCACATCCACTCCTCCACTCCATCCATCCTCCTCCACTCACTTCCACTTCCACTCCACATCCACCTCTCCACTCCATCCACTTCACTCCACTCACCTCACTCCACCATCCACTCCTCCACTTCCACATCCACCCATCCTTCCACCATCCACCCACTCCATCTCCACTTCCACCATCCACTCTCCACTTCCACATCCACCTCCTCCATTCCTTCCACCTCATCCACTCACCTCCATGATCCTTCCACCATCCATCACTCCACTTCCCACACCTCCACTCCCTCCTCCTCCACTTCCACATCCACTCCTCATTCCACCATCCACCCTCCTCATCCACCATCTCACTTCCTCATCCACTCCTCCACTTCCATCATCCATTTCCCACCCTCCTCACTCCACTCATCCATCCTCCATTCCTTCCATCCACTCCTCCATTCACTCCTCTCACTTCCACCATCCACTCCTCCACTTCCACCATCCACTCCTCCACTTCCTCATCATCCACCCTCACTTCCACTCATCCACTCCTCCACTTCCACTCCACTCTCCAACTTCACATCATCTCCACTTCCACTCCTCTCCACTTCCACCATCCACTCCTCCACTTCCACATCCACTCCTCCACTTCCACTCCACTCCTCCACTCACCTCCACTTCCACCATCCACTCCTCCATTCCATCATCCACTCTCCATCCATTCCACCTCCACTCCATCCACCCTACCTTCCACCATCCACTCCTCCACTTCCATCCATCCACTCCTCACTCCCCATCCACTCCTCCACTTCCATCATCCACTCCTCCACTTCCACCATCCACTCCTCCACTTCCACCATCCACTCCTCCACTTCCACATCCACTCCTCCATCTTCCACATCCACTCCTCCACTTCCACCATCACTCTCACTTCCACCCACATTCACTCTCCACTCCTCCACTTCCATCCATCCACTCCTCCATTCCCCATCCACTCCTCCACTTTCCACCATCCACTCCTCCACTTCCATCCTCCCTCCTCCATCCATCTCACCTCCACTTCACATCCACTCCTCCACTTCCTCATCCACTCCTCCACTTCCATCATCCACTCCTCCACTTCCACCATCCACTCCTCCACTTCCACATCCACTCCTCCACTTCCATCATCCACTCCTCCATGGATCTCACCATCCACTCCTCCACTTCCACCATCCACTCCTCCACTTCCATCATCCACTCCTCCACTTCCATCATCCCACTCCTCCATGGATCCTTCCACCATCCACTCCTCCACTTCCACCATCCGCTCCTCCACTTCCATCATCCACTCCTCCATGATCCTTCCACCATCCACTCCTCCCACTTCCACCATCCGCTCCTCCACTTCCATCCATCCACTCCTCCACTTCCATCATCCACTACTCCATGACCATCATCCACCTCCTCCACTTCCACCATCCACTCCTCCACTTCCATCATCCACTCCTCCATGGATCCTTCCACCAATCCACTCCTCCACTTCCACCATCCACTCCTCCACTTCCATCATCCACTCCTCCATGGATCCTTCCACCACTCCACTTCCTCCACTTCCCACCATCCACTCCTCCATCCTTCCACCATCCACTCCTCCACTTCCACATCCACTCCTCCACTTCCACCATCCACTCCTCCACTTCCCATCCACTCCTCCACTTCCACCATCCATCCACTTCCATGGATCCCTCCACCATCCACTCCTCCACTTCCACCATCCACTCCTCCATGACTTATATTTTATTTTATTTCAGCTTTATTTCAATGCCCAAAAACAATGCTTAATAGTTTTAGTTGAATAGTTTTTCGTTAGTTAATGATAACAACACTGAACAACTTAAATGATGAGGCATTTTATTGTGGAGACCAGTTGTTTTAAAATGCAAAGCTTTATTAGCATGCCTTGACGCTGAAGCATTCAGAAATAAACAAAAGGTTGGAGCTGGTATCACTGCTGACATTTAAGAAAGGTCACCACTATGCTGAAAGGGCAGTTAAACATATAACGTTGATTCAGAACCAGTCATGAAAGCATAAGTAATAAGAGGGTAATGTGCATATACTGTATCTTCAATTGTTAAATGTTATCTTTAAATATCTGTTTTGAAGATGAATCCAAAGTCTAAGCCCAAAGCCGTGTATAATGAGAGACATGACTCAACATGCCAAATGGGATCAATCAACTGATTCAGGACCCCTGCGTCCGGAAGCACTTCAGACACTTAACATTGTTTGTGCGATGACGAACCTGGCCTTGGTTGAGCAGTTAAACGCATTTTGTGTGTCTATTGGTGAGTCATCTTTGGTCTGGGAGACATTAAACTGATTTCATGTTCCAAAACAATTGGAGTGAAAACCAATCAAGCCAATCTTTTCTTCCTGTATTCATTTTAGCCCCTTAAAGGTCATCGGGGGCTACAAAGCTGTCAATCATCAGCAGGTCCGTCAGTCTTATGGGGGTTGTTATTCATCAGATAAATCAATGGTTTCCTGTAATCCACCATTAGATGAAGAAATTTTAGAATACACTCCATTGGAAATGTAGAAGGCTTTAGTTTGCGAACTGCTGGTGTGCACATATGCTACAATCCTACCTAATCCTGCTTTACAACTGTGCCTTTCTGCAGGAAACTAAGCCATCAACAGCTTCCGATGAGCTCTGGGAAAACTAACCTTATCCGCTGGTAATTTCAGGGAAATATGTAGGCCATTGAGTCTTAAATTCCATATCCTATTTGCTCTTTATGAGCATTCTTGAAATGATGGTCCAACACGTTAACATTAGTTAATGCATTATTAACAAACAATGAACAGCGTGTATTAATGTAGGTTAATGGTAACTTATAGATACTCCATTGTTAAATATTGCACACTACATTCAAAAGTTTGTGTTCGTACAACATTTTTATCCATTTATTTGATAAAAACGCATCTTTGCTGAAAGAAAGGGGAAAAATCTCCCGGACAGCAAACTTTTGAACGGTAGGAGTGTCGTCAGATAACTTAATCTATACTGTCCGATTTGGTTCAACCACCGAATCAGACATCAGGAGACTACAACAGACAGTACGGACTCCATTCCCCCCAGTCACAACCCAGCTGAACTGCTGCCGTCTGGACGGCGCCTCAGATTACAGGCACTCGAACATCTAAGCACAGGAACAGTTTCTTCCCACAGGCTTTTTCCCTCCTGAACCGTAAATGCCCTTGATATATTTAAATGTGTGTACTGGAAGCTTCCACACCAAGGTAAATTCCTTCTGTGTGCAAGCACTCTTACCAATAAAGCTCTTTCTGATTCTGGATGCAATTATAACCAGAATAAATATGTTTGACCAGCAGAGGTCCCTGTAACCCAGTAAACTGCTGTCCTGAGTGAACAGTGAATAAGACATGCATGATGGCATATGTAGGCGTGCCGCGTGACAACATTCAAATTAAAAATTAATTTAAAAAAAAATTAAAAATCTAATTAAAAGTGACGAACTTTTAAGCACTTCAAGACATTTTGCATTGAACAGAGTCTAGACTCTAGACCATATTTTGGTGTATGATAAAGTAGCCGGTACATTTAGTCATAGGCCTATAAATACTTTTTGTTTACGTAAATAAGAGTTAATTTACAGAGAGATAATCAATAATGCTATAAGCCCTGACAGGGTATTCTGAACTAATTCAGTCACTTTTACATACGGCAACGCAACAGTGCCAGTTTTAAGCGGTTATAAATGTCAACGCATAGCCAATACAAAATAGACTCGCATTTCGATTTTCGATTTCGATTTTTATGGCATTAGATCCATCCGAGTTAATCTATAACGTATTTCTCATTCTGGATGTCATGGATTCAGCTACAACAAACGCTGACATATAGGTTTAAAACTTAAACATGCCGCAGCACAGCCAGTTTCAGCCCCACCTCTACAGTTTGCAGCTTTCAGCACAGATTAAACAGTGCCTGTGGCACATTATCTAAAGTAAACCTCTAACTGCCATATCTCTGGATGAATCACACAATAACACACATCCGGCTCGTATTTAACACCAGAAAAAAACAACAACAATTATATATACACAGAAACCATATATTGTTGCAACATCCCCCCCCCCTTTTATTTTTTTGTGAAAAGTATAGGCTCAATAATGACCTAAGGTATGTAATAGTATAAGTATATATTTTTTTCTGCAAAACAATAATTTAATCTCTAATGACTCTGATGAGTAAGTGCAATTCACCTTTATTGCTCAATATGACACACAATGATGGCGTGACGTTTCACTCATAATTACCACGGGAAATCCCAGACATAAAACAAAAGAATAGCCCACACACGTATCATCAGATTTACTGCAGAGCTGGACGAAATCAAATATTAGTGATGTCACTTGATGCTGGATCTGGTGAAAAAGCTGTCGGCTATCAAAATACTGATTTTGATATTGATTCTGATTGCAACTTTGATGGTTAGAGATTAATCCGTGATAGATCTAGATCCGGGTATAGCTAAGACCTGAACATGTAATAATGACTGGTGAAACAACACTACAATACACCATACATAAATAAATAATAAATAAATACATTTAAATCAAATGTAAAAATTGATATATATACTTTTCTTTTGATTTTGGTTGAAATATGACCAGGAAACCTTACAGATTTTATGAGCTTCACTCCTCTAGAACGTCACACAAAATAATCTATAAGAAAAAAAATGGATTTGAACTTTTTTAAGGATAACGACAAAGTAACCATCCAATGTGAGTCAAATATCCCTGTGTATTATTCAAATGAAATAAAAGTGTTGGAACATGACAGAACATTTATTGTCAGAACAAATGAATCATCTTGGCAGTTATGAGGCATAACTGAATGAGTAGGCTACTGTACCCGCTCTTGCTCTACGACTGAGCATTAGCAGAAGCGGATCAGCTCTCTCTCAGGCAGTGCAGGCCCACTGTTCAAACACACAGATATTTGGCACTCTTTCAGCCAACAGGCTCAGCCACATACTTCAGCTGAAAAACACCTTCAATGTCATCAACTCTGTCCATATCGCATCACATTTTTTTGTATAAGGCCGCAAAAAAAATCTTTATCCCAGTTGCACTTCAAGCACTCAGACACCTTTTGGAGTGCACAGACTGTATCCAGACATATTAGGGAAGTGAATGTGGCCGACTGGGAAAAAAATTGGCAAGCTTTGACTCACCCTGTCTCCTGAGGCTTTGATGTTTGTTAAAGAGACGACTTGGGAAAAAAGGCCTTTGTCATTGAGCTATCAATACTGGAAGGAAGCATCAAGAAAAAAAAAACATGTTTATATGCACAACAAGTCAAGAGATTTAAAGCACCTACTTAATATTTATTATACATTTATAACATTTTAGGTTTAATAGGAGAATCAAAAAATGGTTTAAAAACATACGTTTCAATTTAAATGTTTTATTTATTTTCATTCATTATTTCGGGGCGGCCAATGTTAAATGTGTCCAAACTTTTGAATGAGATTAAAAAACATAATAACAAGAAAATTAAATGAAAAAATTATGCTTCAAATGTACATAAGCTCTGGATTCGGCTATAAGGGCCACAAATATATTGTTAAAAAAATCGAAAGCTGTTGAAATAAAATGCAGAATAAAATAAGTAGCAACCTTAAAATGCGATGATGTAAAAGCAATGATAGCTTTCATTTTTACATTTAAACTACTGGCAGTAACTTCAGTCAGCAATTTGAAAATACCAACGTCAGTCTCTAATTGAAGTTGTCAGTCACCTTTGTGACTTGTCTTTGAAACCTGTATGTGGTTAAAGGTAGTAAGGAAATTCCATCCTAAAATAGAGTGAATGTATTTGTTGTGACCCACTGAGAAACAATGTATGAGTTCCGAGTAAGAAAGGGAGGAGGTCTGGCAAAGAAAGCAAATAACAAAACACCTTTCAACACACAACCGACGTGGCTGGTATGATGCACTGATGGATTTACACAACAAAACCGTGAACCAGTCAGCAGATTGAAACCAGTATACACTCACAAGAAGCTTCTTTTGCAGTATTCATGCAGGGCTTTGAGTTTGTTCTTTTGGGTGAATCTTAAAATTGAAAGGTCAAACCGCCTGGAACATCATGGGTCTTCGTGGAAAGTTCATGTGAAAATGAACAAGTGAATAAATTACCCTATTATTAGTATACAGTCCTGGTGTCACTGTAAAATGATTTACATTGCATATTAATGTTTGTTACATGATTGTTCATCAAACTGCTTTGCTTCTAAAAGCATTTTCTTTTTCACCTGCCATAACCAAGTTAAAGTATAGACATGTATCATGTATTTTGTGCCGAAGATTAATGTAATAAATATCGTAATATCATTTTAAATAGTTCGTAATGTTATGAAATAATATAATATAATATAATGTAGTTTTATTAAACCCACAAAATTCATTTCATTCATTTTGCTAGTTTTTTATAATGCAGATTCTCTGAAAACTTTCCAATAGTGAAGTGCTTTTTATGGGGCTCCACCAATAGCGTGAGGTTGGGGCGGGACTATCTGTTGGTCTGACCAATGGAAAAGGGGAAATCATCATTTTTAAAATACTGTTTGGTGACACTAAGGGTAGAGAAATTACACACTTCAGCTTTAATGTTGGTTAACACTATTGTAATGCAGGTTATGGCAATAATAACAAGTAGCAAGATATTCTTAAAAAGTGTTACTGTTGGGATGCGTCGAGTTGCTTTCAAGGCTGAACTTAATCTTCATCCACTACGTTCTGATGACCATTTTAGTTCCCAGCAGGCATGGCGTGATTTCTGGGACAAAATATTATTCATCCTCATGCAAACTCACATTTAGGTCTGTAATGTCCACTTTTCATGTTCCGTTCCATTACTGCAATGGACAAAAATCTGCCTCTTCCTACATTTTTTCCATTTAGATTTATGCAACCCATTTTACTTCCATAACTTGAGGTATTTCAAAGAGAAATATAACAGACAAAAATAAAATAAGATGGGACTTCAATTTATCCATGAAAATACCATTCAATTCATCCATTAAATGCATTTAAAAACATCCATTATCCATTGTATTGATTGGATCAGCCCAGTTGGCCAAAGTGAGTTCAGCAGAAAACAAAAATCACTTCAGGGGAAGAGCAATTATTTATTTTGATTACAGATTATGAAGAAATGTGGTTCTTTGAAATATGAATCACTCACAATAAAAGCAGGAAAACGAATTAGAAAGTAAATAGAGTCAAATCTGATGTCATGCTGACTCAAATTAGGTATCTTTTTATCAATAGAGAATGGCCGAGCTGTTCCTGGGAAATTACAAGTCCCCTCACATGTGAAAAACTTTTCATAGCAGGAACATTTTCACAAGGAAATGTCCAAACCATAAACTGACTATAAACACAGAATATCTAACATGCAGTATAATGAGCTTTTAGCGATCATATTTATGTGGTTAAACCCTATTTGATTTGACCACATCATTCACAACATAAAGTCCTTTCAAGTAAGTTACCGGTTAGAGGTTTGCTGTAACACTACACACATCTTCGTCTCTTTGACTTTGAGAATGGTTAATGATGTGGGCCGTAGCTGAAACAAGACCATGAGGGTAAAGTTACTCTCTAACAGACAGCAAAGCAGGTCAGCATTTTGAAGCATGCAAATCCAGTCCACCCTGCACACTTCTGATGGAAACTAGACCTACTTACAGTAGACATCCCAAACCGACTCAACTCTTGAAACCTGTAACATCTATGGAACCTTTCCAATCCACAAATTTATTTATAGTGGGTTATTTATAGTGGGAAAAGATTCTTTAGATCTTTAACTATTTACTGAAAGGTTCTTTGGGGAACCAAAATGGTTTCAATACAAGGTTTTGATGGAAGTGTCTAGATGCTTTATGCGACCACTATATTGAAAAGAAAAACAAAACTTGCATTTGGAGCCTACAAACTATGAGCCGACAAACCATCATAAAACACAGTCTCGCCAAACAAGCATAGCTAGAGGCACTTTGAAAACACACACACACACACAAACTGACACAAGAAGCTAGACGTCTTTCTGAATCATTGAGTTATAATCACACTCTATGATTATATAAAACTGCCATTAAATGACATGTGGTCTAATGGTTTATAATAACACGAAAGATGATCTACAGCAGGTGAAAGGTGAGCTGTATTCATATAACCTGATGGCAGGTGATTACATTTACGGCGGTCACGATGAGAACATGGATTGTAAACACTTATTGTTTCTATAGAGGATCATGCGGGAAACGGCACTATACTGTATTCATGTGTTATGTGTTAAGAATGTGGATGTTCTGGTCAAACAAGGATTTGATGATGATGTTGCTTGCCAAACCACAAGACACTGAAAATAGTAACTATACTTACTGGAAAATAGTATTATTAGTAACATGTACTATTATCTAAATATAGTAATTCAAATTAAACTAAATCAAAATTATAGTAAAGTACGGCAACCCTTTTGAAAAAGCAGTTACTTCAGAAAAATCTGAATATTAAGGGGAAATATCTTTTAGATGTAGCGGAGAGTTTTCTACCAAAAACATTAAGGATGTCATTTAGGGTGATAGTATCAGACAGACTCAAAGGGTTAGTTTGCCCCAAAAAGAAAATTATCCCATAATTTACTCACCCTCAAGCCATCCTATGACTGTCTTTTTTCAGCCAAACACAATCAGAGTTATATTAAAAAATTATCTGGCTCTTCAAAAACTTTATAATTGAAGTGAATAGAGTTTTTGAAGGTCCAAAAAGCGCATCCATCCATCATAAAAGTAATCCATATGACTCCAGGGGGTTACTAAAGGCCTTCTGAAGCACCGCTGTGCAATTTTGTAAGAAAAATATTCATATTTATAGCCTTGTAATAATCACTGGCTTCCGGAAATGGCCGTACGTGAGTCGAGTTCCAGCGGAAAAGTGACAGAGAGGAAAAATAAGAAGTCAATGCTTTTGCGTTCTCTTGAGTTCCTCTGAGAAACTTTGCGTTCTCTCGCAGAATGTTTGCCTTTAGGGGCTCCGTACATTCACACCACAGTTGTAACAATAACGGCACAGAGAAATATCCTTTTTGGAAAGATTTATCTAGCTGCCAATCAGAATCCACCAGAATATATCCTCGAGCACTTAAAGTGACAAAGAGCACGCGCATAGAATAAACAGAACAATACCATCCACTTGTGTATGCTAATATAGTATAGTTATCTGAATGGGCCTTTAAACACCAATTTACCCTGAAATCAACTAATAAAAAGCAATGAAAAACAGACATTTGAAAAAAATATGACTGCTTGCTATGGCAATGTGGCTGTTACTAGGCAGCTGTTCTGGGTGGTTGCTAGGGTGTTGCTAGGATGTCCTGGGTGGTTGTTGCCAGCCACAAAAAAACAAGGATTCAAATTAAAATGATAGTATTATTCTTAAAAATAGATTTGCACTTAATGCAACTAATAAAAAGCAGTTTTATGAAATTCTGTAAACACTATTGAGTGACGACATTAGAATGCAATTTTCTAAAGAAACATTTTCTGAACGAAACAATTCACTGAACTGTCACGATACTTGCCATGACTAAAAAGAGTAGTTAGCAGCATCACTACCATTTTTAGTCAGTAACTGATTAACCGATATGAATATCAAAACATTGACATTTTTGCCTTTTTTAAAATACATACTAGAATGCTGTTTGTTACTAAGCTTACAAAATCTGGTTTAAAAAAAAAGAGGAACATAAACTTTATTGATTTATGGTAGTCTTTGGTAACACTGTTGGAAAAGTTATGCAAGTCACATGTGATAGATTACATGTAAAGATCTGCAGATATAAAATTATGTTACACACTCCCCAAAACAGTTATGATAATAGATCACATTTTATAAGATATGATTTTCATATGTACAAAAAAAAATGCAAACAACACATACAAAAGTTACTACCAAGACAAAAAGGTGAGCAAAGAATAATAAATGTTTACAATGAAAAACTATTATGCACCAACTACATTGCTAAGAATGCACTAGTATGTTTAAGGCCTTGGAAATACATTTCAAGTCAGAATCGACAGTTATTGGCTTGTGTAGCAAATGTTAGCACTTTACCTGTAATCTGTATTTATGTCTAAACGTATTAAAATGGAAAAGGATAAGGATCTGCTCCTATCGATCTCATATTTATGTTTACGTGTTGTGGATATGAATGCAAAATCTGACCTTGGATCAGCTACTTTACAAGCTTTTGTACTTTAACTCTTCTCGGGTTTCTCAACCACTTCTTCTCTGTATGACGGTATCAGAGCTGATTCTGAATCAGTTCTACAAGGACACTTTAACATCACAACAAATCTTCTTTTCAAGCTCACCTATTCACAGTATCTCCTACTTGTCGGATATAAAGCGTGTAGATAAAGATTGAATTGGAGGTTATCTATATTTGAGTCAAAGATGCATATATTAAGTGACAACAAATCCATCAAACGCTATATGGCATTCAATGTAGGCTGTTGCAGACTTCTAAACACTAATTAGCAAAAGTATCAAAAGGTGGAAAAGCTTACCTACTTTAATAAAATAATAATAATGTAAATCATGTTTTCATTGCAATTAGCTTCTATTGCATCAGAGACCACTGTGAGATGCAGTGAGTCTATACTATAGGCTTCACTGAAGTAATACAGTACTTTATTGTTAAGCAGCTAATTGCAAAATAACCCAAAGTGCATTTTAGAGTCTCTAAATGCATGTCTTAAATGACAAAAGAATCACATTTTAGTAAAAACACAAGAACATTTGGAAGACTACACGTGTAACCTCCTGAATGATGCTATCCAAGGGTAATACTTAGTGTCAGACAGAGTGGCTACATTTAAATCAACACCATCTGCTTTGCCAGCTAAAGCTAAAGCGGCGGATAGAAAAACATCAAGAGTACAAAAATGCCCTATGAAGCAATGGTTCATATACACTAGGTTTTATATACAACACAAACACTAAAAGAACAATGTACTGGTACAAAATACTAACACTGCCTTCATATCATGTAAGAATGCTCATATTTACAACAAGAGCACCACAGCAATGTCATAATCATCAGTCGGGGAACTTTTCTTGAAGCCGAGTCTGAATTAGGGCGTGTGTGAATTAAAGAATCACTACGAAAAAAAACTTGGTATTGAATTTGAACTTCGATTTTTATATATATACATTTAATATTCTTTCATACATTGATCCTATACAACCTTCTATACATGTAAGTATATAAATATATATACACACATATGCATATGTACGTAATACGTGTATATATGTGTGTGTACGTACATTTATATGCATTTACATAGAGGATTGTGTTATCATACTTGGCCTTCATATGTCACTTAAAAAAAACCTTTAAATATAAATGTGTGTAAATGTATATTAAATGAATAATATACATAAGTTAATTTTTTTTATGTAAACATGCAATTAATTTACCCTTCATGCTGTATATTGTTGCACTAGCACTACAGATTCTTGTCTTCAAGAAAAATATGAAATTCCCCATTGCATACAGTTTATTATGACCAAAATCACTTCCCAGAAGAACTTGAAAGCAGCATTAGTACAAAGTACTTAATTTTCATTAGAAATACAAATTCACTCACAACACACATCTCGCCTTTCACTCCAAGTTGATTTCTTTTAGTCTTGTGTACAAAATGAGCAACAATCTCACTCCAAGAAAGAATGACCAATCAGGGCCAGCATTAATGAGGCATGTTGTTCTTTAGCTCAAAGCGACTATATACCTGCTTGGATTTGTTCAACTTGTTGTAATGGTTGACAAGGTCCAATTTGCTGTGACCTAACGTCATGCGTTTCTCGTCCCGCCGATGTAACCCTTTCTCTGGGGCAATCCACTCCGTCGGCATGGGTCCCGGTGGAGGAGGAACTTGCTTACTCTCTGGTTCGTTCTGAGAAAGATCTGGCCCACCAAACGGAGAAGTATGAGAAGGCTTCTTCTGGAGGACGTGAGGGTCCTTGTCCTTTGTGCTGAACAAATCAGTGAACTTACTGAGGAAAGGGGCAGGGAGTCGATGTTTTGGGGAAATCCTGTTGTCGTTTGGAGATGTTGAGTTGGTGATGGAGGTTTTGGAGAACTGTAGAGACCTAAAGACTGGATTTTGGATGTCTGTCCAGCAATGTTTGTGCGTAGGTATTCTGCGGCTCCAACTTTGGCCCATTCCGCTCCACCGACTGAACTAAGGAAGGGCGTTCAGCCGTCGGACTTTGGCGGCTGTCGTTAGGAGAACCTCTTCCTATCTGGGTTCCCGATGGCATTTGAAGCACTGAACCTTTCCTGTCAGGAGTCTTTTGCAAGTTGTCCGGGTTCTTCTTGTCATGCGTGACTTTGTAAACATGTTTCATGCCTGGAGGAGCAGCTTTGATGCTGGAAACGCTACCACTGGATTGGCTACTGGAGTTCTCAGAATACACTCGCTCCTTGCTGCCGTAGTCTGGAAGGAAAGCCAACCCCAAGTTTGGGGCCGGCATGTTGTAAGAGTAACCGGGCAGCTCGTCATCATCTGGATTGTGGAAACGGTCAATTATTTGGGAATCTGCGTACATGCAGCGGAATTCCCGATCAAAGCAGTCCGTAACTTGGCCGGAGAAGTGCATTAGCATGTTGCTATGGACCTGAGCGGAAAGCCATGTAAAACTAGAGGGGGAAAAGAGCATAAGAGCATAAACTGAAATTGTTCTTGGAACAAATGCACATTTTATAGAAAATTAGACTATAAAACAAACATCCCACCAACACAAAGGGATTCATTAATGAAACATGAGCAGAACGAATTTCCATAAAGTTGTTAAGAAAATTATTTTCCGCACTGAATGCGTTTGTAATTCACACAGAAACTTGTTCTGCTTGGGTTTCATAAATGAAGTCCAAAGATTCTACCCAGCCTGGGTGAAAAGGTCAAAACTGAACCCTCAATTACAGTTTTATGGATGGTTCAGGTGACTTATGCTAACAAGTGTTTGACTGCGTTCAGGTTAACCATCTGTTTGTGGCATTACTCAAATGTCTTGCATGACACTGAAATAAAAGAGCATGTGATAAGCATTACATTAGATCATCGCAGTCTCTTCCGGTTTGTAGGTTAAAAGAGCACAAAAGACAGCATGCATACAATCTCTGTTAATTATTTATCCGTTACAAAAGTTCTAAAACTTCTAAGTCGCTAGTATCACAGAACTATGTTTGCAAGCAATTTCCCTTTAAACTGTATGCACTTCTATTCAAACAAAACTCCCCGTTGGCTATTATATGGGCAAAGCCTTTAAGACATGAGTGTGGCCTCACCCACTATCCACACTAATAACATGCAAAGTTATACACAGGCCATATCAGTCGCACTAACCCTGACACAACAAGACAACTCCTACACAAACTCATCCCTCCTAATAATTCCTAATCATCATAATTGAGGAGCAGATTAGCCATTTACACATAATCCATGCAAGACTGAGATCGCTTGTTGGGTCTCAGCTCCCAAATATTTTTTAAAAACAACATATTGCCTTTGTAATTCATCAGTTTCACAAAAAAAAAAAAAAAAATTAGCCAGTGAGGCTTGGAAGCTGATGGCTAATGCCAATGCTAACACTGTGCCGGAGAAATGCAGAATCATCATGTTTTCATTGCTAAGCTTCTCAAGCACACGAGGTGCACGTCCTGTCATCTCCCTGCAAAAATGCTGTCATGCGCTTAAATGCTTTACATAATACCGAGTGATATGACTGAAATGAGATAAGCCTGGACTGATGGGTATTTCAACGTGAATAATTCGACGCAACTGAATTCCTCCTGAGAAAAATTTCGAGTTGCTTCTGCATCGTTGGCTTTCAAGACTCGTGCTGTGACATGTTGCACCTGCTAACACACTGACATGTGCTGGACTATCAGCTTATACAAATTTTTTCTATTAATTATTGTATCTTATATCAAATCACTGGTACAGCCCTTTATAGATTATATGGTATTATTTTACCACTGTCATCAAAGAAACATTTAAACAAAAGGATTCTTAAAGTGCCATCATTTAAAGGCTTTACAGTAAATAAATATCACTTATGATTTGGTTAAAATTATGATTATATAATGCATTTTTAAAACTATATTACACAATGCTTGCACAAACACATATGGCGTGATTAACATACCTATAGGATCCAGCTATGACTTCCTCACAGTCAATGATCATGAATTTCTCTTGAACCTGACCTGTGAATTTCTTCCCACTTTTGGTGCAGTACGTGTCTCCACATACACTTCTTATACGCATATTCTGAAAAAAAGCAGCATTACATATGTGTTAAATAATCAGTTGATTAAAAAACATGGGTATAAATTGCATAAAATTTGAATTTGAGTTCTGGTTCACCTACACTGCCGTTCAAAAGCTTGGGATCGGAAATATTTTTATAAAAATGTTTATAATTTTTTTTAAAATGTTTTTAATGTTCCCAAGGTTGCATTTATTTGATATAAAATATTGTAAAAATGGTAATATTGTGTAATATTAATAATTTCTTATTATTGTCAATGTTGAAAACAGTTGCGTATACATTTTTTCACGATTCTTTGATGAACAGAAAGTTCAAAAGAACAGAATTTATCTGAAATAGAAAGTTTTTTTAACATTATACACTACTGTTCAAAAGTTTGGGGTCAGTAAGATTCTTAAAAAAAAGAGAAGAAAATAATACTTTTATTCAGCAAGAATGCAATTAAATTGATCAAAAGTGACAGTAAAGACATTTATTATGTTACAAAAGTTTTCTATTTCAAATAAATGCTGTTCTTTTGAACTTTCTATTTATCAAAGAATCCTGAAAAAATAATTACACAATTGTTTTCAACATTGACAATAATCTGAAATGTGTCTTGAGCAGCAAATCATCATATTAGAATGATTTATGAAGAATTGTGACACTGAAGACTGGATTGTAGAATATATTGTCACATTTACTTTATTCGTGTGATCACACAAATAAAATAAATTTTACAATATATTCATAGAATAGAAAACATTTTTTAAATTGTAATAATATTTTACAATATTCTGTTTGAACAGTAGTGTATATTAATAATAATAAATGAATAAAGTTGACTTTTGTTTAGTCAAAAATGCTTTTGAAACAACATAAATATTTCGCTTTTTATCGGAATGACCTAATGGACTTATTTAAGTAAACTTACATAAGACTTATGTTATTCTGTTGACTGACAGATGTATTTCTTAAACCGAGAACACCCATCTCATAGAAAACGTATTATTATGTGCAGGGATAAGAACTCATGAGCTGGGCCACACAAAATGCATTTTGTATGAGCGCGTCAGTGTTTGACTTACACTCAAGTGTGAATTCTGGATGTCTAGTTCAGAGCACATGCTCAAGAAATGGGAGAGATTCTTCTCGTCCAGTAGAACATATACAGGAATCCTGCGCTTGTTGGAGGCCTCCACTAAATCACAGAACAGGTCCACGTCTGTAAAAATATCCATGACTACTGCGATAACCTGTGTTGCAAAGAAAAGTTGTTAGGACATGCATCACAATAAACCACAATCTTTAAATGATCACAATCATCACTGATCTTGAGGTGTTTTCTGTGAGAATTTTAATGATAATGATCAAGCAATTTAGCAAGTTGCTAATAATGTTTAATTTAACAATGTTTATGCAATTACAATTTCGCCAGTTAATTCACAAACAATGGCATTCAAAAGATTTGGACATTTAAAGGGATAGTACACCCAAAAATCATCATTTACTCACCCTCATGTTGTTGTTACAAACCTGTATGAGTTTCTTTCTTCTGTTGAACACAAAAGAAGATATTTCGAAGAATGTTGGTAACCAGACAGTTCACGGTAGACAACTAGCCATTGACTTCCATAGTATTTGTTTTCCTACTGGAAGTCAATGGCAACCGTTTGATTATACCAACATTCTTCAAAATATTTTCTTTTGTGTTCAACAGAAGAAACAAAACTCATACCGGTTTGTAACAACATAAGGGTGAGTAAATTATGACATCATTTTAATGTTTGGGTGAACTATGGCTTTAAGTCACACTTATACATGTCTGAATGGTGCCTCCATTAGATAAAGAAAACGTCAAACTAATTTACACGTTTTTCTCAGAATAAACTTTCACGAGGCATGTTTTTAACGTTTTACTGCTGTTAAGGTGATTTTCAGTGGATGTATAAAGTGCATTTGAACAGTGTGGTTTTAAACAATTTTTGGGTGAAATATAGGGGAGCGCGGGGC
The DNA here is from genome assembly GCA_036326025.1 of Chrosomus eos. Lineage (NCBI taxonomy): Eukaryota > Metazoa > Chordata > Actinopteri > Cypriniformes > Leuciscidae > Chrosomus > Chrosomus eos. The sequence continues at coordinate 37,973,464 of CM070828.1, forward strand.
ACAACCTAACGCGGGGTAAGATGTAACACGGACCGTTTACATAGTTAATCAGCATCAAGCCGGTTGTGTTTCCGCTCTTTTTCTCTCGCTGCCAGAAGACGGTCTCCCGCAAATTTTTGGAAAGTTTTGATAAGATTTCATGAAGATACTGGACAAAGAGTGTTTTGACACCATGCAAGTAATTTTTTTCATCGTACGTTTTTTTCAGTTTCTGAGCTGGGTGTGTACGTCACCAAATCTTACTTTATATTACCTTAATCGCTGTCTTGTGGGCTAAACCACAGCACCGTTTTGAAACATGTAAGCAACTCCTAGCAACTGTTAGCTATAGGCTTAAAATATGTTTTACACAGCGGGGTTAGTTGTAACACAGTGTTACAACTAAGCCGCCAAGTGTACAATGATAATCAAATGAAAACAGGCAGGGAGCCACACAAGTTTTCAGGTTTGAGTATTTATATATTTATTTTGCCACATTGATCTTTGTTGGGCTTTCACAAACAATGTTGGAATTAAAATTTTAAAATTTTGTTTACTATGCATTGATCACTTGTTTATTTATTAAAAATATAGCATGTTTTTCATGCAATAAACCCTTTAAATTTTATTTTAAGCTAGTTATTATTATTATTATTACTGTCATTATTATTAATAATAATAATTGAACATGCAACTCCCACACACAAATATAATTAAATTTCAATTACAATATTTGATGATTTTATTTATTTATTTATTTATAGCAAAACTGTGCAACCCTTTCCTATCTCTATCCATGATATTGATCCATAATAGAAGGATGATTGGATGAGGGATGGATGTATGGATATCTATCTACACAGATGCACAAACAATATCAAACTATACAGATAAATGAGTACTGAATTATGTGTGTTACACACAAGTGTTACAACTAACCCCTCTGTCTGTTACAATTAACCCCGCATATGGGGTAAGTTGTAACATTTGCACTTCTGTCACTTTCAGTGCAACTGTACGAAAATGGTAAGTCCTAGAAAAAAACTTTAAGTGTTCATTTGTAGCAGATATGTGTATGTTGCTTGTGTAAAAAAAATATGAATCTAACTTAATTATTTTTTAAATAATTGAGCCAAAACCAAAATGTGTTAGGTTGTGCCCCGCTCTCCCCTAATATTTTAGTTTGGCATGTCTGCTTGTGCTGTCTTGCAATACAAATATCAAAACAAATAGCATTTCTTTTAAACCGATACATTCATACATGTTTATGTGTAACAAAAACACTTTTTGGGGGTCAGAGTCAGTCTCATTATTCCTTAGGCACATTTTATGGTACGTAAAATTTGAAAAAATTCATGTTTACGTGTGACGTCACACAAAGAAATGCAAGTTTCATGGAGAACATTATTGTAAACCACAAGTATGGAAATGGCGTTAGAACAATGTTTTGCACCTTTTTCTATGGTATAAGTTGGTTTATGTTGTTCTTACCTTCTTGGCTTTACTAATAAGTGATCGAATGAGATCTTTGACATTTTGCGACTTGTCCCTCTGAAAGTATATCTTCGCTTCAGTAGGTCCACATCGGTTGGAAAGCTCTGGCCAGCCCAGCTCCAATATTGGAGGCTCATCGTCGGACATCATGGGGAAATAAGTCCCTGAAGTGAGCTCGGACACAGTGTCCCCTTCCTCCATGTCCACTCCATTAGTCCCGCTGTCCGCGCCGCTAATTTTGTCCACATTTTCTGTGATATAACGTATTTCCAGCGAGGACAGAAAGCTCAGTTCTCTTTCGTCATGCAAGACTTTTTTATACTCCTTCTCGCCCTGTTCCAACAGCGCGTCGGTGGCGAGCCGCGCGGCTTCATTGTGGCTGAGCTCGAGTGTTGATCCGTGTCTCCAGGGGTTCTTCACATCTTCCACTCTGGAGGCGAGCTTCCCTTTACGCGCGGGGTTCGTGGTCGAACGAAAAGCCTCGGAACTCATAATTTCCACGAGTTATGTTTCTCCAAGTAATATGGGGTTCACAAAAGTTAAAGCAAGCATTCGGTTATTAAAACTGTTGTATTCCAAAGCTGACCTCGTTTTATGTCATGGTAGTTGGAGTGCGTTATTCCCAGAGGCCCTCCGCGTATTGTTGTGAGCTACTGGGAAACTCAACGCTGCGCTCCACCTGCGCGCTCACCTGCGGCTACCTCGTCCAATCAGATGCTCCACCTCCTCTGACGTATGTGGAAAGAAAACTATGGCAGGCCATTGTTACAGTATATTCTGTTCTCCTGGAATTTTTGGTTCCAATGGGTGGAGCTACCATGAATATTCACGAGACCAAAGCGTAGTGGAACAGAAATTATTAGCATGAGTGCCTCAGATCGCGTTTTGTTTTATGGATAATTTATTTCAAACAGGTAATAAAGTTGAAGGAAGTTAAACTTAAACTAATATATATATTATACATAATGAATCGTTTTGTTTCTCAGTACTCTGAGTTTACCTGAACTATTACAGACCTGTTGGAAGCGTTGGAAGACCTATACAATAAAGGCATATTTCTCCTAATTTCCCCCAGATTAGTTATTGTTGACATTCTATGATATAGAACTGTTCGTTTCTTATGTATGACTAAGATTAAGCTTTTTAAATGTGTAGGATTGCTGTTTAAATAAATATGTACAAATATATATTCTTGTGTTTTTATTATGTCTCCCAAACTTGGCTGCATATATAAAATAGCCTTAAAATCTCAACAGATTTTGTGTGAAAATAAAAAACAGTGGTTTATTTAGTTTAAAAATCATATAAATGTATGAGGTGGCAAGGTGGGCATTTTACCACAACAGGTAAAAAGGTACACACATTTTTTATACAAATACTTTAGGTTAAATAATATGTTTTGAAAGTTAATACTTGTTCAAAACAACCACTTTAGCAAAATTTGTACTATTTTCAGGTTATTTTGATAAAGAAAAGTACACTGTCATTAAAATGTTATATATTTAAAAAAAATTAAAGAGATACAAAGATTCTGAAAGGATTGAAGGAGATCCCATAATAAATTCATATAGTTTTACAGCAGTAACAATACATGATATTTTATTATATGATATGATTAATATGATATTTTTAAATATGATGGTTTCATTATAAATAAGGTGATTATTATATCTAAGTTGACTCCTAACTTAATATGATATTTAGCATCTGAATCTAATGTAATTTCAATGAATGGAGAAGTCAGTCGGCGGTTTATTATCATGTTAATTATTGTGCCAGTTTCGCCTCAAAAGCAGATGCGACTTTTACCTCAAATATCATACTTTTACATATTCTTCCTTTATTGAAAAACTGTTGCTTTAATTACCTTATTTGCAGATAAATATGAAAATGTCAGAACCCATGTCTCAGTGTTAGGATTAAACATAAACAGATACGAGTTATTTGTAAAGAAAAAATGTTCAAATGGCTTGCCACAAGAAAACAAGCGATACACAATCTATTGTACTCAACTTGGCGCTTATCACACTGTGGGTAGAGTAAAATGACTGTAGATTTCATTACTGTAGTGTAGATAGTATCCACACTGTACAGTATAATGAGTTATGTTAGAATATAAGTTAACAGCATGTGATACTAATTGCATTAGCAAAAAGTCTCAATATACAGGATACAATAAGGGCCTTTTTATTTATTTATTATTTTTATTCCAAAACACAAAATAGTGACAAACACCACCACAGCACTTTACCTGTTTTCATTAGAAACCAGGACGAAACTGAAACCTCAAATCTATTTGATAGAACGTCAATAAAAAGTTATGTTTGACAACCTTTATAATTGATTTAAATGTGAATTGCATTATTTCAATATATACAATAATACTCTTGACTGCTTGATGTAATTGACTTTTGACTCAGGTTAGAGTTCTTTAATCTGGACCGCGTTTGGGACAAAAACGAGATCATGTGATCTCCCTGATATGGCGGTTATGTTTGTAAGGCATGTCTGCATCATTTGAATGGTAAATATAGAGGATGTAACTTGTACGATTCATTTACATGAGTGCATGCAGAGATGAGCACAAATGGACACAGAGAGCAGACATACCTGAAGGACAGGTCTTTGCAGGCTCCTGACTAGCTGTCATGTGCAAATGTGCAAACTTTATGAGTGCAACATGGACACACTTTATACATGTTGTTTTATACTTCTCAAATGCCTTCTGAATGACACCGGTTGTTGTCTTTTGTCTCCATTGTCCAACGGCGAGATATTTTTGGGTCTTCCTGTCTTTCTAAGTAGCCACCCTGAGGCCGCCCGCATGAAACATTACTTTTCCATGACATATAAAAGGGAAACAGACACAAGCCAACATTCAAACAGCATTTCCTTTGTTCAAAGTACTGAATAATATATTTAAACTCTCAGATGAAGCCGTTTAACGTCATACAAAACATTCAAAGACAACTTTATAGCTTATAAAAATACATCTCAGACGCTTGTACATTGAAAAGTACAGAGAAGCTGTGCATATGACACATAAAACAGATTAATCTGCAGTTGTTTTATGAAGAAATCATTTTTGACTGTTGCTGTCAAATCATGAGATGTCTGTTAGCACATTGTGGACACACTGTATGGCACAATCTTTGTCATGAGTCACATGAATCTCAAATAATGGTTTCACTGTAATGTGCGACAGTACACTGGACTATCTGTCCATGTTTTGATGATGATGAAGGACAACATTTGAATTTTTGCTCATGAATACAACAAGAGAAGTGTTCAGCCAGGAAAATATTGCAGCCAGGAAATAATATTTCATCACAAATTATATTATGAAAATAACAATGTGAGCGATACATTTGAATCAAATTTGTATAAATAAAAAAAAAATATTATTTTGAAAGAAATTACTAATTTTATTCAGCAAGGATTCTTTAAATTGATCAAAAGTGACAGTGAAGACATTTAGGGTAACGTCTGTTGTCGTAGAACACACACCAAATAGGAATATATTTGGAATTAAAATGTCCAAAATCACCCAAATTCTGTTATTTTAAATCTTTAAATGGTCCCACTGGACATAATACCCCACACAATCTATCCGTTTGTTTTTTCATCACATCAACAAAGTTGAAATCCACAGATAGCAATTGCAAAAAGATGTTCTTGATTTGGCCTGCAAGTCCATGAAACCAGATCCTGACCGGTTTGTGCTCTTTCAGTGGAACATGCCTAGAAATCCCAACAAGGTTACTCAGAAATTCAACAGAATATATTACCAACACATGACAGCAAATCACATTATAAGCATATCATTTTTGGCATACCTGACAGCGCTCATCGGTGTCAATTTATAAACAGCCGTATATCAAACCAGGGTTAACAATAATGAATGCAATCTCTTTTATCACTCACACTATCATACATGAGTGCATTATATGTTAATAGGTGCCACAATAACCACATCATCTCTTGAGAACAGATAAAGCCGGTTTGTCCAGAGACTCATGCCCATTTCACATGATAAAAGCTTCAACTGTGTCAACAGGAAAATTGACACTGTGCATCTCCAGAGAGTTTTCATTACACTCCACAGGAGTCTGCAGTGAACTATGTCTGCTTAAACATACCATTTAAATTTGATCAAGCATTAGTATTGCTCTACTTTAAAACACTTAATCACACAGAACACCATTGCAAACACAAAGCAGCGTCTGGACAACAACCCAATACATTGTTACATTGTGCTGGTGAGTTTTTCACAGGCAAACACCACTTTTTTTCCCCGAGACTTGTACAAATCTTGTTTTCTATGACAATTATCCTTTTTCTGTCTGTATTTTTGTAAGGGAAGTGGTGAAGACACTGGAACAATGTTCATTTTAGCATAACGAAAAAAAATCTGATATTAAAATAGGAACTAATAATTCTCGTCTTGGTTCATTACCTATATATATTACTATAATATTGGTTAAAGGCACAATATGTAAGATTTGTCGCCACTAGAGGGCGCCGTTTCCCACAATAACAAAGGCGTATGTTTATGACGCAGTGACGAGCTGAATGATGGGACTTGCTGTCAAGCTGATGGATCTAATAATGTTTATGGATGAGTGCAAACATGCACGTTTTTTAACATTATAGTGGTATGAAGCAGGTCTCCATTGCTAAAGAGACAGATATCACACGCGAGTCCCGCGGATATAAATGATATCACACGCAAGTCCCGTGGATATAAAGTATATCACACGCGAGTCCCGCGGATATAAATGATATCACACGAGAGTCCCGCGGATATAAATGATAGGCTATCACACGCGAGTCCCGCGGATATAAATGATATCACACGCAAGTCCCGTGGATATAAAGTATATCACACACGAGTCCCGTGGATATAAATGATTATTCACTCACACAGGTCAGGTCAGTTTATTAGACGAATTAAACTTGTGAGGTAATGTAGCGCTGCTTCACTTGGTCTAACGTTACACTATCACACTAAACGCCATTTAAATGTGTGTTGGAAGTTATTATGTTATTCTGCGTGTTAGTGCGTTTGCTATACGAAACTAGCAGTAATGTTAACGTTAAGCTAGATCAACATTAGAATAACATACTGACCATATTCTAACATTTCATCATGTTGAGCTAACGTTATATATCATTGATTCATTTTATGTACATTTGCTCACCTGTCTAATAAAGCTGTCAAGTCGTGACTCGTGAAGCTTTGTCAAGGCCAAGTTATTAGCGGACGTGGAGCTCTCGGCATCTCAAAAACGCCACGCTGATATTGATCCTTATTTCAATTCTCCTTGTTGGTCCCAAAGCCTGCTTGCCATGGTCTATAATGTTTGAACGAAACAAGAACTGTGTGCCGCTAAATGTTATGCACTACGCAGTTGTCCACATCTGTCGCCATGGTTCCGTAATGGATATTCGAGCGGAAACCGAGGATAGCGCGGATATTGACAGGCGACATTTGTTTCCGGGACGGCCACTTATTTAAAATTGGAATTTCTCTGAAATAAAAAATCTTTGGAGACTTTTGGGATATTGTAAGTACACGACTGCAGGAAATATATCACACTGTGCAAGTGATTTTTGAATATTTTATTACAAAATTCTTACATATTGGACCTTTAAATAACACATTTACATTCAATCTGCTGCAGATATTTTTGCATTCAAGGAATTTGACTTAATCAATCATGACGGATGATCTTGAAAAACGACACTTGTCATTTTGATGTTGAAATCATAACCCCAGAAAACAGCCTTCAGCAAGAGCACAAGTACAGCAAGTACAAGTCTCACTTGTTTCAGCAGGATCCCGTTTAAAACAGGTCTGAGAGACGACGCACCTGCTCATTACATCTCCTCTGACAGCCGAGCTCAACTTTATGTACACTACACTGTTCAAACGTTAGAGTTTTTTTAAAAAGAAGTATCTTCTGCTCACCAAGGCTAGATTTATCTGATTAAAAATACAGAAAAAAGCAGTAATGTTGTGAAATATTATTACAATTTAAAATAATCCTTCTAAAATAATGATCCTTCAGAAATCATCCTAATATGCTGATTTGCTACTCAAGAAGATTTCTTATTATTATCATTGTTGCGTACAATGGAGCCCCACATAAGACATGCGGGGGGAAAAATATGTTCATAAATTACAATCATGATAATTTATAAGGTTACACTTTATTTCAAATTGTTTAGACATTGTCCACTTCAGACATTCTACTAACTATAACTTTGCAACTACATGTCAACAAAGTCTCATTTAGAGTATTAGTAAATTGTGTTAGGTTCGGGTTCAGGCTAGTAGAATAAGTTGACATGTACTTGCAAAGTTACTTACTGTCTGTTGGGAGCATCAAAATAAATTGTTAGCAGATATTAAAGCAGTTAATTATTAATAGGCTACTCTAATGAGAGTTAGCTGACATATAGTAGCAAAGTTACAAGTTAGTAGAATTTCCATTTATAATTATTTTCACATCTAAGTGAAACATGCTACTAAATTGAACAATTCAACATATGGAGCACTTACCATAAAGCCAAACAGTGTTTTGCCCTGTAAGACATTCGCTTCAGAGAAGTAACCGTGAGTGATCCAGCATAAACCAGATTCAAAGGTCCTTCACGAGTGCAGCTGAGGAAAGGTCATCTCAGGAAGAGCTTTATCTCAGCAGATAACCCTCAAACACACACACAACCTTCATTATCAGGTCAGCAAACAAAAACAAAAATACAGGCAGACTGACTGTTGAAAGAAGGACACCGCGTTTGAAGATAGGCTACTACACTTTATCTTTCTGTCACCCATTTAAAATCATTTCACATGCAACACATACAGTGTGAGCCAGAAAGTAAAGTCTTAATGTCATTGCATTAGATACAAAATATCACATTCCTTTCAAAAGGGATTTGAAAGAAGGAACACTTTCAAACAAAGCATTTCACAAAAATATTTTTGGGGGGCTTTTTAGGTTATAAAAAATAATAGATATACTGATCAAAATAAAATTAAAATATAAAAATAAAAAGAATATGATTAAATGGTAAAACTTTATGTACAATGCATTCTAATAATAATATAATGCATTAATTATGCCTTATAATGCATCATATGATCTCATGAAAACATAATACTTATCTATTCATACACCTTTAGAAAGTATAAAGCATTTTAACAGGTTACAATTATTTATGAAAAGATGTAATGCATTATACCCACATTGTTTATGAATAGACCTACAATGCATTACATAAAGGCTCCAAGTAGTTACCAATTATATTTAATAATATATATTTTAACTTGAAATTTCACAGGAGCTTTGAAGCAATAACCCTCTGAACTGTTTCTTCGGTCATCTATTAATATTACTGCTTCAGCGCACACACATATCAAACTACAGGCACAATAAAAGGTGACAACAATGCAGCTATGAAGTGTTTCGTAAACCTACACCATTACTTGTCAGAAAAGAGCCGTGTTACAGGAAAAGCTACAGTATGCTATTATGAAAATAGCTGATGTTATCGAACGCGACGACAATCAGGCGTTTTTAAAGGATGCTCAAGTATTCAAATTCTTTAAGGCCACACAGTATCAGGTTTAACAGCACCATTACAGACATTCTGAATAAATAAATCAATAAAATAAATAAATCCCTGTTATGCAATACAACTTTAATGCAAACACACTTCGGCAACAAAACAATGTGCACATTTTACGAACACCTATTAATGACGGATTTTGCTCTAACATGACTCAATGTGCTCTGCAAAAGTCTTTATACTTCGATATTAACGTGCTTGCCATTTCTTTGCAATTATTTTTGATACTTTCAAGCAATTACTGAGTGATCTTTTTTTTTTTTTTGGCAGTGAAAGGTGATGCATTAAAATGCTGCCAGTCTATGATGTGCAATCTGATTGGCTGCCGCTGATTTGAATCAAAGCAAAATGTGCTGTTGTTGCATAGGCCTACCGTTTTTGAGTTCATCAGGTATGCAACAACAGCACATTTTGCTTTGATTCAAATCAGCAGCAGCCAATCAGATTGCACATCATATCCAGAGACTGGCAGCATTTTTAGATGGGTGTAACCGGTCATTTTTGCTTGGGAAGCTTCAGAGCTCAAACATCTCTTCACAGTGAGATGGCATTTTTGGAGAATACACCTACAGCAAACCATTCATGTAAAAACAGGAGCGCTTGCATGCAGCGTCTTGCTGATGTTCTTCTGTGCACTTTCTCAGCTCTGTCAAACACACGAGTAAAGCTGGTAACATGCCTAATGTCTGCTGAGAGGATTAACAGGGAAGGTTAATGACCACATTGTTCATTTAAACGGCTGAATACACTGAAACTAAAGTGTGACATTCTGTTCTGGCTCATCAACAAATGACCAAAATTTCATATAGGAAGCAAAATAGTTTATTTCTACACAATTTAAAATTGTGCACTGAACAGAGTACTAAACATTTCATGTGTGTGTGTATGTATAGTGAAATATTGCAATTTAAAATGACGGTTTTCTATTCAAATGTAATTTATTCTTGTGATCATTACTTCAGTGACATGATCCTTCAGAAATCATTCTAATATGTTGATTTGCTGCTCAAGCAACATTTCTTATTATCAATGTTGAAAATAGTTGTGCTGGTAATATTGTTGTGGAAATTTATAAAAAAAAAATTAGCATTCTTTAAAAAATATCTTTTTCTTATATCTTATATAACAAATGTTTTACGGTCACTGTTGACCAATGTAATGCCACCTTGCTGAATATAATGAATTTCTTAAAAAAAAATCTCTCGCTTTGAACTCGCTTTATTTTGTTAAGACGTCCATTAAACACTTTCTGAATAAAACCTTGGCCTGGTGATATTAATAGCAGATAGATGGCACCTTAACAAACCCACTAATGAGACTAATAAACCCCATACTATTTTCAGGCCCACCAGGGAACAAGGCATTTTTGTTGTGCATTTAGAAGAAAGAGAAATGCCTAGAGGACTGTCTCAAATAATTCTAAACTACTTCCTTACGTAAAAGCGCTGTGTGTAAGTTCAAAACAACAGTTCAGTACAAAGCAACTGGATGTTTAGTGATTAAGAAAAGGCTTGCCAGGGAATGACGGCACTGAGAATAATCTTGTTTAACTGCATGTAACTCTCACCTGTCTTTGGCCTGTCATAAGCTCTAAAGATCACACAATAGCAGCCATGTGTTTAGGTAAGTTATGAGAAAACAAAGAAGTCATGAGGAAATCAGTATGGATTCCAACTAATTAGACTTAAGGGCGCTTGTTAGCAAACACTAAAGCTGGTCTCAGCTCAGCACACTAAAGACTGAGCAAACCTCAGGCAACAGAAGAGTGACAGAAGCATCATGTGAGCAGGACGACAGGGTCAGAGACGGTGAACAACATCCTTGTGTTTATCACCCTCCACTGACTCATCGGTTTACCACTGACAGCACAGAAACTTCAACATGATCTACCTTTCAAACACTAAACCTGGTATATCCAGACAAACCGGGCACCAGCAACTTCGAACATTTTATAGGTTTCATGTATAGAAAGACAGAATGATGGATAGAACAACAGAACACATATACACACACACACACACACACACACACACACACACACACACACACACACACACACACACACACACACACACACACACACACACACACACACACACACACACACACACACACACACACACACACACTATATAAACACAAACATATGTTAGATGTGATTAAAGTGAGATTAATCGATTTGACACAGAAAGATAGGTAGATAGATAGACAGACAGAGCGATAGATGTTACAAACACAAGCTTGTACAATATAATGATGGATTTGTCAAGCACATGATACGTGATTATAACACATTCCTCTGTCAACACTCTTGACCGACTGAAGATCTGCAAACACTGATCAGAAAAGCAGAAGTATTACTGTGTTCTGCAGAAATTACTGTCAAATTCTGGCTAACATACGGGAAGAGGAGGATTTTCCACTTTAGCATGAAGGATTATATAATCCCTCCAAACTTCCTTGAACTGAAGACAGCACTGCAGACTTTTGGGCTAATTTTAGCGCCCTCTGTTGTCTCGGGGAAAAGCATCTCCAATGAATGACAATATCCTGGATTCAAAACGTACTCGGTTACTAACGTAACCTCGGTTCTCTCTAGAGAGGGAACGAGTACTGCGTAATAGCTTACGCTATGGGGAAAACTCTTTTCATCGAGATATTGAAGCCAAAAAATTATCCTTAATTTTTAATCAATGTAAAACGCTTTGCAGCAGCAAGCAGACATAGGCGAGACAGCTTGCGCGCCTATTGGCTGTCTTGCGGCAAAAGCAGCAGCCTATCGAGAGAGGCTCTGCGTGACGTCATGACGAATGGGGGCACTTCGCGCCCATATCGTCACGTCCCGCCAGAAAGGGCGTGGTCTCGCCCTATAAACAAACTCGATAAGCTGCCATACACTGATTTTTCATCGCCGAAGCGAACCAGAGCGTATTCCAAGCACGGCAAGATACGCAGTACTCGTTCCCTCTCTAGAGAGAACCGAGGTTACGTTAGTAACCGAGTACGTTCTCTTACGAGAGTATCTCTCGTACTGCGTAATAGCTTACGCTATGGGGAACACAGTGTAACACGCCGTGCGGATAGGGATCCAACACCAAAGTCCCAGGGGCAAAGGCCCAGGGCTCATGTAGTGCATAATCACCATACACTCACAGAGAGTAAAAAAGGAGAGGCTGGAAGCATTTCTCCTTATAGATAGACCCACAGGGGCTAACCATATGACCATTAAACCACGCAGCCAGGGTGAAAGCTTTCAGCCTAAACTGGGTGGCTCTACTTGTGCCAGTACTCATGGAGCTGCTGCATCGGTCTGAACGATGTGCATGCCAAACACTCAGCATCCGAGCCGCACAGCGGGCAGATAGCACTGAAGTCTAGATAGCCAAAAGCTTAGCTTGTAAGGCAGGCACCTCCAGGTTATAGTATTTTATAAATGTAGACGGCGAGGCCCAGCCCGCGGCCGTACAGATATCTTGCAGGGTGACCCCGCTAGACCATGCCCACGACGAGGCCACGCCTCTCGTGGAGTGCGCTCTGACACCCAAGGGGCACTGCAAGCCCTTGGAAGTGTAAGCCAGCGCTATGGCATCGACTATCCATCTGGATAGGCTCTGTTTCGAAGCGGCAAGCCCCTTGGAACGCCCGCTATACGAAACGAAAAGCTGCTCGGTCTGTCTGAACCCAGACGAGCGGGACACATAAGCTCTTAATGCCCTGACTGGGCAAAGAAGAGGCGCGTCGTCCTCCTCATTGAGAACCAGAAGGGCAGACAGGGAAATCACCTGGGCCCTGAACGGTGTGTTGAGGGATTTCGGCACGTAGCCGTGCTTAGGTTTGAGTATGACCTTTGAGTCATTAGGCCCAAACTCCATGCATGACACGCTTACTGAAAGCGCTTGTAAGTCCCCTACGCGCTTCACTGAAGCAAGAGCCGTAAGAAACGCTGTCTTGAAAGACAAGTGTTTCATGTCTGACGACTGGATTGGCTCGAATGGGGCACCTTTCATGGCCTCCACGACCGTGGAAAGGTCCCATGTCAGGACTGAATGGGGCCTGGGAGGGTTTAGCCTCCGAGCTCCTCTAAGGAAACGCACGACTAAGTCGCTCTTTCCCAGTGACTGGCCAGACACCGGTTTTGCAAACGTTGCTATGGCCGCCACGTATACTTTGAGCGTGGATGGGGTCCTGCCCTTATCCAGTAGCTCCTGAAGGAAGGAAAGCACTTCCGTAACCCCGCAGTCTACAGGTGAAAAAGCCCTGCGCTTGACACCAAGCAGAGAACACAGACCATTTCGAGGAGTAGAGCCGTCTGGTAGACGGGGCTCTAGCCTGCGCGATCGTGTTTAACACTCCCTCTGGGAGGTCAGCGGGTACCCGTTGATGGCCCATGCGTGCAGGGACCACAAATCCGGGCGAGGATGCCAAATCGAGCCTTCCGCCTGAGAGAGGAGGTCTCTCCTCCACGGTAAAGGCCATGGGGCAGCTCTGGTCAGCTGCATCAGGACAGGGAACCAAGACTGGTTTGTCCAGAGCGGAGCTATGAGTAGCACTGGGCATCCCTCCCTCCTGATTCGCTCCAACACCTGAGGCAGGAGTGAGACAGGGGGAAAAGCATATGGGGGGCGGCGGGGCCAAACATGGGCCAGCGCGTCCCGGCTTTTCGAGAAGAATCTCGGGCAATGAGCGTTTTCTTGGGACGCGAACAGGTCCACCTGCGCTTTGCCAAACGTTTCCCACAGCAGCTGGATCGTCTGCGGGTGCAGCGACCATTCTCCTGCTGGGACGTTGTTTCTGGACAGCCTGTCTGGCCCCACATTTAGGTGACCAGGCACATGCGCCGCTCTCAGCGAGAGCAGGTTGTGCTGAGCCCAGACCAGGAGGCGTTCCGTCAGCCTGTAAAGGTTTCGGGACCTGACGCCGCCCTGGCGATTTATGTACGCCACCACTGACATGTTGTCTGATCGGACCAAGACGTGGTGGCCTTTTATCTGGGGACAGAAGCGCCGTAGCGCTCTGTCGACTGCTATTAATTCCAAGCAGTTTATGTGAAGGAGCTTCTCCCGTACTGACCACAGGCCAGCTAGCGGTCTGCCCTCGAGCAGCGCTCCCCACCCCGATGTGGAGGCGTCCGTAGACACCACCTTCACACCCGAGGCGATCCCCAGACTCACACCTGACTGATACCAGTCGGTCACTTTCCACGGTTTCAGAGCTGAAAGCGCACTGAAGGTCGACCCTGAGGCGAAATAGACCCGCGGTCCACGCCCTGGGGGAACTCGTGCTTTTAGCCATAGCTGCAGTGGGCGCATGCGGAGCAGGCCCAACTGGAGTACGGAGGCTGCTGAGGCCATCAGACCCAGCATTTTCTGAAACCTTCTGAGCGGGACTATAGAGCCGTGGCGGAAGGATTTCGCGACGTGCTGAATATTTAATCCGTGCTTCGGTAACAGGCGTGCCGTCATGGATAGCGAGTCCAACACTGTTCCCAGAAAGGAAATCCTCCGACTGGGGAGCAGTGAGCTTTTCGCCCAATTGACTCTAAGGCCCAGCTCCTCGAGGTGCTCGAGTAATGCGGCCCTGTGTTCTATGAGCTCCGTTCGTGAACGAGATAGAATCAGCCAATCGTCCAAGTAGTTCAAAACTCGCATGCCCCGAAGTCTCAGGGGGGCGAGTGCCGCGTCCATGCACTTCGTGAACGTACGGGGTGTTAGGGACAGGCCAAACGGCAGGACTGTGTATTGATATGCCTGGCCCTCGAAGGCGAATCTCAAGAATCGCCTGTGATGGGACGCCATTTATATTTGGAAATAGGCGTCTTTCAGATCTATTGACATGAACCAGTCTCCTTGGCGCACTTGCGCGAGGATTTTCCTGGTCGTAAGCATTTTGAACTGGCGCTTCACAAGCGTTCTGTTCAGCAGTCGCAGATCTAGAATGGGTCTGAGCCCTCCATCTTTTTTCGGTACCAGAAAATATCTGCTGTATAAGCCCCCTTCGCCCTGAGATAGAGGTTCTATAGCCCCTTTTCTCAGTAGTTTCGCTATCTCGGCTCGAAGTAGATGAAACACTTCGCTTTTCACCGTAGTTTCGACGCGTGCCGTATAACGGCGGGGGCGTCGAGCGAACTGTAGCGAATAGCCTCTCGTTATAGTGTTCAACACCCATTCTGATACCCGGGAAGCCTTGGCCACGCATCTGCGTGAATAGCTAGGGGTAGAATGAAATCTGGGCTCTGGCCGCGGCAGGACGGCCGCTCGAGAGCCCCTGTGTACTGGGAACACAACACCGTGTTTACAGCGTTCGAGGCGGGGGGGCGCGCTGATCACAGCGGGCAGCCTGGCCGCGCTCAGCTTCTCTATGGCGGGACACGCAGAGAAAGCGAGCGGGGCGAATCCCGTGGGATTCGGCGTGTGTGAGAGAATGTGGGCACATTTACTACACTGAGAATACTGTCAGCTCGCGCGACTGAATCACTGTTGTTTAAAGCGTGCGAGGCGCGCGCTGATCACAGCTGGCAGCCTGGCCGCGCTCAGCTTCTCTGTGACGGGTTGTGCAGAGAAAACGACGGGGGCGAATCCCGTGAGATTCGGCGTGTCTGTGAGAAATGCGGGCGCGAGACAGCGGGCACATTTTCTGCACTGAGAACACTCGGCTCGCGCCGACTGAATCAACGCTGTGTTTACAGCGTGCGAGGCGGGGTGCGCGCTAATCACAGCGGGCAGCCTGCCCGTGCTCAGCTTCTCTGTGACGGGTTGTGCAGAGAAAGCGAGCGGGGGTGAATCCCGTGGGATTCGGCGTGTCAGTGAGGAAATGCGGGCGCGGGACAGCGGGCACATTTACTGCACTGAGAACACTGTCGGCTCACGCCGACTGAATGTGTGTTAGTTTCGTTTTTACAGAAACCAAGGGACACGCATCGTGTAGTGTAAGCGGGCATTGTATGGGCGCGTTCACTACATTTTCTGCACAACCGACCTGAGTCGGTTTTATTTGTGCTAGCCCTGCACCGTGGCGGGCTGTGTCTGGGTGTGGGAATGGGCACTGGGACGTGGGCATTCTTACAACACTCGTAACACCATCGGCCGTGGCCGGAACACCAGAAGCCATAGGGTAGCCATAGAAACGGCTTTTGTGCGCAGGCAGGCAAGCGGGCTGTGGAACCAGCTTGCTCACTGCGAAATACACTGGAACAGTCACATTGCTTGGAACTGAACGAGCGAGAAGTTTTGGTGTAAATCCGGCCTCAGCGGGAACTGAACACCGTCGCTTTCCTAGAGAGACTAGGAAGGCCTTGAGACCTCGGGCTTTATTTCAATCCTCGGCCGGGGCACACGCGCTGAGGGGGGCGGCTTCCAGCAGAGCGAGAGCGTCGAGGAACACGGAGCGCTCAGCTTCCGTCATCTCGGATAGCGTTAGCCACAAATGTTTCTCACCTTTCAGGGAGGAAGGGTCTCGACTGTGACGGAGCTTCGTCTTTCCCGAGAAAGCGTCCGTCCAGCCTGTTGCACGTTAGTTATGCGGGCGCCTTTCAGTCGAGGCCGATGTAATCCACGGCTCGAGAGAGCGGACGCCTCGGCTCAGTTTCAATGCCGGCTCCGGTAGGTTCGTCGAGCTCAAGTGCGGACGCGGCGGCAGACGGCGGCCGTTGTCCGTTTGGAGCGACTCGAGCGAAACCGGCGAAGCTGGCGGGCGAACCGGCGAGCTTTGGCGGGCAGAAGATAGCTCGGGAGCGCGCTGGGCGCGGCGCTTCTTGCGGCGCGGCATCACGGTGGGCTGGAATGCGGGCTCGGAGAACGACGCCAGGCGAGTCCGCAGAGTCACCATAGGCAGCCGCTCACAATGATGGCATCCGCCGTCAGCGAGCGCGATGGCCGCGTGATCCTCACCCAGGCAGGACACGCAGATGACGTGGCGGTCCTCATCGCTGAGTGGGGCTCGGCAAGAGCCACAGGAAGGCATCTTTAAAAAGACGCAGCTCTTTTAGAGGTAGTGGGAGAAAAATGCAAATATAGCAAACACACACACTCTAAGCAGAGGAAAGGATATGTACGCCGGAAAGCGCAGCAGGTACGGCGGCTGAAGGCGGCGAGGCCAGCGACTCCAGGCTCAAAGGCACGTCCCGCTGAAGGCTACAGGTCGACGGCGCGGCTTCTCATCCGGATCCAGCGATGCGTGAGCTTTGCTGAAGAGTTGAAAAATCAGTGTATGGCAGCTTATCGAGTTTGTTTATAGGGCGAGACCACGCCCTTTCTGGCGGGACGTGACGATATGGGCGCGAAGTGAGCTATTACGCAGTACGAGAGATACTCTCGTAAGAGAACCAGTTCTCAGCAATATCAATGTCAATTGGAAGTCTATGAGGAAAGACATTTCTGAGAATTTATATTTTTTGAAGCACTTATATTTGTTCTTTCACACTGTACAAACATGTTTGAGCTTTAAAGATCCTTATAGTGATAAGAACTATAGAACTAAGAATTATCGGCATTACTGTGCATATAGTTCTGAAGTTACTGCTTGGATTTACATGATAGGGGCTCCATTCTTCAGATGCGCTACTGTAAATGCAGTGACAAGCTGTGTATGATCGGTTTCAGTGCGGTCACCTCATCTTTTTATAAGAAACTTCAAAGAATTTTCTGTGGAATCATTTTTAACAGCATTCCATTATAATAAACCCAGTACATCCCGTTAAGCGTATCTTTGTTCTGCCGTTTCCTTCACGGTAACAGTTAATCAAGTTGAGGCACTCACATCAATATTCTAAATATTATAACATAAACATGATTTTTGGATGCACACCCCTTAGTGGTTGCAAAGCAGATGGGAAGCCAAGAGGTCGAAACAGAACCACGCACGCACGCACGCACGCACGCACGCACGCACGCACGCACGCACGCACGCACGCACGCACGCACGCACGCACGCACGCACGCACGCACGCACACACACACACACACACACACACACACACACACACACGAAAACTGTATCCCACAATGCAATATGCAACACCTGATCTATTTACAGTGTGATGAATGTCATAAAAGTGATTTTAGTTTTAATGGAGGGTGATTCACTCTGTAAGCAATACGCTAATATTCCATTCTGAACATAACCAGCGAGACTTACAGAGAAATTCCAAAGGTGCTCAAAAAAAGCAAGAAATGCTTGTAATAAATCAGAAAAAATAGACACAAAGAGTGAAATTCCTGTGAGGTCAGAAGAGGTCATTACTCGAGAAGCGCTTTTATTGGTGGACGACCCTGGCAAATAAAAATAAAAAAAATACACACATTCACACACACTAAAAACATTTTCCTCCAACAAATTGAGAGTAAAATAAAAAAACAACAATTGTTCGCACTGTAAACGCTGAGGAGAGATACAGTGAAAGAGCCAGGATATATTCCTATAAATATTGCAACAAATGTAAAGACACATATAAATACAAGAATACTCTAGATTTAGAAAAGGAGAGTGCAAAACCATTCTGATGAGTCCTTATTACTCTCAATACACGTGAGAACAAATGTGTGTATGTGTCTCTGTGAGTGTGTGTGTGTGCGCTTGTTTGTCGTGTTCTCGACACTGTGCTGACATGAGAAGCTGACTAATCAGTGGGGAAGGTGAGCCAGGAAAGTCAGGGAAGAAGAGGGAGAGAAAGACACAGACAGGGAGAGGGTGTGGCTAATCAGGTGAGTGCTTCCTCCTGATTGGCAGATCGTGTCCTGATTGGCAGCTCTTAGAGACCAGCATCATTGTAGGTGGGGGTGGGAACCTTCAGGATGCTCTGGGCATTCTCCTCCACCAGGGGCGCCATTTGACTTCTCCTGTTAAAAGCAGGTCCTCCCCATCCAGAGTATCGATGAACTGCATCTGTGTTGGAGAAAACCACATCTGGATTATCTGCAGGTGACACTTGGGCTACTATACAATGGAAGCATATTTTGACCAACAAGTTTGAAGGCAAATGCTTTTTTTTGTGTTAGAAACGTCTGGCTGGGGCAAGTTGTCACATGTTTAATATACTGTGAAAAGCCTGTGTGGAGTGTGAACTGCATCAATTTTCATAGACAATAATGAAAATATTCAATAGCTTTTTAGGGGTGTAACAATATATCGTGCCACAATATATCGCAATACAAAAATGCAACAATACATATCGTGGATAGTGACAATATGTATCGTGGATAGTTGCCCCAAAATAAAAATTACTGTGTGAGAAAAATTCTCACAAAAGTTTTAGTGTCAGAACTACATTAAACTAAACTACTATATATAAATGTTGATTATAATGTTTAATAATGCATATTTGTGGGTCCTGATAATGCCAAATGTCTTATGTTACTTGACCAGTAAAAAGTGTCCAACATTATTTTAAATATATCTAGTCAGTGAAAAAGTGCAAGAATATTCGTCTAAAATAATTCTGTATTTTCAGCTTCAGAATCATGAATATTTTTATTCTGGTGTCACTATTGTCCTTGGGTTACAAGCACCGAGTCCAAGCCTATTCATTTACACACACAATGTAATATCAAAGTTAGCATTTTAATAAACAGTAAATTTTTTGTTAACCTTTAATCATACATGTCTTGGAGTATCGCAATAATATCGTATCGTGAGTTCAATATCGTGATATGTATCGAATCGTGGCATGAGGGAATCGTTACCCCCCCTGTTTTTTTGCTTGCCAAGACCTTCGTACACGAAGCAAATGTAGTCACAGGCTGTGTCCGAAATCTCCCACTAATCACTATATAGTGGACTATATAGTGAGCTCGCCATTTTGTAGTGCTGTCCGAATGTATAGTGATGATTATTATACCCTATATAGTCCACTCAATGTATCCCAGAATGCATTTTGAAAAGTAGTGTACAACCGATGGTCACTAACCCAAGCCCTACATACCATCATGCATTGCGCTGATCGTAAAAATGGCGGATGGACGTCAAGAAGAGCTGCGCGACAATACGAATTTGCGACAGTAATGCCGTAATCAACGGCGCCGAGAGACGATGGAGTAGTGTCCGAAAGTGGTGTTTCTATTATGCTGGTGAGCTCACTATTTAGTGCTCTACTCCCTTCCCCATACATAGGGGTTAGGGAGTAGTAGTGTTGTAGTCAAGACCACCTAACCCGAGACTACAACTACAAACGCCCCACACTACAAAAAATTGTGAAACATGATCAAAAGAGCTTCTCAAATTGATCTGAAAGATCCACATTCCCGTATAAATACATTTCCTAGATATTAAAGTTTAAATAAACGTAACCATTTTTATTCAATACTCCTGGGTGACTTCCATCATTTAGTATAGTATGCAAAAAAAAAAAAAACAATTATTCATTGTTCATCACTAAAGTCTTCACTTTTCTCCACCTTTTATAAACAATACATACAGTTATGTTGTTTTTAAACCTACAACAATCCTTTTTTAAACGTATTTTAGCACAATTCACAACCAGCAGTAATTCAGGAAAAAAATATCCGAATGCTCCACATGAAACTATGGTCTTCCGATCTTTTACCATCGTGTCGATTTATTTTTATTAATATGTGCCATGCAAGACAGCACTTAAGAGACGGTGAACCCTTGTTTATACTTTTGCCTGGCTCAGAAGAGAAAGAGTGCGCGCGCGACCGGGGCGTTCTCTCTCTCTCTCTCGCTCTCTCTCTCTGTCACACGCGCAGCAGTTCGTCTACATTACTCATCAATCGTTTTACATCCAATAAAAGCAAGGATGTTAACAAAAAAATGAGACAATATACTGGCAATTTAGTGATATTTTAACAGTTATGGTCTTGACTGGTCTTGAAACAAAATCGCGAGTCCTCAATGTCCGAGACCGAGACAAGACCGAGACCAAATGCGGTCGAGTCCGAGACGAGACCGAGACCATCAAAAAGTGGTCTCGAGACCGGTCTCGAGACCAAGACCGGTCTCGAGAACTACAACACTAGGGAGTAGTGGTTTGAGTGGAGATTTCGGACACAGCCACTGACTTCCAAAAATAACTAAATAAACAAATAAAATAAATCTACACTAGTTAGTACTTCACTTATAGTGAAAACTACTAGCCGCACAACAGTGAATTCATGAAATACAAGTGTGATCCAAACTCAGGGGCAGAACCTCACAGCGAGTCTGATCAAATCCAGGCTCAATTTACAGCGTTTCTACAACAGCGCTGTAAAAAGACAGACTCCTCTATGAATTCACCTCCTAGTGTTAAAAGCAGGAAAACTAATTAAAACTCGACTACAGTGAAGACAGCTGTGCTAATGAACGCAGGACCAGAGCAGCGTCATGGGAACTCATTACAAACCGATGAAAACTCAACAACAGACACTTACAGCTAGAAACCCTGACTGGATGAGCCATGCCTAAAGAGATAATTCTGTCATCACACACTCCAAACCTGTGCGAGTTTCTTTGTTTTGCTGAACACAAAAGAAGATATTTGAAACAGCTGACGGCAGCCATTGACGTCCATAGTACGGTACAATGGAAGTCAATGCATCCTAAAATGCAACAAATTTTCAAACCATCTAATTTTGTTTCACCAAATAAAGGAAGGGATAAGGGTTTGGAATGACATGAGGTTGAGTAAACAATGTCACATTTTTGAGGGGTGAAATATGTCGCCCATTTCCACACCCGCCACACTTTAAATGAGCCATTCTTAATGCTGCAGGAGTTTAAAAACTCAAACACACACACACAATGATGTCAGAGCTAGCGGGTGTTTGTCGGGAGCAATTAGCGTTGAATAACGATGCCAGCGCACATATGCATCAGCGTGTGACTTCATCAGGACAGGCCGCTGTCGCCATGACGACGGTGTCCCTCTCTGCGCTGTGTCATCAGTCGCTGCACCTGTGACTGTTTTCTTTTCATTTCAAGCCGGCCCCTGACACTCGGATGACGCTTATTTGTTGTTTTTCTTTCTTTTTCGCAGAATGCCTGCAGGCACCTGCTCGGTCGCGTATAATACACGGCCGGCGCAAACACACTCGTTTGTAATAAATTCCTGCCCGCACCTGTAATGAGCTCATGGCCTCAGCGGTGATGGAGAACACTCAGTGTGTGTTTTTTTGAATGATGGAGACCGGACGATGGGGTCTTCACATGGATTTTATTATTTTAGATAAACATGCATTGATGGATAAATACATGCCGGGAAAAAGTCCAAGGGCGGAAACCTGGTGAATTTATTAGGGACGCACCAATAATACCTGTTTTTTGTTGTTGTTTCGAACAAAACCGTTCAATCTGCTCTATTTCAGGTCAAGAACTCAAGACTTACAGATGTAAAAGCCTGTTGTTAGCGTAGCGGAAACTACTGACACACATTGGCGTGACACTGGCAGGTCAACAGTTCCTGTTTGTGTTTACATGCGTGTTGTCACGCCACTCTCGCCAGAGGGTAAGGTGTGTGTGCTGGAGGAATCTCTCAAAGATTCACGCCAAGGAATCAGCTCGTCTATGAATGTAACGTGGTTAAAGCTGAAAACTGTAAACTTTGCAAATCCTTGAATTACAAAAGATTTGGCACAAGTAATTGTTGAGGATGTGTGTTTCTCAATACGAGCGTCAGAGGTAGGGCTGCACGATTTGATTTAAAAAAAAAAAAATTCATATGGTGATTATTTTGAAAATTTCATATATATAATATATATATATATATATATATTAATATATATATATATATATATATAATATATATATATATATATATTATATATATATATATATATATTCATTACATACAAACTAGGGATGAACGATATATCAGCCACCATATCGGTATCAGCCAATATATGTTCATTTTTTTAATTAACGTTATTGACCTGATAATAACATTTGGCCAATATATTAAAGCGAATAAATAAAAGATTATTTCCTTTAGCTGAGACACTTCAGATGTGCACTGTTCACCATGATGGTTTTGAATAGCTTGAAATATGATTGGAATCAATTCAACATAGGAAAATACAGTAAAGTGCAACCACAAAGTCTGTTATATAGGCTACATAAATTATAAGGAGAACATAATTGTGTGCTTGAGACATGGATTTTAAATGGTGAGATTGAGGTTTTTTGTAATCAGGTTCATGAGATTATATAAAAATTTGGATTTAGATTTATTGGCCAATATATCGGTTATCGGCTTTCAAATATAAAGACTTACCAGTGATCGGATATAGGGAAAAATTGTCATATCGGTGCATCACATATTTGAAAGAAGTCGCTTTCAGGCTCACCAAGACAGAATTTATTTAATCAAAAATACAGTTAAATATTGCGAAATATTATTACAATTGAACTGATTTTCAGAGCACCATTAATCCAGTCTTCAGTGTCACATGATCCTCCAGATATCATTCTAATATGCTGATTTTCAACATTTCATACTAATATCAATGTTGAAACAGTTGCGGTCTAAAATTGTGTAAACTGTGATGCATTTCTTCTTTAGATTTTTTTTTATATATATATTTGCTGAATAAAAGTATTCCTTTTTTTTTTTACGTACCCCAAACTTTTGATTAGTATTATGTAAATATATAAAATCGGTCTCATGTAAATAATTATTTTGTGTTCATATTGTACCTAGAGTTGAAAGCAGATTCAGATCACATTATTGTTCACTTTTGTAGTATAGGATCTCAGCAGTTTCCATTCACACTGTTTTTTTTGAGTCAACTTAAATTATATTATTTTATTATAATACTATACTATACTATACTATAATTTACTATAAAAAAAAAATCATCTTTCTTCCACAAAACCCCAGGTGTTGTTTCATTAAATAAAATTTGTATGGTAACTTTGACATTATAACTGAAAGGTGGAGTGTGTGATTTGCAAAACGGCCGGCAGATTTTAAAATTACACAACTCATAAGGTCCTACCTTCTCTTCTCCAACGCTGGCCCTGACTCCACGCATTCGAAAAACATGGACGCGCAATCAAGCACGAGCGAAAACTCAGATTCTCTCTCTCTCTCTCTCGGGGCGACTTGCACTTCCTGTGACTGGGTCACGAGCTTTGAGTATGCGCACGAACGGGACACGCGCGCGAGGGGGGTGGGGGAAAGGGTGCATGGTACAACCGTTTGAGTGACGCATTTTCTGTCCAATGATTCTAGACGGTCTTGAAAATGATTGGCTGGAGTTTTTCGAGTTCCACAGATGATTAAATTGCTTAACTTTCATTCCAGTGCTTCTAATTTACAGCCAGTAAGTGGGTTAGGAATAGGATTTCAAGTGATTTCGAAAAAATGGTCACAAAAGAAAATCACACACCCCACCTTGAAATATACCCAAATCTGAAATCAAAATCAAACAAAGACCATGGGTGCTTAAACGGAAGGCTGCATACCCCTTCATTCAGCTAATTGGCACATTTTTATTTGTTATAATATTTTTCGTAGATCTAGACTATGTGACATGGTTGTGTATGATGTGGCATTAGGGGACAGCCTATACACTGGTCAAAATTCGGCAAACTACCCATTTTATTTGGAAATTGTCGAGAGGTGTTCGTAACATACTCGGCGTGGCTCGTAATTCCAGCATCAATGGTTTCCCCGCGACTTCTCCCAAGAGTAAAAAAAATTGCAACATGTTGTTACACATTGTAACATGTAAAATTGTACGACAGCTCACAAACTTAACTAATCACTAAATTGCATCGTGTGTGCCTGGCTTAACAGACACTTTTCATGATTAGTCAATCCCAGCAGTCAAAATCAACTCGATTATGTTTCCGATTCATTGCGCAGCTCTAGCACTCATGTTGTTGAGCCTAAAGAGGGGCTCATGAAGGGGTGAAAAGGAAAGGAAAGCTCTCCACCAGCAGCACACAGTAAATGCTGACCTCCAACTCAATGAATGTCACATTATGGGGTGGAGAAGATGGGGGCGTTTGCTTGTTAAACACGGTGCCAGTTAATTTGAGTGACGGAGTGGGTGACGTACAGAACTCGAATGCGTTTATGTGTGAGGAAGTCGGTGTTGTATATACAACATGTCTCTGTTAGCACAGGAGTAGAGAACTGTTCTCTGACCTTTCACACACACACACACACACACAGACGTGTGCAAAGGTACACACTGACCTGTTTGCGAACATATTCAACCATCATCTCGAGCTGTCTGGGGTCTTCACACTGTCTGTTAAACATGTTCCTCCAGAGCGCTGCCGCAAGAACGCAATCGTCTGAAAGAATTCCCTAAAACATACAGTAGAGACACATGAGCACTAAACTTTACTGTTAACTCTCGACAGTTATTGATTGGGAAAGTAAGTAGTTTGAAATATCACCTTTCTGTTTAAGTGGGTGGATCGAGGTCAGAATAAGTTAAAATATGGAAAACTTATAGCTTACCTCATCATAACCAAAAAGTGCAGCGTAGAATGTCTCCGTCATCACCTTCATGCTCTCTTTTCTATGAATAGCATCAATCTGTGATAAAAAATAAAGTGAGACAGTAAAGCTAAATGGTAAATGAACTGCATTTATATAGCGCTTTCACAGACCTAATGGCCACCAAAGCGCTTTACATATTGCGTATATTTACATATATACAAAACAAATATTCAGACCAATTTGACACACCCAGTAACCATCTGAAAAGCCAGGACAATTAATCAATTCACAATATGCCCATTTAGATATTATGGGTACTGGCCAGTAATCCTGTCGAAAAAAAGTTAGATAATAATCAAAGGAAATAAAAATAAATAAAACTAAAATAGAATAAATAAATAATTAATTAAATGATTTTGGACCCTGAAACCAGTAACTGAAAACTACAATCACGTCTTATCTTGCAAAAAAAAAAAAAAAAAAAAAACCTTTACTGTGACTTTTGTTTAAATTGTGAAGCATGGTAAAAGTTAACTTAAAGGTGCTTAAAGGTAACTAGTGACTAAATAAAATATTTAGCCATTAACAGATCATTTCGGATCCAACAACCAGCCACTGAAAAGTACAATCACACACAAAAAATTGTGAGTGGAGATTCTTCGCAGTGATTTTTGCATAATTTGTGAAGCATCATTTAGTCGCTAACAGGTGAAGAAAAGCAATATGAGTATCTGCCTAATTCTGAGATCAAAGTTATGCGTTTAGTGTCAGAGCTGGAATTGTCCTTGGCAGTAAATATCCAACATATGGAGGATAATGCAACAATCTTACGCCCGAAAACAAAAGCAGGACTGGATCTGAAGCGAGGGGCCTGTCCAGGTGCTTCGCTCCAAATGAATCTAAACACACACACGCACAACGGACACAGACACCAACCCTTGGGAGGCTTTGGGTGGGGAGATTTTCAAAACAAGTGTGTTTATTCTTCAGTCTTGTATGTCAGGTTTTCTGCATGCTTGGAGTGCGTCGGGTCACTGTGCGTGTGTGTGTGTGTGTGTGTGTGTGTGTTCGTGTACACACGGGGCAGAAAAGCACCTGTGCATAATTACGCAGACCTGCAAATAATCAATCTCATCTGGCTGTGCTTTAACTCTTCTACCCCCCCCGTCCTCTCTGCACGCTCGCTCTCCTTGTGTTCATGCCTACAGACCCAAACATTCTACGTAAGTATGTGAAATGTTAATTTTAAGCAATTCTCTTTTACTTTCAGACAACTCTGCAAAACAATTCATTCAAAAGACTCTTTTAAAAAAAATCATTTTTGAGTGAATGATTCAGTAATCTATAGGGTCACCAAATTAATTAATGAAGTCAAGTTACATTTATTTATAAAGTGCTTTATACAAGAAAAAATCATTTCAAAGCAGCTTCACACAGTAAAAACAGAGTTGATTTTTGCAAAATGAATCAATTATAAAACAAATTCAATTCAGCTATAAAGCAGCTCTACGAAGTCAGCAGTGTCAATAGTCAATTCTGATACACTAGTGTCAGTACACTCAAATCAATAATATTTCTGAATATTAGTTCTTTTTAAGCCCTGATTGACCAAGCCACATCAAATCTGAATGAGTCTTTTTGCTGAAAAAAGTCAAGACTCAAATCACCTGAATGAATCAAATCACCTGAATGAATCAAATCACCTGAATGAATCAAATCAACTGAATGAATCAAATAACTAAGATAACTAACATCAGAATCAGATAATCGATTCTTTTCAGGTTAACCACTGTCATAAAGGATCAATGCCTCAGTAAGGATGTTTGTCACCACCACAGTAAATCAAGACATTAGTCAAGTACAACAATGGGAACTGCATGCTTGCAACACACTACTTTGCATACTTGAGTATGTTTCTTTTCTCCTTTTACTTGCTTCCCGTCTTTAATTTTTCCCTCCCAGTGTCCACCTTGATCTCCTCTCCTGTTCATCCATCTTCGTCCCTCAATCCTCCTTCCCCATTTTGTGACGCAGGTTGGTAAAACCAGGCTGGGATATTTAATCCCTCACACTAATCAGGCTGAGGGACCAAAAACTGCTTGAGAGGCAGAATCCCGCTCCTATACCCCAAATTAGTGTCATATCTCACTTCACTGTTATTACTACGGCTTAGAAAAACTCCCAGAATCACACACACACACCCCGGCACACTCGTGAGTGTGTGTAGAGGTAAAGTTCAAGGGGGGTTGGTCTAACATGGCACAAATGACAAGTATTTTAGCACAATTAGGCGAAGTAACCTAACCGTAGTAGGGGTTGAGTGAGTGGGGGTCCTTCCATTTCCAGCGCTGTAACTGTATCCCGATCCGACAGAATGGACCTGTTACGGACCTGCCAGACGCGCTGATTACACTCCGTTTACACACGATTTTTCACAGCTTAAAAAATAACGTGTTCGGGCACAATGCGAAATAACTCCTCGCTTCTGACCTGTGAAAACAGACTTCCACATCCGGTCAGAGTGTACACACATGTGCCTGTCTTCACAGAGCCAGTGTTCACAGCAAATACAAGCTTCTATTATCACTTCATTATGTAGTAACTTCAAGGAAATATTTTACCCAAAAATGACAATTCTGTCATAGTTTACTCACTCTCATGTCATTCCAAACTGGTTTGACTTACTTTCTCTGTGGAACATTAAAGATATTTTGAACGAACATTGGGGTCTAAACAACATTGCTTTCATTGCATGGATAATACTACAATGTATTTTTTTTTTTTTTTTTTTTTACAGAAGTCAAACCGGTTTGGACTTTTACAAACTTTTTCCAGTCCAATAAATAAAGGCTGTTTTGCCAAATAAGTCACTGAGAGTTTCAGGAATGACCCTCATTGGTTCTTGCAGAAGCTAAAACATGCTTGAGCTTCCATTTACCAGATCTGATGTGTGAGTTGATGAATGTTCATGTGTTAAAAAAGCCTATATTAAAGCAATCGTGACTCATTCAGACAATTTAGACTGAAACACTCAATTCATATGGATTAGTTTTATGATCTCTTTACAAACTCAAGTAAAAGTAGTTGTGTAGACTGTCAATGGAGGGACAGAAATCTCACAAATAATCTTCATTTGTGTTCCAAAGATGAACGAAAGTCTTACAAGGTTTGGAAGGGTGAACAATGATGACAAAATTTTAATTTTCAACTAATACTTTAAGCTACAGTAAAAAAGTATGCATGTCACTGGGGTCACTGTATAACTAAAAATACAAGCAAAAAAATAAACAAGCAGGTAATTAGGGTATATGTTGCCTTGTTGCTAATGTATGAGGATTTACTCTGCAGGAGAACCTACAAGAACTCAAGTGAGAGAAAGACTGTGATGGAAAATGAGGTCACTTTTCTACAGAGCCACTCGATGGCCGCTGCCAGGCCTGACGGGTCAAATGTCTTCAGACCCGA
Organism: Chrosomus eos; assembly: GCA_036326025.1. Lineage (NCBI taxonomy): Eukaryota > Metazoa > Chordata > Actinopteri > Cypriniformes > Leuciscidae > Chrosomus > Chrosomus eos. The sequence goes on from CM070828.1 coordinate 38,002,421, forward strand.
ATGTACCTTATAGTCAAAATGCGCACCACATCACACCACAATCCACCTCACATCTTATTCAAAATCATACATGCTCCAAAAAACTAGAGGCAGCGTCATTCATTCTTTGCTATGTTTTACTTGAAATGGGCCTCACAACAGAAGGGGCCTCCGCTTGTGCTCAAAAAAGCCCTACCCCTCGCTATCACACCAGGACTTGTGGCAAAAATTACACTAAATTTGAAAAAAAAAAATGCCCCCAAAATTCAAAATATGGGCCACAAAAATTCCCTGTATGAGTTCTTGTTTTTATATAACAGTATATAGTTCAGCAAGAGTCACTACAGGTCTCCGAAGAACACACTGATGTTTCTTTACTGAATGAATTAGCCATTTTGAACAAATCTTTTGACTGAATAATTTAATGACTCAATTTTAGCTCAAGTTCTTGAGAGAGTGAATACTGTTTTTGGTCATGATGGTAACAATAGTTCTGGTTAAAGAGATATAATGTGTAAATAGTGGTAGATATAAAATGTGTTTATAAGAGTGAAATATGAGATAACATTGTTAAATATGTTGTTAAATCGCATTGCATGATCATGGCTCCGACTGTTTCTTTGAAACGGGCCTCTGAATTGCTCTGCTTCATACACATGATGGAAATGAGCTGCTGGCAAAGTGACAAGTCAAAAGTCAAACGCCTTTTCCATTTCACACACATTTTCTTTCATAGAATATGTGAATGAGTTCTGATCAGCGGAGTTTGACATAACTGATGACCGAGCAATGAGCATGCTTATTACACTTGTTTATAACCCAATTGCAACTATAGGAAATATCTTATATGCATAAACATTTGGAGTAAAGGATGCTATGTGTCAGAAAATGTCAGCACATTTTATCTAGAAAAACAAAATCATTTCAATAAAAACCCAAAAGCTGCTTTAGCTTCTAAGGAAGACAATATTTAAATATGTAAAATACTTTTTTTATTTACATTGTTCATTTTTATTTGAAGAAGTTTTATTTAAGCCACTAAAGTTATCTACCAAAGGAAAATGTGGTTATCCGTTTTTTCTTTTCAATATTGTTATTAATATTCTCTATTTACCGATTTTGTGTGTATCTAAATGATGCTGATGAATGCAATTAATACATTCCACATGCTTCATTGCATTATACTCATAAATCATGTCATGTCATTAACTAGAACAACAAGTTTATGGACTCTACATGGGTATACCAAGGTTTAACAAAGAAAAAAAAAAACCTGCCATTTTGGTTCATGACATAAAATGAGTTTGACATTCCTAGCTAGGGGGCAATTTTAGGAGCCCAAATTTCATCTGGCCTTACATTTTAGGCTTATTATTAATATATTCACTGCAATTCCAATGTTAAATTGATAATAAGCTAGTAAAATCTTACTGGCTGAACAGAACACCTGAAAAACGAGAGGATTATATTAAGAGTCCTCGTGAGAAAATGGAGATTTTTGATTTATGGGCTCTGGGAGAGGGGGAAAAGTGACATTATGGAAAAAGTCATTTCACAGCATGGCGTAAGAGAGGTGCTGAGTTCATTAAATACACACACACACAATTTAAAGTGTTTAAGAGCACTTATTTTACTCCGATGCACACCGTCTTTCTCTCACACAGTCTCATAAAGGCTTCCATGGGATGAGAGGTCAATAACATTAAAAAGTCTTTTCAGACTTACTTAACAGGTTAATGTCAATTTTCAAATCCAGCTCAAGGTAATCATATGAGATAAAGTTCACTCAAAAATGATAATTCTGTCATCACTTGTTATGGTGCTTTTGCATACTTAAAAATTCCCCAGTCCCAATTTCTTTGTAGGAAAAGCCAACCAGTACATAAAAAAAACTCTACTTTTGTGCTCCACAGAAGAATTGAAGTCATGCAGGTTTGGAATGACATAAATGATGAGATTTTTCATATATGGGTGAACTATTGCTTTAAAACAGTGCTTCCAAAACCCCCAACGGCACACATTTTGGATGTCTCCCTAATCTGACACATTCATTTCAGGTCTTGGAGTCGCTACTAAGAAGCTGAAGAGTTGAATCAGGTGTGTTTGATTAGGACGACGTACAAAATGTGCAGTGTATTTCTGGCACACCAGGACGAAAGAGTTGGGAAACACTGCTTTAAGACAAACAAGCTTTACATTCCAACATTTTCACAGATGGACAAGCAGTTAAAAATAAAGCTGCATGTACATTGTGTTCATCATATTGCATCAGCTACATTTTAGTAGTTAATCAACTTGATAATTAGTTTGCTGAATATTTAGTAGACTTATCAGAATTTTATTTGTCCAATATGATTTCAGAATTGTAATTTTCCCAAAAGCTGAACTATTTTTTTTATTGTGCACAGCAAAACACAACACTAATGGCAGTATATATATACCGACTTGTTGGAAACCTGACTACCCAGGATTAATTACGAACCCATTAAAAATAACTAATGGCAGGACACTAAATAAAAATGCAAGACAAAATGCATCAAAGATGCATGACTGAACATGTATGGCTACACAGACACAGTACAAATATATAAAACTTTTTACAAGGGATTTATGGTGCAAACAGTCTAACAGATTATAACTTGTTTGCTTAGACCAAACGTTGTTATTGTAGACAATTCAAATGTAAAGTTTTTGTTTAGACCTTTCACTGAGAACAAAGCTTTCTCTATCCTCAAGTCTAAGCCATAAAAGCTAAGAGCTGTTCCCTCGGATAAATAAACTACTCGACGACTCAAAACTGCTAATACTCTAACTGACAGTCAAACAAATTCTGCCGACGGCTGGCTCGCATCCAGCCCTTGCATGCGCTGGCATATCCATAAGGTTGTGATGACTGATTAGCCGCAGCTGGTTTGATCTAGTTCATGTTAACTAGTTTACAGGGTTATGCAATACATGATCTAGGCCAGGCCATTGCTATATGTTAGGTGCTATATATGCAATATATATACATATGCTTGTTCTTGTTCTAGCAATACTAATTCAGTCCTAATATTAAGACGGAAGGTAGAAGAGATGGGGGGGGGGGGGGGGTGTCAACAAAGAGAAGTGCGGGGAAAGAGAGAGAGATTTTTGTTTTCACAGCTGGGCTGAAGTCTTGTTCCCACCCTTTCTGACAGCAGTTCCCCTAAGGCGCCTTGCGTTGGCTTCCTCTCAAACACACACATATATGCACACACTCGGCGCAGCAGAAGCATGTCATCTTTACTGACCTTGCAGAGATTTAAACACCTTTTGCTACTCCGCTGGACAGCGCTCGGCTCAAAATGCCTCCACAGTCTGTAGAGCATAGTAATTACATCCTAAAGCCTGAGGGGTGTGTGTGTGTGTGTGTGAGAGGGAGAGAGTCAGGCAGTATTTCACTGTATTTCCTGCATTCTCATAATTTCACCATTTTTCAACATATCCAAACAACAGACCCGATCAGATATTTCACATGCTAAAACAGTTGTGAGAGAAAATATATGTTGTTTAAAAAGCAGAAAGCACTTAGTATTTGATTCATGAGACCTAGTGCTGATAGGCTCAAATTTCAAACAGTATATTCTGAATGCCATTGCATTAGATATATCAAACAAACTGGCATTTGGAAACACAAATGATGTAGGATCCCTTCTCTTCACTAACATTAGCAAGGCAGTTAGTCTTGTTTTGGTGATTTTTAGTGGATGTACTGTCAAGTTCCCACAGGTGAACCACAGTTCATCACATTAACTATGAACATGTTGTTTATGCACATCTACAATATATCTCGTATCTAATGCATTCACAGCCATTCAAATGTATAGGGTCTGTAATATTTTTTTTACACAATGGCTGTATTGGAAAAATTGAGCAGTAACATTGTGAAGTATTATCACAATTTAAAATAACTTATCTATTGTAATATAAATAATGTAATTTATTCCTGTGATGCAAAGCTGAATTTTCAGCATCATTACTCAAGTCTTCATTGTCACATGATCCTTCAGAAATCATTAAACTATGCTGATCTTAATGACCCAAACGGTATGTTGAATGGTAGTGTATCTATCCACCTTTTTCCTGGTTAGCGAATTTACCCATGATTCATAGCGGGTTTGAACCGGAATCCGGTTGTCCTTTTCCGGTTCTAAGCTTTATGAAGATTGCGCCGCTTGCTCAGAACGCCGCAGTGATGTGCTGATAATAAAATATGTGAAATAAATAAGTAGGGCTGCCCCTGCCCGTGCACGACTGAAGTTGGGTTGGAAGTTATGAATACTATATGGGAGAGAATACTAAACCATAATGAGCGTTTTCGTAATATTGCCTATTCTGCATCACAACGCACGCATAAGCTTGCCACAATAAAAAAAAACGGCAAAAGTAATGATTATGCATTAAACATTTGAATTGTTTATTAATAACTAGTGTTTTCTGTAAGTGTCGACTGCAATGATAAATTTGATGATGCTGACTCGCCATCTTCGCAGTAGTGAACGCGCCTAGAGAGAAATGCACACTTCATACGAATTAACCTACATAAGCAGAGAGCAGCCCATTTCTGCTCGTTTTTAATTATTTTGTTTAAAAGTACACATTTCAAGCTTTCTATATACTTCTCATGTATGTGAGGCAAGTAGCCTAACTTATACGCTGAGTTTCGTTTATTAATAAGACGCTATATTTGTCAGTCATATTTATTATTCTAGGCAATTTGTGGATAAAACATTGATACAAATGAAGATACAATTTTTACTAAACGAATTTCACTTTACAGAAAGGCTTTCTACAAAACAAAACTTAATAAGTGGTCAAAATCATGTCTGAGCCATTCCAAATGTTTTCCGATATATTGGGCATTATGATCATATCTGACTCATCTCATGCGGTTCCCTTTTCATATAATCAACATAGATGAAATAAATAAACAAATAAATAAAAAACATTATATTGTGAAACTTAAATATAAAAAGTATTTTAGTTTTTTTTTTTTTTTAAATATATTTATTATATTTATTTAAAAATATGTAGGCTATGTGTGCGTGATGGGGGTGCTATTTTCGAATAATAATTGAATAATACCCAGCGATCTTCGAATATTATTTTTGCTTGAAATGCCCATCCATACTGGTAACGTATTACACCTTTTTCGTTGGATGCTTCAGTTTTAGTGCAGCTAACCAAAAACGTCTACTCTCTGGCACTGAATGTAGCTGATCCGAACCGGACATAGGCATTCTCTCCTTTTAATCTTATGCTCAAAGCACCCAGTTTCTAAAGTTTTTTTTTTAATCTTCTTTGAATTGTAAAATCAACCAACAGCAGCACATAGATAGAGCCTGAACTCATTCTCTCACTGCTAATACAGTGCAAACCGGAAGTAGGCAACCGGAGTCGTCGTCATGGCGGCGCGCATTGTTTAGAGCAGAATAAGGTGGATAGAAGGGAATCATTTAATATCCACTTCAAAATACACTCAAATTATCGGCCACGGATAGTCTCAAAATGGTCAAATATCGGCTAAGTGCTCAAGCTGACAGATGTCGGTCTATCACTATAGTGGACGGCCAAACACAAAACACACAAAATATGGCAATGGCAAGGTGTTTCAAAAGAGGCAACTGAATCACATGCACATATACTTACTCCCATAATCTTGCTCCTCTGCTCCACATCCTCCCACATGGAGTGGACGATGTAACGGCACATGTACTTCCCAGCTCTTCCTTCCTGCCGCATCCGGACCAGACACATCCTGTCAGAGCAGAGCAGAGCAGAACGCTGACTCAAGACAGCCTGACAAGCTGAGAGCCTGTGTCAGGATATGCGTAACCAGGAAACTTCAGAGATCAGCCAGACAACACACTTGCAGAAAGGAAACGTCTGGGTTAAATAGACAGCATCTGGGGCCTGATGCTGATTACCGCTGAAACTCTTTTTTACAAACTGAGGCAAAAAATGAAAATATTTTCTGTGGCATGGATACTGTCACTTGGTTTAGCATTGTTTTCGCCCATTTTTATATTTGAAAATAATTGCTTTATAATGTAGATGATAAGAAGGCGTGAGTGCATGCGTGTATGCATGAATGAACTATTGGCTAGTTTGACTCAGTGTTTTCTCAGTCCATGTTTCTCTGCACAAACACAGTTAGTCAATGCGAATGCACGGTTGCACAAGCAAACACTAAGTGCTTTTAACTGGAAGTGTTGGCGCCAAACCGCCACCATTAATCATAAGTCTCGTCTCAAATAATCAGTGTACAATCAAATAAGCCAAGGCAACAGAGAAAGTAAAAAAAAAAAAACCTTGGATATAGGACACTTAACATAAAAAGTAGGAAAAATTGCAGAGGAAAATCTTTTTAGACTAAAATCGGTGCACAAACACACACACAAAATAAAATAAATTGGAATCTCTGGTAAAAAAAACAACAACTCTTTTTGCTTTGTATGCAAGTATGGTTGTGCTCTTCAGAATGAATAGTGTGAGTGAAACACCAATTGCAATCCACCTAGTATGAATATTAATCAACTCATGACATGAATAACCAATCAAGGATTTGGAATTTGCATGACACAATGTCGCAGTTCTAACCAAAACTGTGTCCAAAAACTCACCAAACGTGGAGCTGTGCCACCAAGAACCAGGAGTTAAGCGTGTCGGGGAGAGAGCACTCTGGGAGAAAGAGAGGGAGAAGAGGGCATTATAAGGGGGAACAAGAAAACACAACATGTAGCCAAACCAATGCAAACTTGGGCTCCGATTCCAAAACCGCTATTGGGTTTACACCTGTTTTTTCCTCAGCTAAAGAAAACAACGTAACACAGCTGTAAAGTGCCACATAAATCTTTCAGGTGCTGCCGAAAAGGTCCCTTTACGCTCATTTCATCATTTCGGATAAAGTGAGGGGTGTTTAGGAGTTCTTCAAAAAATTTAAACGAGCATGACATAAGACTCATAAGCCATAATACAGTCTGAATAAAAAAAAAAACGAAAAAGATTCAGGCCCAAAAATACTTACTTTCAAAAAATTCGTCATAGTTGATTCTTTCTACACAGCATGTGTACATGCGCAAGGCAGCTATCTTAATTTTCTGCAAAAGAAGAGAGACATTTGTGAACACATGATCAAAAAGCCACTCAATCCGGTGTGATCAAAAGCAGAAACTGATGAAATTGGCCAAGACACCAGATTTTCAGTCCGTTCTAGCGAGCTGACCATGTGCCCCAAAATGAAGCAGACATGCTGAAGTTTTAGACAGTCATGATGCTGATGACTCTAACATGGAAGGTCATCTCAAATTTCACAAAGTGTGGCCCCTGCTTTTGAAAACACAAAACAGGTAGCGGTACGAGATGAAGTCATCATTCCAGAACCAAAACTTGATAGTGTCCACTTCACTGCCGAGTCGTTTGAGGGGTTAACGGGAAATGCAACCAAAGACGTTGCCAGCAAAATACAAAATTTTACGTTGACCGGGAGGGGACATGTTCGGTTCACTTATTTTTGTCGTGGCCACAACATATAAACTCGTGGGAACGTGATATGTCGTGGGAACGTGATAATATCTCGTGGGAACGTCATATTAAGTCGTGGCCACAAGATCATTTTGTTGAGATAACAAACATGTCGTGGCCACGCGATGCAAAGTCGTAGCCTCGAGATCACATGACCGCACTATACATTTATATGACATTCCTAATTTAAAGTAAAATGTTATTTCTTCTGTCATCTCCATCTCTGCTGTAGCCCAGTCTATGCTATGGTACGGTCACAGTATTGGCCGCTGTGGCTCCCTCAACATAACTCGTGGCCACGACAAATACATGCCGTTCTCTCAAAATATGAAGTCGTGGCCACGAGAAAAATATATCGTTCCCTCAACATATGATCTCGAGGCTACGACTTTGCATCGCGTGGCCACGACATAATTATGTCGTTATCTCAACAAAATGATCTCCCACGAGCTATTATCACCCGGTCACCGTAAAATTCAACTAAACATGCAAAAAATCTGGTTGATCATTCCTTTGTGTAATATATATATATATATATATATATATATATATATATATATTAGTGCTGGGCAATGATTAATTAATCGCATCCAGAATAAAAGTTTGTGTTTACATAATATATGTGTGTGTACTGTGTATAATTATATATATATATATAAATAAATACACGCATATGCATGTATATATTTAAGAAAATATGTTATTTATATATAAAATATTATATTTATATATAATATTAATTATGTATAAATATATAGACATACAGTATATACATGCAAATGTTTCTAAAATATATAAATGCATATGTGTATAATTATACACAGTACACACACATATATTATGTAAACACAAACGTTTACTTTGGATGCGATTAATCGTTGCCCAGCACTATATATATATATATATATATATATATATATATATATATATATATATAATATTATATATATATATATATATTATATATATATATATATATATACGGTATATATTATATATATATATACGTATATTATATCTCTCAATCATACAAATATGCCTATTTTTGCTAGGGATGCATCGGCCTATATATGCTAATTTTTAATTTTATCTTTATCGATCCGATAAAAAAATATGGACGATATATTAAAGTCGATAAATAATGGATTATTTCCTCCAGCTGAGACACTTCAGACGTGCACATTTCACCGTGATGGTTTTGAATTGATTGGAATCACTTCAAAAGAGGATAATACAGTTATGTGCAACATGTGCTGCTGTCATATAGACTACATTCAATTATTATTAGAACATTGTAATTGTGTGCTTGGGACATGGCTTTTAATGTAATCAGACTCTCAAAAATTATACAAAATTTGGATTTAGCTTTATTGGTCAATATATCGGTTTTCGAATATAAAGAATTATTGGCATCAGCCAAAATGTTCATATTGGTGCATCCCTAATTTTTTTATACTTCAACTAAAAAAATTAACCCTATTTTTAAGGACTATTAAATGTTTTTTTTATTGTGACATGCATTATGGATGAGTAAGCATAATTTCCAGTATTATTCTAAATGTTGAATCTTATTATATTTTCATAACTGGAATAAAAAATAAAATAATGAATTTAGTTTTTTATTATATCAGCATTTAAATACTTCACAATTTAAATAATATATATATCATGATTTTTTCCCCACATTCCACTGATAGAAGCAAGATTTTTGGGATTGCGGTAATAAAAAGAAATGAATGGGGGAAAAATGCAATAAATGTTGTTAACATGTATCTTTAAGCAAAATAAAAGTGTATTTATTTCTGATGATTTTGGAATGAAATATAACCTGGACATGTGTAAGGTCTATGGATGCAGCATCAAGACTTTTTTTGGTCGATGCCAATTTTAAGAAACATCTATTGGCTGATTACGACATTGGTATTTGTCAGTTGCTCACTTTTTTTTAACTTTAGTCATTAATATAGATTCCTGTTTTGATCATGTTTTAAATTAGCAAAATTAAAAAACACATGCAGTAAGGTACACAAGCTAGTTTATTGCTGCATTAAATCATTTTCATAGAACATGGATTGGATCTATTTATCAATCATCAGGCCAACATTATAAAAGTAAGATAAAAACAAGAACAAAATACAAATAAGACGAAATGATAACCATCAGAGGTTATTTTTGTACTCATTTTTTTTATTAACATCATTAACTCATATTTGACCATTACATATGTCTTTAATAAATAGAAGTATACAACTCAGTGCCTTCACACAGTTTGTTTCATCAGCCCTTTTCATGCTATAGCCGATATGTCGATGGTTTTAAATTGATCAAAAATTGTCCGATAAATATCAATGAATCTCTAGTAAGTTCTGTGAAACTCACACATGAAATTTTATTGATCAAATATCAAATGGGGACTATTTGAAAAAAAAAAAAGACTGTTTAGTAACATTAGATGAGGAGATTTATTTACCCATTTGTTGTATTTGAGGGGTCCAGTGAAGCCCATGGCCTCGATCAGTTTAGTGAAGGCCCCCACCTCCTCGTCTGTAGTCTGTGCGGTCTCTTTAACAGTACATAGCTAGAAACAGAAGAAACACATCTTATATTAGAGCTATATAAAACATTGACACATGGGCATCTGGCGAAGTGAGAGCATGAAGACAAATCAAAATAATACAAAACCGAATGTATTTGGGGAAAAAACAACCTTTTCAGTTACAAGACCAACTGAAGTTCCATTTTTAAGGATCTCTAAGGTTTTTAGTTATTCATTTTGAGAAATAGCCATTAAAGTGGCAAATCCATCAACTGTTCCTGTTTAAGATCAGCCTTTCACAATGTCCCTGTAAATCTCAACTCAACCCAAGTAAACTTTATGGAGGCATTGCAGTGAAAATATTCAGCTAATTCCCTCAAGCCACCACTATGGATGCAATAAAACCTTCCCCAATGGATTTCTCACAGCAACTTTATGTTTTACTGCTAAGATTGGGAATACTGCTTAACTAGTAGAAGTTTAGTAGACTTAATCAGCACCTGCCCATTGGGCTCATATAGTGAGGAAATGATTACGGCCAACATATAGCAGTCAAACGTTTGTGGAAAAAGAGAAACTCTGCCTATATATAAAAAAAATGTTTAAAGTGAAAATGATCAGAGTTTTGATTTGTCTACATTTTTAGCAACATTCCCAGATTACTTCCATTTGTCTGATTTCGTAGTTTTGATAACTGTCATTATAATACATAGAAAATAAATAGTACTAATAAAGAAACAGTATATGTGTGCAAAAAGTTTAACTGGTACTGTATTTCATGTTTATGACACCACTGATTCAAGAACAGGTAAATGTGTCTGTCAAAAAAACAATTTAGAGACTTCCGGTATAGCCATGAAGGTGTGAGGTCGAAGGAAGAAGGGCTCCCGACCTACATTGTCAAACTAAACTTGTTAAAGGCCATATAGCGCCAGTCATTGTTATTATACGCGTTTAGAACATCGCTGGGTGAATTATGAGTAATTCTAAGCAGAAGCAACCGCACCCTTCGGTGCCACCGACCACGAGAGCTACTGCTAGCATTGCCGGTAAGCTGGCAGCCATTGCCTCTACATCCAATCTCGAAAAACAGGTAACGACAGAAACTTTTGAATCTGTCTCCATGGACCAGTTGATTTCTGAATTAACAAAACAGCGCATTAGTATCAGGGAAGACATTTCTGACTTGATTCGGGAATCTATCGGTCCTTTACAAAACTCTGTTAATGCACTGAGAGAGACTGTGGATGGCTTTCAAAGCCGTCTGGCCGCGACAGAATCCCTAGTAGGAGAGAATTTTGAAAAGCTGACAGTGGCCGAAAATACTATAAAACTTTGCAAATGCAAAACACCTCTCTTCTTGACCGCGTTGAAGATCTGGAGAATAGATCGCGAAGGGCTAACCTGAGGATTGTGAACGTTCCGGAAGGGAGCGAAAACGGTCATGATCCCGTTACTTTCATTGCCGAGATGTTGCTAGAGATGACGGGCACGGAGGTCTTCGACAAGCCACCAGCACTTGAGAGAGCGCATCGATCACCCGGTCAAAAGCCAGCTGACGGCCGTAAACCACGTCCATTTGTGGTGTGCTTTCACAGATTTCAAGAAAAGGAGCAATTACTGCGATGGGCAAGGCGGCATGAGGCGAAATACAAGGGGAATCCTGTCAGAATTTACCCAGATCTCAGTGCTATCCTGTCAAGGAAACGCGCGTCTTTCAATGGCATCAAGCAATCACTCTACCAGAAGAACATCCGATTTCAACTGCTCTACCCGGCTCGTCTGAGAGTGACTTTTAATGAAGAAACTTTCATATTCAACACACCGGAGGAGGCGAAACAGTTCTACGATCAACGTATCAATGTTTAGGATTTCCTGGATTATTTATTTTATTTTTATGCTCAAGATTTTTTGTTTGAGCGAAGGAGGACGGAAATGAATCTTTTTTTTTTCTTCTTCTTTTTTTTTCGTTTCCTTGAGACGGATTATTTGAAAAAGGTAAAAACTTTCCGACCAGCACTTTTATTTATTTGATTTTTTTTATTACTTTTCTTTTTTGTGTGTGTGTGGCTTCGCAAGCAGTTTGTTGTTCCAAACTTAACTTAAACAAGCTGATGGCTCTGTGACATAGACTGATACTCCACTGAGTTAAGACTTTATTCACAAAAGCGTTCTAACGCGCCAAGAGTGTTTCATAAGGTTAAAGGTCGGGTTGCTCCCTTGAGGTTGGGATGGTTTTAAGTCAGTTGAGGGATTACTGGGGGTTTGATAATGGGGGCCTGCAATTTGTCTCTGTTCTTGAGGCAAATATAGGAAAAGTTCAGTTTCTTCAGGGTTGGGATGGTAACCGCCAAAAAAAAATTCTCTTTTTTTTTTTTTTTTTTTTTTTTTTTTTTTTTTTTTTTTTTTTTTTTTTTTTTTTTTTGTCATGCATTGGCCTTACTCAGTATTATTTTATAACCTAATGATTGATTAATGTGTGATTCAAAAAGTACAGGAGGGTCTAACATTCGGTTCACTAGCTGGAATGTTAAAGGTATGAATGGGCCAAATAAAAGAGCTCGTATCTTTTCTCATCTAAAAAAAATGAATACTGAAATAGCATTTCTGCAAGAAACACATTTACAGGTAGCAGATCATATGAGACTCAAAAAACCCTGGATTGGTCAAGTCTTTCATTCCCACTTCAACAGTAAAGCAAGAGGAGCAGCGATTCTAATTCATAAGAAAGTGCAGTTTTATACTTCCAAGTGTGTTTCAGACCCCCAGGGACGTTTTGTTATTGTGACAGGTCATTTGTTTCACACCCCTGTTGCCCTGGTATGTGTCTACGCCCCCAATTGGGACGATGTCAATTTCATTTACAAAATTATTTCACTCTTACCCAACTTAAACTCGCACAGATTAATTTTTGGTGGGGATCTAAATTGTGTCTTTAACCCAATTCTAGATCGTTCGAATCCGAAGACTACGCTCCAGTCTAAAATGTCCCAAGCTCTCTCTACCTTTATGGCACAAACAGGCTGTCTGGATCCGTGGAGATTTTTGTTCCCGCAGAAGAAAGAATTCTCTTATTTTTCCCCTGTACATTCTTCATACTCAAGGATAGATTATTTTTTTATAGATAAGGCACTACTTCCTTTAGTGGAAAACACTCAATATTCAGCAATTATAATATCAGACCATGCACCATTGCTTCTTGATCTACGTTTTATTCAGCATTGTACCCAGCGCCCCACTTGGCGATTAAACTCTACCCTGTTGGCAGATAAAAATTTCCATAGACATATATCAGTGGCGATAGATAACTTCTTGCTCACAAATGCTTCAGAAATGGTATCACCACTGATTTTATGGGAGACATTTAAAGTTGTCATCAGAGGTGAAATTATATCTTATTCAGTATCCAGTAATAAAAAGAAAAATGCAAAACTACATCAACTAATTGATTCGATAGAAAAATTAGATCAACAACTATCTCTATCCCCTTCTGAAGAACTGCTTAAAAAGAGAGTGGAAATTAAAGCACAATATGATCAGATATCAATTGAAAAAACTCAACAAAATCTGCTTTGGTCTAAAGGGAATTTTTATGAACATGGGGACAAAGCGGGCCGTTTATTATCACATCAGATAAAGTGTCAATCAGCTTCCAGGTTAATTCCACAGATTCGCAACACATCACAACAACTGACAGTGGATCCTAAAGAAATTAATGAAACTTTTAAAACATTTTATTCAAATTTATATACTTCAGAATTTTGTGGGGATATATCAGGTATGTCAACCTTTTTGAATGACTTAAATATCCAGACAATCAGTCCAGATCATAAAGAAAGATTAGAGCAACCAATTGAGCTACAAGAGATTTTAGATTCTATTAATGCAATGCAAAGTGGCAAGACCCCTGGCCCTGACGGTTATCCTGTCGAATTTTACAAAGCTTTTGCTCCCAAATTAGCCCCGCTTCTTCTGAAAATGTTTGAGAAATCCTTAAACAATACAGAATTGCCACAGTCTCTCACAGAAGCATTTCTAACACTCATCCTGAAGCCTGGAAAAGATCCACTAGAGTGCAATTCCTACAGGCCAATCTCTCTGCTAAATGTTGATGTTAAAGTTCTTGCTAAATTGTTAGCCTCTAGAATAGATACTGTTATACCAGAAATAATATCCCCAGATCAGACAGGCTTTATTAGGGGTCGCCAGTCATTTACAAACCTAAGGAGGCTTCTTGGTATTTTGTATTCTCCTGCATCCAGGGACGCCCCAGAGGTGGTGGTGTCCCTGGATGCAGAGAAGGCATTTGATAGAGTGGAGTGGAGCTATCTATTCGCAGTATTGGAAAAATTTGGTTTTGGCCCAAAATTTATATCCTGGGTCCAATTGCTGTATTCTAACCCTAAAGTATCTGTGATAACAAACAAAATACGTTCACAATTTTTTCCAATATTAAGGGGCACAAGACAGGGTTGCCCTTTAAGCCCTCTTCTTTTTGCATTAGCGATAGAGCCACTTTCCATTATGCTTAAATCCATGCAGTCTATAAAGGGCATTGATCGAATGGGGATGGAGCACAGGGTTTCTTTATATGCAGACGACCTTTTGTTATACATTTCAAATCCAGTTGAAAACGTCCCAAAAATAGTTCAGAAGCTATCAGTTTTTGGCAGTTTTTCAGGATACAAACTTAATCTTTCTAAAAGTGAATGTTTCCTGATTAACCATCTTGCTTTACAAATTAATGCTGCATCCATCCCATTTCGCATTTCTCAATCTGGTTTTAAATATTTGGGAGTCCATATTACCCGTACTTTCTCAGGTTTATATGCCAAAAATTTCTTACCACTCATAAGTAATATTAAGTCTGATCTTCAGAGATGGGATGCATTACACTTGTCTCTGGCAGGCAGAGTAAATTGTATAAAAATGAATATCTTACCTAGATTTTTATACTTATTTCAGTCACTTCCGGTATTTCTCCCAAAAACATTTTTCCGTTCCGTAAATAAACCCATACTATCATTCTTGTGGGGGGGAAAGAACCCTAGAATTCGTAAGGAGCTTCTTGAAAGGCAAAGGCCCCAGGGAGGCTTAGCTCTTCCTAATTTTATGGGCTACTACTGGGCTGCAAATCTTCAAAAAATTCTTTGTTGGTATACTTCTCCTGATGTAGATTGGTGTAAGGCGGAGGCAAATACTTGTATTTCTACATCGCTTTCCGCTCTAATAACAATGAAGCTACCATTATCTCCCTCTAAATACTCTTCAAGCCCAGTTGTATGTTCTACGCTTAAAATATGGTCACAGTTTAGACAAAGGCATAAACTCAGCAACTCTTCCATGCTAAGCCCTCTCTGTAATAACCATTTGTTTCCTGCTGGTAAAATAGATCTCACGTATGCACGATGGCAGAGGGTAGGCTTGGCCAGGTGTAGTGACTTTTATATAAACAACACTTTTGCCAGTTTTAATGACCTCTCAGAGAAATTCCAATTGTCACAGTCCAACCTATTTCGTTACTTTCAAGTTCGACATTTTGTTCAATCTCAGAGCTCAACTTTTCCTGACTTGCCACCTCCTTCACTATTTGATCAAATTCTACAGTCTCCTACTTTGCTTAAAGGTCAAACTGCAGCAATATATAAGATGGTTATGTCTTCAAATGATGTTTTAATTGACAGAATAAGAGGAGAGTGGGTAAAGGACATAGGAATTGAAATACCTGACGAAATTTGGGATGAGGCTCTTAATAGAGTAAATGGATCAACCTCTTGTGCACGCCTCAGCCTTATACAACTTAAAGTCCTTCACCGCGCCTACTACACAAAATTTAGACTTTCAAAAATTTACCCAAATGTTGATGATTTTTGTGATCGATGCAAAGGTGACAAGGTAGACTTTGTTCATATGTTTTGGGCTTGTCATAAGCTGAGTGACTATTGGACATTCATATTTAAAACATTAAATGAGGCCTTTAGCTTGGATATAAAACCCAGTTTTGAAGCTGCTATTTTCGGAGTACCAGAACATGGAGTATCATTGACAAATAAAGTAAAAAATGTTATTGCTTTTGCCACCTTATTAGCGAGAAGAAGAATATTATTGGAGTGGAAGTCAACAAACCCGCCTAAAGCCTCAGTGTGGTTATGTGATCTAGTATCATACTTAAAATTAGAGAAAGTTAAATATTTAATGAAAGGATCTGTTCAAAATTTTTACAGGACTTGGCAACCCATGATTACATATTTTGAGAAGATGAAGACTCTCCCACTTATCGATCAATGTTAAATATGACAACCAATTGGGATTTTGTTTTATAATTATGTAAGGACCACAAATATGTCAGAAAATTGTATCTTTGACTATGTATGTATATAGCCTATATATATATATATATATATATTTTTTTTATTTTTTTTTTTATTTTTTTTATTTTTTTTTTTTATTTTATTTTATTTATTTTTTTTTTATTACTATTTTTGTCTTAACCTTTATGTAATGTATGTTAATTATTTTGGCGGAAGGGTTATAATGGGGGGAAAGGTATAAACTTAATTGTATGAAGCTTTTGTTAATGCTTTGAAAAAGTCTATAAATAAATGTATGAAAAAAAAAAAAAAAAAAAACAATTTATACTATAACAATGCATCTGAATAGAAGCTAATGTAAGCAGTCTTTTCTTACCTAGATATTAATTGACGCGATCAGACAAGTTTATTTAGCTAATTTAAGACTGGTTGATGAATCCATCCTGGGTCAATCTCACAAATACATATTAATTTTTCACTCTAAAATCAAAATGAAAAAAAGATACATAGCATAAAAAAAATGTACAACCCAATTTCTCATAAATGTAAAACTCTGGACATTTTATTTTTGTAGTATAAATCATTTTTCGTAATGGTGACTCTCGTTATATTTATGTTACTGTAATAAAATTATGTACTTAGTTTTATTGTCCCACCTAGATATGAATTGAGATTCTATTGCTTATAAAAAGTTTCCAGAGATCAGAATGGATCCCTTTAGCTGATTTGAAAAGATTCTTTAGCTTGAGAAAGAACTGGACAACTGAGATTGGAAAAGGCGGCACACACCTCTCTAGTGATGTGAAGAGATCGACATTGAGAGAGATTGGGGATCCAGGCATCCGCTGTAATCCGGCAAGCGACCACAGCCGTGGACTGACACGCAGCCTAGGAAGCAAAAATATCTTGACAAGTGCTTTCCATTTTCAATCTAGCTTGAAAGAAACTATACTATTGCTTATCCCTTTACTACTGACTACTGCTTATCCCTTAATTGTCTTATTATGACTGATAAACCGACAGATAAAGAGGAGAATATGTATGCAGATGTTCTAAATTGGAACATTACATACTGGTAGGCAATATGAATCAGGTTCGAAAGAATTATGGCACAATGCATTGATGATAATAACAATAATAATAATTACAAGATGTGCTTTAATCATTTTACACATATTATTTATAATATTTACTATATTTGCATAATGTCACGTCTGGTGCAGTAGTAGTACAGGTTAGGTCAGACTTACTGATGTCTATCATTATGTTATAAATATAATGTAAATAACTCTAAACACCATTATAATGTCAGTCTTAGAACGTAAATGAAGACAACGTTTTAAAGGTGTAAACGTTCAAAACCCCTTAGGTGACGTTACTGTCTTTTTGTATGTATAAGTTTCTATAAATTACCTTTCCGAGGACAGCTCTCGATGCTGAAGCGTTTAATAACTGTCTAACGGCGGACTGCAGCGGTCGCCGATACATGGTTCTGCTAAAATCACAATAATAGAGTATTATTGTAACTATAAAGCAGGAATCAGTGATTGATACTTTCTAACACGTTTTGTAACTGTTTGTTTTTGTCCCTCCCCCTTTTACAGCAATGTCAAAGATACTGTCCCGCTCTTAAAGTGGTCCGTGTGGAAATCAGAGCTGTGGATTTCAGCGCTGTGGAATATAGTTCCGCTGGGTGAGGAACCATCTGAGGGTTTGTAATTGTAAATGTGTTGGCAGAAACGCTTCAACAAAGTAATTTTTGCCATATTTTTTGCCAGTGTCCTCTTTGGCAAAACAATTAATTTATGTGATCTTTCCACTAGGATTCCAATAAATCAATTTAGTTTTCCCTTTCTACCACTTTTGTTGCTTGGCCAGGCGTACCTTGGAAAAAAGTCACAGCAGGTAACAAATTATTTTAATCATGTTTTAGAGTAGCTAACTACACTTACAATACAATACAATAATTTCAGATGGTAAAACCATGGTATAATTTCATGGTATGTGCATGCTACTCCAAGATACACTGTTTCACAGATAAGGCTCATGCTTAAACTAGTCCCAGACTAAAATGCATTGTTCAGCTGTTTTAATTGAAATCAACTTCTTAAAATATGTCAGTGCCATTGTTTTATCTCAAGATGCACACCAGTAATGTTCTTTTTTTTAAGACAAATACAAAAAAAGTTATTTTCACAGCTTAGATTAAGCCAGGATTAGTTCAATTATGACATTTAAGTAGCTTTTATAAATGTGGCTTATAAACATTACTGGTGTGCATTATGACAAACCAATGGCACTGACATATTTTAAGTTATATCCGTTGCTTTCAGTTAAACTCATGCATTTTAGTCTGGGACTAGCTTAAGCCTTGTCTGTGAAACCAGGGGTTAAATTAATACTAAAATATTACAATGGAACTTGTCCAAAATTGTAATTTTGGTATTTTTTGTGTTTATTGCATAAATACTGTATATTATTATTATTATTAGCAAGTGAAACAGAAAAGGGTTTCATAGTGATGATAGCAAAAGTTAGTAAAAGGAAATCATACCATGGTAATTTTTGTGGTACGTTTTTCCCTCATAAGCTGTGGGCCCTGTCTAATTCTGAACTGCATTGCAGAGGGATGTTTAGTGTTTTGGCAGCGACAGGTGAACAGCTTGATGACGTCAGACAGTGGCATGCGCCTGACTGGCTGCTAAACAGAGAAATCGCATCAGTCGATATGACTAATGACTGGCTGTAGTCTGTACTAAAGATTAATGTCGAACCTGGCTTCACAGCTCCCGAGCCACAAAATAAGCAAGACTACGCATTGCTGCGTCCACAAATTGTTCAAAGTCATCCGGGCATCGAAGCAACTTCCTGCCTGGCTCCATCCAAAAATCACAAAAATATGTAAGGCCCCTTCTGCATGAACGATTTAGAAAAATAATACACAGAGCCCCCCTCTGTATGGCACACACGTAAAAGTACCAAAAACACTCCGGCGCTTTGAACTATGGATGTTTTCACAGCAGGGATTCGATGAGGTAATGTTTGAGTTGTCTTTGCGTAGCTTTCCGAATGACTGTTTATGCTAGATGAGAAGTTCTTCCTCGTAGCTGTGGAGCTTTAACTTAAATGTCACAAGTCCCTCTGTTTCTACACTCCAAACTCAGGAAGGAGAATGTCACCGTTATTACCAGTGAAATATTTGTCTAGCTTTCACTGCTTTCACCTTTATGCCTTCAGGAAACAGTGGAGGAGGCGAGGTGGACTGTACAACATGGTAGTTTATAGCTGGCCTCTTGAGGAACTGCCTAAATGTTGTTCATCCCTATGTCACCCATCCCTGAAAAACAAGCAAGCAGTGAATGATGTGTGTTATGCACAGACTAAAAGTCATTTTTACGACTTATGACCAACATACAGTTTATAATGAAAGAATCAGTGCTTCATTCACTCACTCAAGGTCATGTCAGCAAACAATGGAAGCACGTTTATGTTTCAGAGTAAATATATATATAATATAGAAAAGTAATGATTTTGAGACTGATTGAGACGATCTCAAAATGTGAAATTGTATATCAAGTTGTGACAATCACACGTTTGCAACTTCATTTCTTACATATGAACCTTTATTTCTCGTAATTGTGACTTTATATTTCACATTGTGACTTTTTTCTCAAAATGTGACTTTGTATCTCACGACTGCAACTTAATCTTATGTTTGTGAGTTTATTTCTCATAATTGCTCTTTCTCACATTTGCAACTTAATTTCTAACATTTGAAACTATTCCTTGTAATTACGACTTTGTATCTCACAATTGCAACTTGATCTTATGTTTGTGTCTTAATTTCTCATGATTGTTATTTCTCAAAATTTTTACTTTATTCATTGCATTTGTGACTTTATTTCTCATAATTGTGACTGTATTGGTTTGATTAATGAGTATTTCTCGCAATTGTGACTTTAAATCTCGCAAACCTGAGTTATATCTCTGCAACTTAATCTTATGTTTGTGACTATTTCTCTTTAAAAATGCAATCTTGAAAATTGCATCTTTCTCACATTTGCAACTTAATTTCTTACATTTGCATCTTTTTTCCTATTTCATGGCTTTATTTCTTGCACCTATTACTCATAGATGTGACTTTATCTCGCAATGTGACTATTTCTTAAAAGAGACTTTGTATCTCACAATGGCGATTTAATCTTACATTTACGACTATTTCTCACATCTGCATCTTTACTTATTGACATTGCGACTTTATATCTCAAAATGTGAATTTGTATATCTCAAAATTGTGACATTTCCCATTTGCAACTTTATTTCTCATAATTGTGACACCTTTTACTTTATTTTTCTTATTTTACACTTTATCTCACAGTTACCTATTTTATTATTTACTCAGAATCAGCTTCCATGATACATATCAAAACACTATTCATACACTACTCAACTTTAAATGAAATAACAAATATAATCATAACTCATATTATTGTACATTTTATTTTAGTCCGATCATTTGTGTACAATTTTATCTGTGAATCGCTCACCTGGATGCACATTTCTCTCACAGATACAGTTATAGCTTATCTTTTTTTACAGTCTATGGTCTAACCCATTGATTCCTTGAGAGGGTTCATTTCAAACCCGGCTTGACTCAATGAGAACAGAAAACAAAGCGGGCCTTTTTCCTCAAGTGAAGCGAGGGCTGCCTTCTCCAGCATGTTTGGATTAATAAGGAGTGATTGATGAAGACAGGAGAGGAAACGTTTGATTCCTGCTCTGCTCCCGTTCCTGTGAGAAAAACCATGGGAAAGAGAGCTATAAATAAGGAGTGCCAGTTCATGTGCAACGACCATCCCGCTTAGGCACGTCGTGGGTGTGGGGTGTGTGTGAGCGAGAGTCGAAGTGTGTCAAGTCTGAGTGTGTGTGTGTGCGCGTTGTTGTCAGTATGTCAATTTGGCATGAAGGACAGACTGGCGACAAGTTTTGGAAACAAGGCAAG
The DNA here is from genome assembly GCA_036326025.1 of Chrosomus eos. Classification (NCBI taxonomy): domain Eukaryota; kingdom Metazoa; phylum Chordata; class Actinopteri; order Cypriniformes; family Leuciscidae; genus Chrosomus; species Chrosomus eos. The sequence continues at coordinate 38,023,794 of CM070828.1, forward strand.
GAAAATATTGACCAATCATGCACAGCAAATGTCAATACAAAAGCTTCAAGTGTGCACTTTCTTTGCAGAATTAGTCCATTACTCAAACGTTCACAATAATGCAATGAGTTCAGTGAGGTGAAACATGTTAATAGCCTTATATATTCGATATTATGTTATTACCTATATTTCTTTCTCCAGTATTTAACTCCTGAATCACCTAGAGACGCATCATTTGGGCTATAAGGTTTGCAGGCCACACAGGAACTAAGAAATATGTAAATATACTGTATGGTGTCCACAGTCGGTTACAAGCCATAAAAGCATGAAAAGGCTGTTGCTACAGCTTGGTCCGCTTTAAGGGAACATCACGTTTTCACAAATGTTGACTTGTCCTAAGTGTACTTCAAATTTTTTTAACTTGACTGAAGTACTTGTCTAAAAATGTGGCTTTTATCTAGACACCCTGAAGCCAAAATCAACTACAAAGATACCAAACCAATCATGTTTTGTCATCTGAGATAACGAAATTTGAAGATAAAAAACGTGACCTTTTCCATAAAGTCTAGTTGCACATATCATAAAAAGACAGAACTCAGCACATGCAAAGTTGAAGGGTCAGCACATATCATTATATTTCACTCATGTGACACAGATGGAGGAGAAACAACAAACCCAGGCCTAATTAGCTGGCCCGTGTGTAAAGTTTAGACTTAGAAAAATAAACCCCCACCATAAAGAGTTGTGGGGTACAGCGACGAGAGGTAGGGTGGAGGTGTGCCCACAAGCAAAGATTTCCTGAGTTCAAAGGTTGGCGATTTCATTCTAGAAATGCTTTCAAATGGACTCTTTTTGTCACCGCTGATGTAAACAATCAAACAAGTGTTAGCGCTGAACATCTTGTTCTTGACAGCTGTGTTAACAAATTAGCATAACAAACTACAGCTGGATAAACTTGTTCTGAAGCTGTTGCATTAAATGTAATGTATATGTGATATTTGCGAATTATAAAATTGATTGCATATGTCGGAGCAGCTTAATGATGTTGTTGCTTACAATACATTCAATATACAATTCATGCATTCTCTGTGAATTGAACCCATGACCTTGGTATGTTCATCGGCAAGCTTTACTGTCTACAAAATAAACCTGATTTAGCGTACATTATTAATTGTAATGCACATTCCTGGTTTCTAATTCTGCAAAAATTCATTGCTGGTGCACATACTTCTTTAAAAAATGTGTGTTTTTTAATGAAATCTAAATGCAGTAGTTTGTTTTGCATCTGAAAGTACTTTCCTTTTCAGAGGATGTTATGAATGCCTCCTCGAACCCTCATATAAGCACCTGGATTCGTTTTGATAGTAAGAACCAGTTTCCACAATCTAATCTATTCCCAATTGATAATCAGATCCAAAAATGATTCCTGATGAATGTCCTGTTCCATTTGAAAATACAGTACCATTTATGAGTTTGGGGATTTTTAAAATCACTTCCTTACAACAAAGGCTGCATTTACTGTAAGTAAAAATACAGTAAAAACAGTAATATTGTGAACTATTAATACAATATTACTGCTCAAGAAAACTTTATTATTATTTTTTTTTTAGCAGTTGCGCTGCTTAATATTTTTGTGAAAACTGTGATATATTTTTCAGGATTCTTTGATTAATAGAAAGTTCAAAAGAAAAGCATTTATTTGAAATAGAATTTTTTCAAGTCAAGTCAAGTCAAAGCGTTTATTGTCATATGCACAGTGAGGAAAAACAAGTTTTCCCTGTGCAATGAAATTCTTTCTTTGCTGTCCACAATGAATGCCAGGACTAGTAACATTTTGTAACATTATAAGTGTATTTTCCATCACTTGCTTAATAAAAGCATTGGTTTCTTTAAAAAAAATCTAGCTGACCCCAAACCTTTTAATGGTAGGCATTATGGACAGAAAATTGGTTTCATGTTGATTTGGCCTATTATTTGGGTATCTTTTCACACTATTGTGGTCAAATGAAATGCATCACTATTACATTTAATAACATTCAATTTCCTTTTTTTTATTTGCCAGAGCCAAGATCTATTTCATAGCTATGGATTGCTAACCCATATAATTATAATTAATTTGGCAATCTCATCTAAAGCAGCATTCAACATGTACATTTTTCCAGCAAGTGATTTATATTGCTATTGGTATCTCTACCAGTTGAGCAAGAGGATAATTAGCCATGAGCAATAGCATAGCTTTGTTCTTAGTCATGTAGGATTGAGGCGAGCAACATCATGGCTATCTTGAATGTTTCGCTCTAAAAAGGAAACTTGGAGAGGTCGAGAAACGCCAAGAATCTACATTCCCTCTCGAACCGTTGGCGCGAGGTGGAGAAAGGTTAGCACGGACCCTAATACTTCTTTAATTGGTTGACTTCAAATTAAATTAGCATTAGTTTATAGCTCTCAAAACAATGGCCCAGGGCATCATAAACAGCAAAACACTGGCAAACAATTCCAACGCTTTCTCACAGGTCAAATCTCGGAACTCGGCATGCTGTGTAAGGTTGGCCAAAGTTATGGTGAGGATGTTTGGCAGGGGCAGTATTGACACTACAGCTACTCACAACATGCCTTGTTGAATCTTGGAGTGCAATGGGTTTCAGTTGACTGCAAAGGTCATTTAGGTCCACCCAGTTTCCCAAGTGAGTATATAAGGGTATCGCTCAGCTATGTGACACTCAGACTGTATTATTATTTTTAGAGGTGGTATAAATGTGACATTTGGCCTCTTATCCACCCACACTAGATCAGGACTATTTACAGATAAATGTGGCTCAAATGAGATTTTTACCCTCAAAGTTGATACAGATCTGATTGTTAGATGTCATATTGAATCAGACATTTTCAAGTCTGATCTTTGACACCAGATACGTATCCAGTTTTTTTTTTCAATGCATCTTCCCTGTAAACAGTCATGGCAGTAAGATGTTTTTTTTTTAAATAAGTGAATACTTTTATTCAGCAAGAATGCGTTAAATAGATTTGATAATAGATTTCTGATGTTGTTCTGCTGTTCTGAATCCTGAAAAAAAAATGATCTAGGTTTTCATAAAGATACGAAGCAGCACAACCGTTTTTAACACTGATAATAATCAGAAATGTTTCTTGAGCAGCAAATCAGCATATTAATGATTTCTGAAGGATCATTTGACACTGAAGACTGAGTAATGATGCTGAAAATAGAATTAATTACAGGAATAAATTACTTTTTAAAATGTATTCAAATAGAAAACAGTTATTTTAAGTTGTAATAATATTACACAATATTCCTGTTTTTACTGTATTTTTGATCAAACAAATGCAGCACTAGTGAGACTTCTTAAAAAAAAATCCCCAGACTTTTAGACAGTAGTGTGTATACAAAATGTAAAAATACAGATTGAGCGATATTGACTGGGACTGTGTCTAAATAAACCAATTTTCACTAAGAATGCCGTGAAACAGTTGACATTTACTGTTCCCTTTCCAAATCTACAATCAATGCTGCGCTGCTTAGCGCGTTGGGAGCGTCTTTAATCGTGACCAGCTGTGAATATTGTGTGTAACACGTCAATAGAATTGACCCGGAGGTATTATAGACACGGTCGATGACGTCATCGGCGCACCCGTGACACGAGGCTATAAATAGATGAGCCTCAGGTGCATCGTCAGGTCTTTTATCTTCAGAGGCCATTCTGTGCATGTGTGCGTCAAAGAACTCTCTCTCTTACCTCTTTATATCTGACTGCAGATCTTTGTTAGGAGTTAGTTTTCAACTGGCAGTGTGTGGAAATTCTCATTTTCTTTGAATGTCTTTAAAAGAGTTTATTAGCAACGTTTCGGTCTCACGACCTTCATCAGGAATACACAAATCTTCAAACTCATCACATGCAAGTTTTGATAGTGTGCGGGAGTTTCTCGTTTGCAGATTGTCGTTCTGATCTTTTTTGGTCATTTTTTCCTACGCACGTATTATCTGCAGGTCTGCGATGGTTTTTTGTTCATTTAAAAGAGTTTAAAAGCCAAAAAATGAGTCAACAACCGAGTAAGCGCTGTGTTCCTCCATGCTCCCGTCCCATGTCTGAGCTGGATACAACTTGACTGGCCACGTGAACAAGAGACCCCCACACGTAGTAAGCTAGAGGATAGGTTTCTGTCCGGTGGCAGGGGAGAGGGACCTTAACATCAGTCTCTCCCCTTCTTCGAGGACCTCCATGACGAACTAACAAAGTCATGGAGTAAACCATACTTCTTGCATCATCGACAGAGGCTATAATACCTCCGGGTCAATTCCATTGACGTGTTACACACAAAATTCACAGCTGGTCACGATTAAAGACGTCCCAATGCACAGCATCTCGTTCCGCTTTTTCAGGGAACAGGGTTACAGTCAAGTAACCCGGATCATACTATACTGTTAGTTGCTAGGGTTATCTTGTCTTACCATCTCTTACCAAACTTACCATCTCATACAGACTATGTGTGAAGACTATAAAGCCATTCAGTTGTGGCACTAAATAGAAACAAAGAAGTGGATGTATTTGTTCAGAGTTTCCTGGCTCACGCTCTGTCATGCTTAGGTGAAAAGACATGTCATAAACGCCCTTCCTAATAAAAACCAGCACACAACACATCTGAGAGACACTAACCTGCCATTGCTGCTCGCACACCCCTTAAAACCAGGGTGTTCAATCAAGAATACATTTTGAATAGTAAACAGGGATTTTAATGTTTTCCAGTTGCACCATCCTCTCGTTTTGAGGCCATGAGCTAATTTTCGACACAATGATTAGGGTATTTCAACGCATAAAATGCTTTTCTCTCACTCTTATGCTCTGAACACACAAATTTTCCCTGAAAGCATGATGGGCTGCCAACAGCCGCTCCAACACCACCAATTACTTCGACATCTCGCTGCGAAATTGTATATCACACAATTACTCTACAGAGAATCAATTAACAGAGTTTGGTGCTGAAAGCCGAGATGCTGAAAACCTCAGCAATGTGACTCGACAGCACTGGCGGGAACGTGTTTGCATGCGTCGCTTAGCTTGGACTAAACGGTGGCACGGCCACGCGTGTTTTGCTTGGCAGCGGCTGCGGGCCCTGTACACAACACACAGCGCTGACCTCATATCTTTCATGTATTTGGTAACACAATAACAACTCAGCAAACGCTGCACAGGGTTTAAGGGGCTCAGAGAGACCGCCAGATCTGACGCGTTGCCCGAAGCTGTGCAACACTCACTCAGCGCTAATTGCGAAGCATAACAGGCCTATTTGTGAAAGCGCATGTAATGCACGAGGTGTAAGTTAAGTGCTGTTGAGAGGCGTGTGGCTAATGAAACGCTCAACAATTTATCAGCCTCTATAAATCATTCAACTTACTACCGCAATATGGCTTAGCCTAATAATGTCTCGATTTGATTATCTTATCGAATGAGCATATGATTTATTAGATAAGCCACGTCTATATATACCATAGAAACCATGCTAAAACACAGTAGGCCTACACTTATTATACAAAAAACAAACAGCAGTGGTAACTTAGTAGGCCTATTACTCACCTCTTACATGAAAAACTAAACAAAATGACACTCAAACTGTTTCAGGAACATCCCATACTAATCTAATATGGTTTTACAGTAACTGTGGTGGCATTTTTGATATAAACTGTGGTTGGGAGAGGTTTTTTTTTAACTCCTTCCCTGAGAAAAATTTACTTTGGCAACTATAGTTTCTGCCAAAATACCACAGTCGCAGTTATAGTTACTACAATAAAACTGTGGTAACTCCGTATTAGTCACTAAAAAAATAAATTAAACAATGACAGAAAGTGTCTTACTCTGTTTAAAGAATATCCCATGTTAATGTATTTAGGTTTTACGGTAGTAACAGTAATTGCTGTAACTATGGTATTTTTGCAAAACAATGGTTAGTTTTAGTAGCAAGGGATATTTCACTGTAGTGCCAAGTACATAAGGCTTTTATGATTTTTTTTTTTTAAATTTTACATGATCATTCCTACACCTTTGGTTAACTGTAAGATATCTTACCATATACAGTGAACAATTCTAAATGGTTTAGAATTGCATTATATGTCATTTTATTGTCAAATTGCTGGTTTATGGAAGTTAAAACTATTAATTACCATATAATTTATGGTGAACAACAGTAAAAGCACATTCCCAGTCTCTAGTCCCAGTCACATAACACATAATTATATTTTGTTAAATAATTTTTTGTCTTATGTTATCAGTAATGTTACATGTTCTGTTATTTAGTTAAAGTTTTTTTTTTAAGTGTCATTATTTTATTAGTGTCATGTGTGTTGATTGTGTTTTGTCTGTGTTTATGATCTTGTGCACCATCTAGATGTGAGAAAAGGACATTTTTGTCTGATGAACTCATCATGTGGCTTTCTATTGTATCACTTAATGAAACGTACAGTTTTATGTTGTAAAACGTACAAGCATCCTGTAATTGTCACAGTATTTTTTATGGTGAAGTTCTGGCCACAAGCGGCTTTTTTACTGTACGTATTACAGGATTATAATTTTTTTTTTACAGTAATTACCATGTGATCTCAATTTTGTTTCAACACTGAAAAAAACTGGTGTAGGATTTACTTTGAAACCATTTTCACTCTGAAAGTGCATGTAAAACAACAAATAATTAAAAAGAAATGGCAAGTAACACATTAACTTAAGTGTGACATTTTAAAGTAGACTGAAATAGTATTTTCAGTTACACTTTATTTCCATTTTACTCTACAAACTATAAGTTTCTTTGCAACTACATGTCATCTAACTCTCATTAGAGTATTAGTAGACTGTTAGTTGTTAGGGTTAGTAGAATAAGTTGGAACGGAGTTGTAAAGTTACTTAAAGTCAGTAGAATGTCTGTAGAGGAGCATCAAAATAAAGTGTTAGCAGATATTAAGCAGACAGTCTACTAATATTTTAATGAGAGATAGTTGACATGTAGTAGGAGTGTCTAAAGTGGAAATAAAGTGTTACCATATTTTCTTGTAATATGTTCTCCAATAATCTTTGTTTATATATAACTTTGAGCCTTTTTAAAAGCATGCTTTTACACGCATCTGTTTACAGTTTGTAGACATGCTCTGGTTTGGCTGTGGGCATCTGAGTTGCACTCTGCTCCCTGTAGCGCTGTAGGAGGCCGACGCTACTCAGTGGCTCCTTGTTTAGTTGCTATTTTATTACTGCTGCCTGTTTTTCATTGAGTGTCCCATCTGACTCTTTACAGTGGCACCAAACAGCTCCCAAATGCAACACTAACGGTACGCCAACGTGGGACAATGCCGTTCCAGAGGAGAAGACATCAAGCAGGCCAGTTTAGGGGCTATAACGGGAGGGCTTGAGCTACTCGATACCCCCCTTTAAGTACCAGATCCCCATTTCATACCCTGAATGGTAATTTAAACTCCCAAACAAGAGTGCAGCCCCTCTAAATAGGCTGCTAACAATATGGAGAGTTGTTTAATAGCTCAGTTAAACCTTCAGGCAACTTGCTGTTCCTTCTTTTCTCACGTGGTTGCATAACAAATGCCCATATTTTTGTTCTACCAACTTCTGAAATGCTTACCCAAGCCCTATAAACCGCAAGGAGACTTCTTTCTCCTCTAATAGCACTTCTGATAATAAAACGCCACACTTGAGTAACCGACGCATTGGTATAGTAAAGTTCAACTATCGAGTGATGTCAGACAGGGTTCGGGGGGCGAGGAGCTTGTAAATAAACTCAATTGGCTCCTCAGTAGAGAATGACAGAGAGATATCTTACTATCCGGCCATCCAGAAGCAGAAATCGAGTGTAAACGCTGAGCCGCTGCTGCATGGCCAGAACAAAGAGAGCCTTTTCAAGGGCAGCGGTAATAAATTGTGGTTTTTGACGTTTTGTTTTCTTTGCTCCGTTTGTTCAAAAATTATGATGGGGAACCGTCTCCAGAAAACTAAAAGAGTCTTTCTGAAGATGTTTGCTTACCAGGGAGAATCTTTGCCAACTATTGGGCGCAGCTCAAACCAACCAACCTCTACTAACTAGACTTTCTGAAGTAAATGCAAGTGGTGTTTTACCTCTTCATCATTGATGATTGCCAGGGCTTGCTGTGCAGTTTGTGTTCTGAGGAGGTATTAACATGATGCTATAGACTAAAATTTTAGATCGTGTGTCATAAAATTGATCCAGTGATACTTTCTTCGCTGAGTTAATTATTCGGTCACATGACTTGCAAAGTCACATGACTTTTTATGTGCATTCTAAGTGTCTTTAGTCAATTTTAGTTTGTAGATTCTTATAGAATAAAAGATTGTTACGGATGCAGCATTTATCTCAAAATTTGCATAAAATATGCGGATAGAACATCTGATTGGTTAGAAAAGTTAAAGCACACCTCTACTCAACAAACTGCACAATTTCATTCATGTCCGTAACACAAACAACCGCACAATTTATGAGCCAGTTGTTTAATACACCTTGATTTTTATGTGTGTTTTTTAGCATTTTAATTAAGTTTTAATATAACTTAATTTAAATCATTTAAGTCCTCCTGTGGACCTTGTTGACAACCAACCACTGGTACTTAAACCATAATCATGTATGTTTGTAAGATTGTTGAGTCTTTGTTAGCTAGTTGACATTTCATTCAGGAACATTAGGCAGTTTTGATTTATATGCTGTTTAATGTTGATGATCACATTATTTTACATAAGCATCTGCTTACACATGCTATAGCTTGTTTCTGCTTCTTTTTCACCTGTGTTTTGGCAGAAGATGTGTCATAGCACCCCTACCCCTTAGCTGGAAATTTCTGTCAGTGCGGGGAAGCGCTGTCTCATAAATGACGAAAACTTCCAACAATGACGGGGAAGTGTTGTCTCATAAATGACGAAAAATGGCGGGGAAGTGTTGTCTCATAAATGATGAAAAATGGCGGGGAAGTGTTGTCTCATAAATGACGAAAAATGTCGGGAAAGCGTTGTCTCATAAATGACGAAAAATGGTGGGGAAGCGTTGTCTCATAAATGACGGAAAATTCCAGCAATGGCGGGGAAGTGTTGTCTCATAAATGACGGGAAGCGTTGTCTCATAAATGACGGGAAGTGTTGTCTCATAAATGACGGAAAATTCCAGCAATGGCGGGGAAGTGTTGTCTCATAAATTACGCAAAATTGCGGGGAAGTGTTGTCTCATAAATTACGCAAAATGGCGGGGAAGTGTTGTCTCATAAATTACGCAAAATGGAGGGGAAGCGTTGTCCCATAAATGACGGAAAATTCCAGCAATGGCGGGGAATTTTTGTCTCATAAATTATGCAAAATTGCGGGGAAGTGTTGTCACATAAATTACGCAAAATGGCGGGGAAGTGTTGTCTCATAAATTACGCAAAATGGTGGGGAAGCGTTGTCCCATAAATGACGGAAAATTCCAGCAATGGCGAGGAAGTGTTGTCTCATAAATGACGGGAAGCGTTGTCTCATAAATGACGGAAAATTCCAGCAATGGCGGGGAAGTGTCTCATAAATGACGGAAAATTCCAGCAATGGCGGGGAAGTGTTGTCTCATAAATGACGGGAAGTATTGTCTCATAAATGACGAAAAAATTCCAGCAATGGCGGGGAAGTGTTGTCTCATAAATTACGCAGAATTGTGGGGAAGTGTTGTCTCATAAATTACGCAAAATGGCGGGGAAGTGTTGTCTCATAAATTACGCAGAATTGTGGGGAAGTGTTGTCTCATAAATTACGCAAAATGGCGGGGAAGTGTTGTCTCATAAATTACGCAAAATGGTGGGGAAGCGTTGTCCCATAAATGACGGAAAATTCCAGCAATGGCGGGGAATTTTTGTCTCATAAATTATGCAAAATTGCGGGGAAGTGTTGTCACATAAATTACGCAAAATGGCGGGGAAGTGTTGTCTCATAAATTACGCAAAATGGTGGGGAAGCGTTGTCCCATAAATGACGGAAAATTCCAGCAATGGCGAGGAAGTGTTGTCTCATAAATGACGGGAAGCGTTGTCTCATAAATGACGGAAAATTCCAGCAATGGCGGGGAAGTGTCTCATAAATGACGGAAAATTCCAGCAATGGCGGGGAAGTGTTGTCTCATAAATGACGGGAAGTGTTGTCCCATAAATGACGGAAAATTCCAGCAATGGCGAGGAAGTGTTGTCTCATAAATGACGGGAAGCGTTGTCTCATAAATGACGGAAAATTCCAGCAATGGCGGGGAAGTGTCTCATAAATGACGGAAAATTCCAGCAATGGCGGGGAAGTGTTGTCTCATAAATGACGGGAAGTGTTGTCTCATAAATGACGAAAAAATTCCAGCAATGGCGGGGAAGTGTTGTCTCATAAATTACGCAGAATTGTGGGGAAGTGTTGTCTCATAAATTACGCAAAATGGCGGGGAAGTGTTGTCTCATAAATTACGCAGAATTGTGGGGAAGTGTTGTCTCATAAATTACGCAAAATGGCGGGGAAGTGTTGTCTCATAAATTACGCAAAATGGTGGGGAAGCGTTGTCCCATAAATGACGGAAAATTCCAGCAATGGCGGGGAATTTTTGTCTCATAAATTATGCAAAATTGCGGGGAAGTGTTGTCACATAAATTACGCAAAATGGCGGGGAAGTGTTGTCTCATAAATTACGCAAAATGGTGGGGAAGCGTTGTCCCATAAATGACGGAAAATTCCAGCAATGGCGAGGAAGTGTTGTCTCATAAATGACGGGAAGCGTTGTCTCATAAATGACGGAAAATTCCAGCAATGGCGGGGAAGTGTCTCATAAATGACGGAAAATTCCAGCAATGGCGGGGAAGTGTTGTCTCATAAATGACGGGAAGTGTTGTCTCATAAATGACGGGAAGTGTTGTCTCATAAATGACGAAAAAATTCCAGCAATGGCGGGGAAGTGTTGTCTCATAAATTACGCAGAATTGTGGGGAAGTGTTGTCTCATAAATTACGCAAAATGGCGGGGAAGTGTTGTCTCATAAATTACGCAGAATTGTGGGGAAGTGTTGTCTCATAAATTACGTAAAATGGCGGGGAAGTGTTGTCTCATAAATGACGGAAAATTCCAGCAATGGCGGGGAATTTTTGTCTCATAAATTACGCAAAATGGCGGGGAATTTTTGTCTCATAAATTACGTAAAATGGCGGGGAAGTGTTATCTCATAAATGACGGAAAATTCCAGCAATGGCGGGGCAGCGTTGTCTCTCTGCTAGGTCTCACTACGGCTTGTTCATGACTAATAGATGGTTATGCCTTGTGAGGGAACCAGTCTCTAGTATTTTATTTTACTTTATTTTTTCTCATCCTTCTTCACGATTAGGTTGATTCCAAGGTCACCACTGTTATAAAGTTTTCCGGTCAGAAGCGTTCAGAGGTGCATGACCCTCCCTGGAGCCTGAAACACTTGGTGTTTGCAGCATGGTGCCCTGCAAAGCGAAAAGGAAGGAGCAAGGTCATCAAAATAACTCAAAACTCCTCTGCTTGAATTTATTGGCCCGAGGTAAGCACTCTCAGCCTCTGCTGAGTCATTAAATGTAGAGCTGATAAGTTAAAATGAGTAGAGGGACGATGACATCATGACAGGGCTAAATGGTGTTTTATAGTGTTTCGTTTTGGCGAGAAGCGTCGAGTTCGAACGGAGGCTGCATGAAGGCTTGGGTGTGAAGGCCGATTGAGGGGTGATTTGTTAGTGTTGAGTTGTGTAAGTGCAGTGCAGTTTTTCATGTGCTTTTGCTTTCAAAAAACCTAGAGATATCTAATTGCTTGTCATACGCATAAACAAACAAAAGCATCAAATGTCAATCATTCACTTAATAGAGGAGCCATCACAACTCATCAAGTTTAAGAGGAAGTGTGTAACTTTTGCACCAAAACAGAATTACAAAAAATATTAATATTCCCTATGTCTTCCATTTTTGGTAGTCAAAACTCTTTGATTGAAGTAATTTACTATCGTTCTGTCAGGACCACTATCGACAAATACAATTGACAGTTAGCATACAGTTTGGATGGGCGGTATGGGCAAGAACTCCCTGTGCATCTGCTAGCATGGATAAGAGCAGGGAGAGCAGCAATAACACCCCTTATAGGGTAAACAGAACAGAACCAACAGATATCATTAAGTACTTTTAATTTACAACATAATTAGAGAATTTTAGTCTGATTCAGGGGGAATCAGAATGGCAAATCCTGACTGACGAGAGGAGGAGCTGGGGAGGGAGAGGGAATTAGCTCCTGAGAAACGCGATAGCTGCTGATAATACTGAAGGAGATTATATATGAATACAGTGATAGTGCGTTGTATTCCTATAGGTAGATGTGGATCAGCTTATAGTCAGCTGATGCGAGCTTGACTAACGTGACCTGCCAGAACTGACGATGTCTCATTTGGAGCTGAAAATGCAAGCAGTTTCAGAATAATTTCTGTATTTCTATTCAAAGATTCTGAACAAAACAATGAGTGACCAATGCAAGACATGTCACCAATGCTAGGGTTGTACGAGGTATTGCTATGGTGTTGCTCGTGGTTCCTAGGGTGTTCTGGGTAATTTTTCACATCTTTTATTTCCTACAAGGCACAAATCATAAATCTGATTGCTTAGAAATGAAATAGCACAACTGTTATTCATGGCTGTATAGCACAAAGGGTGCAGGAAGAGTTATGTGACAACGTTAGGGATTTGAACAGACCCTAACCTTGTCATCATACAGACACTATTGCTTAAATGTACTACATTGCCTTTTAATCGTTTAGGAGGTTACGTAATTAACCAGACTTGTTTCTTTGTTTTAATCTGTCGTTTATTTTCCTTTTCCAAATGCTGAGTGCATTGCGATTTAACAGAAATTCACATCAGCTGCCGTCTTGACAAGTTGTTTATCTCTGGAAAAATGCAAAGTCTTGAATTAATTACGCAATCTTTTGCAAGAACCCTGCTTCGTTTACCTTTCATTGTCTGCCCTGTTGTAAATTGTGTTTGACAGCAGAATTAGATTAAAATTCAAAGGCTTCCTCTCAGACAGAACAAAATCATGTATGACAGGTTGCGTTGGGTTTTAGGCCCGTATCGAGAGTGATGGCTTTCTCCATGCTGTTTATGAGACATTCCATTACTTCCTTTTCACTGTTGGCATTTTCAATGGTTTAAGGTTCAGAAACAGTCGTGCAGAAGAGATGTGCAGGTGTGCCGGGTGATTTTTCAAAGTCATGCTTTTAGCTTGCATATTTTGTAGCATATTGGCGATTGTTAATAAAGATGATAAGTGTAACATAGCAGGTTGTCTAAACTATTAAACCCAAACTGAATACCAAGAGCTGCAAGTCATTTCTAACTTTACTGGCAGTCCCTACACAGCGATTCTAAAGTGAGCTTTATAAATGACTCTAAAGGACAAGTGAAAACCAGCGCAAAGTTTACTTTACTGTTTCAACTCCACATTCATCTGTTCTTTGCAGGAAGTCAGTTGCAAGATCTGCAGTGCATTACAGGAAAACATACGGAGTGTGTCATCTTTATCATCATCTTCATCCTCTATGTTAACAACTGAACAAAGGAAAGTTCTTGCTTTTCATTTCCACCATCACTATATCTGCACAAACACTAGTTGAAACAGTCCCTTGATTTTAAAGCAAGCAAGGAAGGAAGGAAACTCAGATTTTATGGTTTGCATTGGGTGGGGGGCAGGTGGACGTATAGCCGCTCTTTCAACCTATAAGCCACGACTGGACGTTGTAAGTAAGTGATTTGAACGCCGTGTTTGTTTATAGAATTTGATCTAAGTTCATAATTAGCTTAAACCTGATTAGGCAAGAGCTAAAGAGAGTACAGCTGGAACTGCTTTTTGGAGAGAGAAGGAAAAAATGAAAAACTCAAGGTTTTTTCTTTCTCTTTGCAGACAGAGAAAGCCAATGTTTCTAATTCCTCGACTGATGGAACTCAGTTGGAAGGAAACTTTTTTTGGAACTAGGTAAAGAAAGAGTACACACACACACACACACACACACACACACACACACACACACACACACACACACACACACACACACACACACACACCACACACACACACACACACACACACACACACAGAAAATTATACCATTTCTCATCTTTTCTGTGGAACACAAATGAGACATTTTTAAGACTGTTCAAGCTGTTCTTTTCAACACAATGACAAATGTACAGTGACTATGACCTCTCAAGCGCCAGAAAGGACACAAAAGCATCATAAAATAGTCCATGACTCAAAAGTCTAAAGCCGGGATTCAGTTTGTGCATAATGTTTGCTCACGTTACGTCAATCGTGACACACTTTAATGATGCAATTAAAAGGACAAATTGGTTAAAATAATTATATATATATATATATATATATATATATATATATATATATATATATATATATATATATATATATAATTAACATGAACACTATTATAAAATAAAAGCTAATTCAAATGATTAATAAAACTAAAATAATACTGTTTGTTAATTGAAACAAAATTGTCTGAACAAGACATTTTGCATTTAGTGAATAAACAGATTAAAATAGTTGAAACGAAGTTGTGAAACTTGTATTTAAAAAGTTGTTGTTATGATTTTCAGTACTGAACATTTACCTCGATTCTATTATTTTTGATAGAAAAATGTTCCTTCAGATTGTTATAAGCCTGGCCCTAGTTCTTCTTCAGAAGTGAACATGTTTCCTGAGCTAATAAAAGCCTATAGTCAAAAGTCTAGCTGGATTAGACTGATTAAGTGTTTGAAAAAGAGTTTGTTGAGTTGAGGCAAAAATGGACACTTGTCGGCTTGTAAAAGGAGAGAGTGAGACAGGGGGTTATGGCGAGTTCATAGCACTGATCTCTGGTCAGTGTTGTGTATTTCAGGTGTTCTCAGTCAGCACCACGGCTCTGTTCTCCCTTTACTACTTAGCGGTCAATGAGTATGTGAAAGGGCTCCTTTCTTTCAGCCTGCTACTCCATCAACCCCCTGCTTACTGCCCCTCTCTCTCTCTCTCTCTCTCTCTCTCTCTCTCTCTCTCTCTCTCTCTCTCTCTCTCTCTCTCTCCTCTCACACACACACAACACACACACCACACACACACACACACACACACACACACACACCACACACACACACACACACACAACACACACACACACACACACACACACACACACACACACACAGCCCTGCTACACTGCAAGGATTCATAGTCACTGAAACCAAGCCAACCAAACAAAGACATCAATTATGCTGCTTTGACACTCCAAATTTTACTTCAACACGCACATACGCGCACATTTCTTTCATATCCCTCCATATTTCTCTCCTTCCTTCCTTTACACCTCTTAGTCATTCAGAATGGGCTGGCAAGCTTCAAAAGAGATTAAAAAGCACCATAAAATGACTATAGAAATCAACTGTGCACGCTGATGGCATTGTTTATTTGCATGCTGTTTGCATTGTAATTGCAGGAGCCATATGCCAATAGCTCTGACTTTTCATGAATAAAGCACAAACTATGCTCACTCGTTTATTTGAATATTTAAAACTTCATTTATTCCTGTGATGCAAAGCTGAATTTTCAGCATCATTACTCCAGTCTTCAGTGTCACATGATCCTTCAGAAATCATTCTAATATGCTGATTTGATGCTTGAGAAAAATTTCAAACTATACACAATTTGTATTGTTAGTCTTATCTTATTATCAGGGGTGCTGCTTAATATTTTTGTGGAAATTGTGATTTTTTTCAGGATTCTTTAATGAAAATAGTTAAAAAGAACAGCATTTATTTGAAATAGAAATCTTTTATAGCTGTCACTTTTAACCAATTTAATATATCCTTGCTCAATCATTTATTTTTAAATAAATCAAACTTTGATTTGACCCTGATTTGTAGTGTGTATATATAGCAGATCATTATTGTTGCTAATTGAAAATTTACTGAATCAGAAATCTTTAGTTGCCTTGACAAGAATTTATTGGCTAAAAACATGTTGCATTTAGTGAACAACCAAATCCAAAACAAAGTAAATTAAGAAAGTTCTTAATTCATCATGTTGCCTTGATTTGAACTTTTCTCCGTTTCTTTTTTACACTGCATGTGAAAATGTCATCTCGAGGTGTCATGTTTAAATGCGTACAAGCAAAAATAAAATTTGAGAGCCACGCCAGAGGGCAAGTTTACAGCAAATAAGGACTTCAATTTCAGTGTGAGCGATCATATGGCTTCAGAAGACTGATTTAGGAATTTAGCGCCTTTCTCAACTGATCCTCAACACTTGTCTCACCTCTCTTTTTCTTTATCGCTCTCTCTCTCAAGTGCTGGCTATACAGCATTGTTGTACGAGCCTCCATCTGGTTTCTATTGGTGAAGTTGAGAAGTCCAGGATGGAGTAATTGGCTGTTGGCCAGTGGATCTCTTTGTGGGAGACTGCGGACTGAGATATCTGGACTCCAGGAATCTGGGAGCAAAGAAACCGATCAGGGTGTCACACAAGGACTTCCATTCTGCCATAATGACAAGGATTGATGCTCGGCCAACAATCCAAACGATATATTAAACATAACATAGAACATATACACATACAAATTAGAGATGGTGAAAAGTGCAGTTTGGTGAGATTCTGTTCTGTGGTCGCGGTCGGCTCGGCTGAACTTGCTGTTTTGTCTTTCCAGGCATTTTTTGTGGTTTTATGCTAAAGGAAGATTGACAGGTCATGAGAGTTTAAAGTCATAATGAAATTAATCTACAGACACATGTTCTGGACTCTGAATTTGCATAATGAGAGAATTTCATTATTAGAATTTCTACTACGCCAAGTTCCCGAATTCGTTTTGAACACCTTTTTCCGTTTTACTCATTCTGTTACGTATAATGCACCCTTCTGTACTTACTCGTTTTGACAAAATTGTTGTTGGTTAGATATGCATTACATTTTTCCCATAAAGTAAATAATTACGCCAGACAAGGATTTGCAGGAATTTACTTTTACAAGCAGATGTCTAGTAACAAATTATGCCTGTTAAACAGGAAACCTGTATTCTAAACTATTGCTTCATATTTTCTTTCTCCATAAAACTCATTGCAGATTGTAAAAAAACCTCAGGTATGTCTGTGGGATGAGCACAACTATTATACACGTACTACATAGGGCTAAGCTCTAGAAGAATTGAATTTCCTTAGAATGAACTTCCTGCTGATAGAACTCACTTTCAAGAAATTATATTTTCCCATCTGGACCAAACCAACATAGACATTGGGGGACGATATTGAAATCCTGCTTACATTTTTTTTTTGGAAATCATGACACATTTTTGTCAGGATTCTTTGATGAAAGGAAAGTTGGTCACACTTTATTTTAAGGTGCCATTGTTACAGTGTAATTATATATTTAAGTACTGAGTAATAATAGTTAACTATGTAGGGTTAGGGTAGGATTAGGGTTTGGTTGAGGGTTAGTTGCATGTAATTATGCACAATTTACTGTTATTACTACGGTAAGTACATGTAACATATGTAACAAGGACACCGTAAAATAAAGTGTTACCGGAAAGTTTTTGTATTTATTTAAACATTTAAATCTTTGGTGACATTATAAATTTATTTACTGTCACTTTTGATCAATTTAATGCATCCTTACTAAATAAAAGGTTTGATTTCTTTCTTAATTTTTTTTATTGACTCCAGACTCTTGAACGTTATGTATAGATTAAATAATTATTTATTTCATTAATATAGCATCACTCATATAAGTGCCGTAAATTTTTTAAACAGGGTGGGAAATTTAAAGGTGCAATGTGTAATATTTCTGAGGATCTATTGACAGAAATGCAATATAAGATCCATAACTATGTTTTCAGTGGTGTGTAAAGACCTTGCATAATGAACCATTATGTTTTTATTACCTTAGAATGAGACATTTATATCTCCATAACCGCGGGCACCAGTTCTATGAAGGTCGACATATTGTGTCATCATGTTTCCCTAGCCGACAGAGAACAAACAGCGCTATAGAGCGCGTTTCATCACTACCTTGAAAAAGAAGTTTTCAGTGGTGTATACAGACCTTACTTAATGATCCGTTATATTTGTATTACCTTAGAATGAGTATATTTGTATTACCAGTTTCTATCTACATACACAGCGGATCCCCTTACATTAAAATGCGCCGACATGTTTCTACAGTAGCCCTAAACGGACAAACGCGTTTCGTTACTATGTTGCTCTTTGTGCAAAGAAGCAAGCTTAGTTCAGCGAATAAAACACTGACACAATGATGAACAAGTAACAATAATATTCGCAATAACATAGTTTTACTGAATAATAAATTAAGTAAACAAAATTTCCTAATTTATCGTTGTAAAGAAACCTCATTGCTGAACTGGCTACTCTCCGATGTCTCAGATGATGACATATTTTCCTGTTGGCCACCGTAACTTCTGTTGGTTGCAATTTTGTAAGCTCACCACTAGATGCAGCTAAAATTACACACTGCACCTTTAGGCAGGTTTTTTTAGCAGGGTTGTTGTGAGGTTAAAGGTTAGTGATAAAATGACTAAACTAGCCTTAATCAACAATTATTTGTGCCAAAACACCATTTTGTGTGTGTGTGTTTCTATTGTGCTTGGTGAGGTCTATTAATGTAAACATAATGAAATGCTTTTTAACCCCTGAGATACAAAAAATTATAACACTTCCTTTAATATGATGTCAGAACAATCAAACTATTACTCTAAAGCCATTTGTAATCGTATGGGCCAGCTTTAAGCGTGCACACTACCCTCTGATTCATTCTTATTGTCTCTCCTCCAGGAACACAGGACTGTTGTTTGTTTGCTCGGATCAGAGCGTCTTGGGAATGGTTTCCATGCTGTGTGTTTGCGTGGCTGCATAGAAAAAGTGTTTATGTGTTGTGCATGTGGTGAGGGAGCTCTGAGATGTGTTTTCAGGTATCAGGTTTGAGTCATTTCACTTCTGTGATCAATACAAACATGAGTCAGCTAATAAGTGGAAGTCTGTGATCTTTGCCTTTGATAGTGCGTGAGACAGTTCAGGATTGCTAAATACCTTATCTAAAAACGAAACCAGTCGGTGTTGAGGAGCAGCAGTTAGCACTCCCTATGGGAATGAAGATCTCAATAAATAATAATATATCAGCCTTTTCGGGCAGTGAGAGCAAATTTAGACTTTTCTTAAGAGCCTTGATTTTTCTCTTGAGATAAACACCCTAGTAATCTCAAAGATTATATCCAATTTGAGGATTGAGGGATGCATGTTTGAATCCAGCCTGCTCATATTTTAATCCCCCTTTTTCTACAATTTACTATACTTTTTAATATAGGCAAAAAAGGAGAGATAAATTATGTTTCCCCCCAGAGAACTACAATGATCATCCACATGCTAAACTCTCAACAGCTTGAGACTGTAATTCACTCTACAACCCCATTATTTTAAGCTGCAAACAGGATTGTCTTCCACCAGACATGTGGTTGTGATCCTCACCGAAATAATGTTATACTCTATTTCTATTTGCTAGAACATGGTAATTTAATTAACATTATTTATAAGCATATTATCGATAAAGTAAGTAAAGTTTCAATTAAGAATGAGCCAAAAGAGTTCACATTCAAATATCTAATCAAATTCTGAAGAGCATAGAAGAACATTTTACTGCTCTGGTGATTATCTGAAGAGACTTAAAAGAATAAACTTCAAATTTGATCACTCAAACTTCACACAAGTTGTTACACACCTTCAGAAGACTTGGAATATAGTTCTATAAGGGATTTTTTCACACTTGTAGTTCAGTTCGATTGGTTTGTTTGGTCCGGACCAAAAAAAAAAAAATGTAGTACTGGTTCGCTTAGCGTTCACACTAGTTTAGTTCGGAACGGGGCACGGTTCATATGAAAAATCGCTAATGTGAACGCTGTCATGCGGACCCGAGTGCGCACTGGGTTACCGAACCCGAGACTACCTGAGGAGGCGCTCTGAGTTCGGTTGCACTCGAACCGTGCCGTGGTTCGTGTGGATGTGAAAGCAACACGGACTTGGGTGTGCACTTGTTCAGGAAGTAAAGTAACCTGCGCATGCGTTTAGCTGATTATGATGTATTTCAACATGACATCATGACTTTTGCGTAAACATACACGCCACTTTCAAGTCAAGTGGCGTGTTATTTATACGCATTTTGAGCTATCCGCGTGTACGCGTGTATATCTACGCCGTTATGTCCGAGTGATTCCGCGTGTATGTACACGCTGTTAAAAATACGACCGAAATAAAGCCAAATTTTGATATACATCTTGGGGAGCGATATTTTTCTTACTAGGATGGTAGGGAAAGACTCATAAATGGTATTAACCAGTGACGGGTAGGTTTAGGGACGGGGTTGGGGTAGGTCATATATTTATATATACAGTAATGTAACGTTAAGTCAACGGCGTTCATAAACACGCTGAAAAGCAATTATGCGTGTTGATAGCACGCCAAAAATGGAAATACGAATTGGCGTGTCATACATACGCAGTTTCATGAGATCAGTCTGTGTATTTAGTTAATATAAACACATGTAAGGGATGATAGTGTTGATGATTTACCTTTGGATACGAGCGAGAGTGAGCCTGCAGTGTATTCGCGCATAGCGAGAGGAATCAGGGCAACACATTATTGGAAATCCATTGTCTCCTCAAAAGAGTCCGTTTGCAAGCAGCAGAAAGCCACCTCATGTGACACACACAGTACACAGTAAACCTGTGTTGTTCACTCATTTGCCCATATTAAAGGTACTCTAAGCGATGTCACGCGTTTATTAGGCCAAAACATTTTTTGTCACATACAGCAAACATCTCCTCACTATCCGCTAGCTGCCTGTCCCCTGAACACACTGTATAAAGACGCGGTCTCTGCAGACAACCCAGGCTCCACAAACGGCAACAAAAACAAACTGGGCTAACCCGCGCCATGCAACATAACAAACTGTTCCAGCCAATAAACGACAAGAAGGATTTGGGGGTGGGGTTTGGGGGGTTAGTGCGTGGATGAGGAGGAGGGAGGGTCTAGCTAGCCTCCGTTTTGTTTGACAATACTTCGAACGTCAACAAGAAGTGACGTCACCCGACATCGCTTAGAGCACCTATAAGTAGCACAAAATTAATAAAAAACACAATATATTGACCCACGTTTAGTTTTCTATCATGCCCCGTGCACGTTTGCAATGATGTAATATGCACGCAAACGGACCAGGGTTCGATAGAATCAAGTTGAGTGTGAAACCAGACCGACGCCGTGTCTCCGGGAACAATCGCCCTCGGGCTCGGGCTGCAAAAAACGAGCTCATGAAAGCAGCATAACAGAGCAATCGCACCAGGGTTCGTTTTAATGGAACTAAACCTGCCAAGTGTGAACACACCCTAAAAGATTTAAAAGTGGAGCATATTTCTCATCTCTGGGCTACTCAATCTCTCTGTCTCTTCTCAGAGCAAATCCGTGCTGAAGGAAATTGCTTTGGAGAGTGCCGATATGTTCATATTTCAGGGCCGGTATGTTTGCCTAGCACCTTGCAGAGAGAGAGCGAGAGTGCGCTGTTTTCTAAATGACGGGTAATAGGTGAGAATGTCAGCGGAATCTTGTGTGTGTGTGTGTGTGTGTGTGTGTGTGTGTGTGTGTGTGTGTGTGTGTGGTGTGTGTGTGTGTGCAGTTTGGGGCCCCGCAGCCGCTCCACTATGAGTGAAGTTAACATTCGGTGCCAGATGCAGAAACTGTCAGCATGTTAGTCGAAGCCACGTTGCACAAAACCACGATGAACAAAAGTCGGTTCTTACATGACTTGTTCCCCCAGGAAACAGCAGTTCAAGGCCGGGTTCAGATGAAGCCGATAAAAATACACTTAACAAGATCCTTCACTCAACTCATTCATCAGAGAGCGGCTCTACGAGTGCCACCTGTTTCTGATACAAGCTAAAAGAAAGCAGGAAAATGCAGAAATGTCCCGAAACGTCAAGAACGGGAGTTACTCAGTCTCTGACACTGAACACGCTCAGCTCACAAAGTAAAGGCCTAGAGTCTGTGATGGGTAAGGCTGGACGATACTCATATTTGTGTGTGCTTTGAAATGGCATGATATTTTTATTTCAGTAAAATACAGCAAAAATCTAGTTATTGATAATCAAGTTTTCCACACAAGGACAAATGATATGTAGGCCAATCATAATCATATTTATTTGCATTACCAAACAGAGTCTTCTAGGAACATTTTTGAGTGATAATTTGACATAGTACTATTAAATCCACATGTCTTCCATATGACCTCTCTTCAGAATCAGTCATATAGGCTACACAATAGTTCAATTATTCACAAAAAATATTTTTTCCCAAAAAATATTAGTCACAATGAAATCAAAATCGACATTTATTGTATTTTTATAGAATATTGCAGTATTTATTATAAATAATTAATGTGCCTTCATAATCCTTAACCAAAATCACGTCCCTTCCCTCTTGCAGCAACATCTTTTCTCTTTTTTGATGACATGTTTAAGGCGGGGAAACCTGTCACTCACATGAGATCCACCAATAGCATACCAGAAACATCCAATCGATTCCTTGTTCGCAAAATTAAGCCGCGGCCATTTTCATTTTTTCTCGTTCGAAAAGCCGGTTCACTCGGATATACGTCACAATAGGGAAGAAAAGTCTCTCAACTATCTCAACTAAAAACTATCTCAACTTTAGATTCATGGCAACTTTATTTGATAGATTTTTTATAAATTTACAATGTATTTAATTAATTAATGAATTAATGATATTATAGCAATATTCATTATGTTGTTTGTATATCGTCAGTGAATGTAATGTGAATATTTAATTTATCAGCCAGGCAGACTGATGAGCTACACTTTGTAGATGTGTGTGTAATGAAATATATCATAAACATTTTGGTTTCATTTTGGTTTTTGAGATCCTCATGGGTTTTAAGAGCTCCCATCTGAAAAACTACCCTGATGAAAGCTCTTTCTGTGTGTTTAAGATGACAGCACGCCGGTACCGAGCTTGTGCGTCACAGTTTATAAACTCAAGTGTGTGTGCGTACACAGTGCTCGTATACCTGTGTGTGGCTGGTAGGAATATGACGGCCAATCATAACATGAGAGGACTTAAGGATGTGTTTGTGTAAGCACTGGAAATTTCGCGGTGGGAATAGCCTTTGCTTACTGAAAGCTCTGATTACGGCTGTTTGAACAGATGCTGGGCAGGGAGGCAGGAGAAGGATGTGCAGGTATAAAGACACCGTCTGTGGAGGCCGAGACCCTGAACCGTCCTGCAAATATTATTTTTCAACACCTGAGCATTTTCTGAAAACCTGAATAATGAGCCCTGGCTGATTCCAAATCAAAATTGTGCGCATGCAGGTGTCATTATGATCCATCAATCTGCTGAACAGAAGCGCCTCTATGTTTGTGCCGGACATTTGTCCGAACTCCCTCTCTATTCTGTTGCCATCCATGATTTTAAGACTGGATAGCTTCCAAAGGACATAGGAGATCCTGACTTCTGGTGCTCTGCACACTTATGGAAAATGAATCTGACCTGTTTGACTCTACTGTAATATTCCTAAAATACGTTCAGTAAAAAAAAACACAGGTAAATCATATAGTGATTTAAAGGGATATTTCACCCACAAATTTTAATTCTCTCATCATTCACTCTCATGCCATTCCAAATACGTTTGATGAGCTTTCTTCTGTGCAATACAAAAGCTGCTCTTTAATGAAAGTGAATGTGGATGGCGCTTAGGCTCTACAAAACAAAAAAGCTATATAAACGGGGTTGCTGACCCTTTTTTGAATTGGAAATTTAAATTAAAGTTCTATTAAGTGGAATTTTAATTAGAAAAGTAACATTTTTAATGTTGGATACAAACCTTGTTTGAAAGCTTTGGGCACAAATTTCCCAAAGCTTTGAAGTTTAAAGGTTTACGGGCCTGATTGATTGGTTGATTGATGGGGTGATTGGTTGATTGATTGATTGATTGATTTGCGAAGCAGGGTGAAAGAACACTTAAAGGGATAGTTCAACCAAAAATGAAAATGAAGTCATTAATTACTCGCCCTCATGCTGTACCAACCCCGTAAGACCTTCGTTCATCTTCGGAACACAAATGAAGATATTTTTGATTAAATCTGAGAGCTGGATCACTCCCCCATAGGCTTCCTAAGGGATTGAAACTTGACGGCCCAGAAAGTAAATATTAAATATTTCATGTGCCTTCAGTGGCTCCACTATAAGTTTATCAAGCGACGAGAATACTTTTTTTGCGAAAAAAAACAAACAAATAAACGCGTCTACGCGCGCTGTACATAGTAGTAGAAGAAGAACGTCCTCATCTCAGTTCTAGCGCATGCGTCCTGGAAATCTCTTGAACTCTCGTCTCAGGCCCACAAGGAAGTAATGGAATAGTCAAATAAAGTCGTTATTTTTGTTTGTCTTTTCGCACAAAAAGTATTCTCGTCGCTTGATAAACTTACAAAGTAATGACTTAAATTTTCATTTTTGGGTGAACTATCCCTTTAATTTCCTAGAATGCACTGTCTGTGTTGAATTTAGTAAATTCCTCTTCCTGTCATTCCGATTCAAATTCTAACTCAACTTCCTGTGGCCAATTATTTAAAATCCACACTCATGAGTTGAGAGGGAACCTATTTTTCCATCCTGATTTCAATCTTAAAGTAGTCTGTACAACATGTATTACAAGTCTAACTTCAGAAGACTAAAGAATTTCATGCACAAGTCATATGAACTATTTTTCTGGTGTTTTTTTGTCAGTTTTGAAGCCTTTGTTCACATGCTTTCATTATATGGACTATACTGGACAGGACTTTTCCTCAAAATTCCTAAATTAAATAAAAACTCAAAATCACGTGTTTTCCACGAAAGAAAGAAAGTCATACAGGTTTGGAACAACATGAGCAGGATTTAAAGCAGGATTTTATAATGTAAAACTCATTAATAATTTAACTTCATATGCTACAGGGGGTGCACATTTTTACACGGGAAATGACATCACTGTGTACATGAGCATCAGGTGGTTCGATGCCTAATGCTGCAGCATTGTTTTAAATGGCATAACTGTGTGTTTACCCACCAGGCTTAGGTTTCATACTTTGGCCAAATGCAATAAAAGTTATAACAAAACATACCTGTATTCTCAAGAAATCCCAATACAAGCAGCACTCGGTTTCATTTGACAGCTGATACTAAGCCATGTTATTCCCAGCGGAACCTGTTTTCTTGTTGGAAATCCACTACTCTTCTATTCTTGGGCCCCAGAAGGCTTCCAGCAAAATGTGCAATTGAACAATAATAAATAACGTTTATTGCATGAAGCATGACTTGTGTGATTTGCCACTCCATCAACCAAATAAACCACCACTGAAAGAACGGGGGTGCGCAAACTAGATCCGGGCCTGAAATATTCCCGTCTGCTCTTACAATGTGCTATACATCAGTGTTACGGGATGCAGTACTCATCTTTCAACAAAATATAGGCTCTAATGTAAATTCCGCCTCCTCAGCTCCCATTTTAGTCTGCTGTGAGGAGAGAGCACGCCTGGCATACTACAATAAACACAATAAAACACGATGTAAAGGACAAAATAAATATTCCCACAAGGTGGCCTGCCAATGTTTTGAGAGACTCCAGTTTCAGTGACAACTAGAAATGTGCATGTAGTACTGCAGGTGTTGGCCACATTGGAAAGAATAGAACAAAATCAACGTCAACGCAAAGGAAAAGACAGACAAACCACAGCGCGTCACGTTACAAGTTGTTTAAATCAGTGGTTTTCAACTGGTTTTGCTTCAGGATCCAGATTTTAACCTGTATTTAATGTCATTGGAGTAGTAATTTTATTTATTTTGCTTGACTGATGATTTTTGAAAATTAAAGAATGCCACACAATCTGTCCATGAGAATCTGTCTTATTTAGCTTCTATGAAAGATGATTTTGCACCCAAATTGTTTATTAGTCAATAAGTATTTTTTTATTATCACCCAAATAAGGTCCCACCCAAATTAGACTAACTAAGTAGCAATACATTTGTTGGGTAACAAAAATACAACTGTTCATTGTTCATGGTAGCTCATGTGCATTAAATAATATCGACACCGGTGGCCGTTAAAGGAGAACTCCAGTCAGTTTTAACATTGAGCTATTTTTTTTGTAAAATTGGAGTCATAAAATGATGTTTATTCAGCCAGCTCACATACCTGTATTTACTTCCTGTTTTCGGTTGAAGTCCACTGTAGTAGATTGTCGTGTTCGCGCGCGCGATCATGGTAACTAAGATAACTAATGATCGCGCGCGCAACTCGACATTGACTACTGTGGACTTGACGAAAACAGGAGAAAATACAGTATGTGAGCTGGCTGAATAAACATCATTTTTATTCTATCTTTCACATCTACTGCAGTCAGATTAACCATGTTCACTCTTAATACACCACTCACATGGCTGTGCACTTGTAATGACACATCAAGGATGTTAAGAGACTAAAAGCAGGTTTAAACTTGCCCCGTTTAAGTCAACAGGGTGTACATTTTAAAAAGAGGATAACACGGTGTAGGCTACACTGATTTTGTCGTTGTTCTCTGTACTGACAGCACTCCAAATTTACAAAAAAAATGAGCTCATGTTAAAATTGACCAGAGTTCTCCTTTAAGTGAACTTCAACCTGAACATGAATCAAGGTCCACAACAATTTTTTTTTTCGTTCTTCGCTTAGAAGTAAAAAAAGTTGGAAAAAGCCTACCTTTGCCTCAAGATACTGTAAACGAACATCCAGACGCTGTCCACGCTGCTGAGACTGAGCGACGTTTAGATTCATATTTCATGTGAGTGCTTTCCTCTCAATAACACACAACAAAAATTACAGTTGTGAGAAAACAGCAGTTAAGAAAGCATCAGATCGTAGCGATATATGGATATGTTTGCACGAGCCTCTGAAATTCACCAGCATCATGTTGACAGGTGAGGTAGTCTAATTAGAATGACACTGTTATTATATTTGAGACTATAGACTATATAGATCTGACTATGTGAGAATATATGAATTAATACCTTTTCTTTGCATGACACAATGACATTAAAGGACAGAATATAAGCATTCATTTCTTGTGTCCATAAACGGAAGAGAGGCTCTCGGGTCGGGAGCTTGCTTAAACGTCACATCCTTTTGATTTTCCTTGCAAAAACGTCCCGATTCCTTCACATAAAAATCAGTCTACAAGCTTCCATAAGCAACATAGGAAGTCAGGGAAGGTCTCGTTTTTGTAAGATTCGTTATAAGCTGTTCACGCATTGGCAATAAAAAAAGCGATTAATACATGAACATTCTTACATTTAGCCCCTTTAATATTGTAAACTTTAATAAAGCTTTAGAAGTGTTATTTAATAGTAAAGTGTACCTTGTTTTCTATGGAAGCCAGTTCCCACCTTAATGTGAGTCCTAACTATGCATGATTATATAATTGGATTTTTTTATTTGCATTGATTCGTTATTTTCCCCGTACCCTATCAGAACCTGCGACCCTCCAGTTCACATTAGTTTAAACACCGCCCTCACTCTTGTTCCACGAGCAGATGTGCAATGTGGATTTAGTACCAAAGCTCAAAGTATATCACTGCTAATTCGTCTAGCCGTGACAGATCTCTACATGGTGTTCTGATGTCGTTTAGTGATAGAAAATAGGAGGAGGCAGATACAATTATCTGCCTCCATTGGAATGCCTTGATGCATGTTAGCAGCTGCCAAATCCAGTGACGGAAGTCATGAAAGTATGCATGCCATTGATCCATCAGGCTCTCCCGTGTTTTCTCAACAGCAGATCTCAAAGCTGGGGTGGAATAATCTGCAGAATGTCAGCATGGCGGCCAAAACCAGGAGGTCCAGGCAAGCTGGGAAGGTTATGCATGAACGACAAAGGTGGTCTTTTGCCTGACCAAATGACATTGTATTGGCTGAGTTATCAAAGTTTTTCTGGCTCGGATTGCTGATGCTACAGTTGGCCTCTGTTTTTTTCCATAACACGGCACATACCGAAGGGGAATTCAATAAAAAAATGAATATATCTGCTGATAGTGTTGTTCACTTGCTTGCACTCGCTGTAAAAAAAATCCACCTGTTATAAGTTAAAAACTTAAGTTCAGTTGCTGCCCTAAAATTTAAATTCAAGTTAAACAAATTAAACTGACTTAAAAAATCAAGTTGAATTTTGTATATAACTTAAAAAAAGAATACTAATAAAGTATGTTGCCATGACTTACTGATTATATAATTTTGTTTTTTTAGGTGTCCAATATTAAACTCTAGACAATATTGATTAACCAATCATTACTTTTATGTTATGAACTCCAGTTTAAAATATTTGCCATAATCTGTCTTTTTCCCCTTTAAAGGGATACTCCACTTTTTTTGGAAATAGGCTAATTTTACAACTCCCCCAGAGTTAAACAGTTGAGTTTTACCGTTTTTGAACCCATTCAGCCGATTTTCTGATATTTAGAAGAATATCAGTAACCAGACAGTTTCTGGTCTCATTGACTTCCATAGTAGGAAAAAAATATACTATGGAAGTCAATGAGACCAGAAACTGTCTGTTTACTGATATTCTTCTAAATATCAGAAAATCGGCTGAATGGTTCAAAACGGTAAAACTCAACTGTTTAACTCTGGGGGAGTTGTAAAATTAGCCTATTTCCAAAAAAAGTGGAGTATCCCTTTAAGTTGGTGAGAAATGATGGTCATGTCAATTTTATGCAGAAATGATTCCATTTTGTTTGTGTTGAAATGCTGTACTAAAGTGGTGCAACTGCATGTGTTCAGTCAGGTCCTGTAAAATAGCTTAAAAATGCTGCCTTCAGAGGACACATTCCAAGGTTGGAAGGCATCAAGACACGTCCGAGACCAATGTTAGCTTCGCTTCCTGATCGACCTAGCCTGGTTAAAACCAGACCATTTTCAGTAGTAACTGAGTTATGGTCTGGCAAAGCTCCATAGACAAATCATTTCCAAAGAGGCGTCACCAACGGACATTGCTCAAATGCCTCTGGGCGCAATTGGACAGACCTAAAACCAATCAGAGCGATGAAGGAGATGGCGTATGTATGCAGAGCGATGGAGAAACATCTCCGAGTGTTGTTCTTTGCTCGGGTTTTAACAAAAAGGAAACGTTCAAATCGCTTAAAACAGACGCGGTAGCTGATTCGAACGAGTGATGTTCCATGGCGGCATCCATCTTTGTAATGTATAGGCTACAAAATCTGCTTCACTGTCGCTGCGCTGTCGTCATCGTGTAACGCCCGCCCCAACATTTCTGATTGGTGCCTCGATTTTGACGGATCGGAAATGGGCTTGAATGAGCTCTTTGCCAGACTTACTTGCAGGGCAAATCTAAATTTGCCGGAAGTTGTCTGCAGGCTTTGATCGACCCCTTCATCTGATCGATTTTTGAAGGAAACAGATGTAACATTCGCTGCCTTTGATATCCCACAATCCTATGCGTACCATTCCGTGACAGTTGAACTAAAAACTAAGGATGGCGTCTGAAAGTTGCAGTTGGGGGTCAGTTTGTGTGTAAATGTTTTTGTTTTTTTACCAATGTTTTCCACTTTTGATGTCATTTCTAGCGAGAAATTACTACTGTAGTTATTAAATATTTGTCATCACCAAAGATCTCTCTCTCTCTCTTTTGTTATAGATCATTGTCTGTCCAAAATCTGTCCGAGATCAGTTTTGTTAGGGATCTTTGTGTGCATGTGCACAAATGCATGGAGTTACTATTAGTATAACTAATAGAGAATTATTTCCTCATAGATACACTTTAGATGGTCAGGAAAAAGTTTAGGTCATGAACTTGCTGAGAAAATATATACAGTTTATATATATATTTTTTGGTATTTAAATAAAGTAGTGTATATTTGACATAAGTGCATAATATATAACTCTACTGGAGTGTTTGGGTGTTACGTTTTCTCTCTCGAGTTTTATAACCTTGTTAAACTTTATCCTTTTCCCCATCTAAAAGGAAAAAAATCTTCCTAAAACATTGTTTTTTTCATGATCACTGCTTGCTTACATCTTTAATTTGTTTTCCAATAAGTGGTATCCTGCTATATAATAGAATTGTACAGGCATCTGTCAAGGAAATATAAGATTGCGTTGGAAAAATGTTAAACATCGGTCAAGGTTTCCCTGCCAGAGCCGATAACAAGCCAACAAAAATGTTAAGCCTGAAAGAAGGAGAATGAGATGGAGGGAAAGGGAGAGATTAAGGTTTAGGAAACACACTCTCCGCTCAAAGCCGCAGGAACTCTATAAAAGTGAGAGCGTGTAAAGACTCTGGAGTAGCGACTGTCCATTGGCCTTGGCCAATGTTAATGTAGACGTGTTTTTGTCAGCTTTCCCAAAGTATCATTGTGAAATCTGCACAGGCTAATGGACGACGGGCAATTAAAGTTGTATTCAATTAGCTCCACGGGTTTAAAACTACCCTCCAATCCAAGCGAGCAGGTGTTTCTGCTTATATGTGGAAACAAAACACGTCTCTGTAAGACTATGTGATACTGTACAATCTGATCTAGTTTGACAGTATGCCACAATCTAGGGCCACGTACTGCAACAACCAAAACTTAATCCTACAAACAAGTCATGTTTCTGCTTAGACACTTCTACGAAATGTCATGCTTTAAAAAATACGGTACAAGAGGCGAATGTACAATAAATGTAGCTTGTTGATATAGGAGATGAATGTATAACATTCAAATGCATCATCCACATTCAACTGAAGCAGAATTTGAGAGGTCTGTATATTTGTATTAGTGAAAATGTTTTACTCTTTTGAATTTTCAGATATTTTGCTTGTTTTGTTATTGAATATTCTAAAACCAGACTAAGTAGTAGTTCAGTGATTAGCAATGGTGCTGCATAGAATATGGAAGGAACAATTGACTCCGGGCTATTGAATTATTCGAAAAATAATGCAGCACACCCGAGGTGGTAATGCGGCCAACCGTTACACCTCGGTTGTGCATTATTTTATAATAATTTAGAGTCAATTATTACACTTCTACTATGGTTACCACACACTAAAAACATTGTTCAAATGATGTATTTATTTTTGTCCTTAAAAACTGTGTGTAGGACTAATTTCTTATGCATTTATTCCCAAGCTTCCATTTTTAATTCCAAAACATAATTTTAGGCTTCAGCCACTGATAGCAAAGTAGCTAATGCAGTTATTACACTGTAAAAAAAAATTTAAAAAGTTGCTGCCATTGAAGTTGATTGAACTTAAAAATGTAAGTCATTTCAACCTAAATTACACTAAACGGACTTAAACAAAATATGAGTTAAATGAGTTGAACAGAGAAGAGAGAAGAGAGAGAGAGGAGAGAGAGAGAGAGAGAGAGAGAGGAGAGAGAGGAGAGAGAGAGAGAGAGAGGAGAGAGAATTACCTGAGTCTGTACGTGTCAACAGTGTTCGGCAGCAGCGTCCATATTGTTGTCACTGTCATTGTTGTCAATGTTGTTTAACTATTTTACTAATAAAATGAGCAGTGCTGTGTCTGTACTGTATGTGTGTGCGTTTGAGCGGGTGAGAGAGCGGGAGAAAGAGAGTGTAGCTGTTTTTGTTCTTTTGCTGTTGTAGTCTGTAAGGAGTCGGACCTTTGAAATAACTGAAATCATTTGGCGAAGTGATTTGTAACTGTAATGCGGTCAAGACTGCTGGAACTACTTAGCCATGCGTTTCCTGAAAACAATGCTTGTCAACAATCAGATTCAAGTATTCACAGCTTTTCCGCACTGCGCTCTTTGTTTTTGGTTTGTATTTCCACAGCATTAAAAGATATTATGTACGTATTTATGAATAGTTAAACCACTCGTTTTAAAATATTTTTATGTCATCCGCTTCAAACATTACAATGCTCATGATAACTTTCGTTAACTCTACAATAAGTAAATCCACTTCACCAGCGATGCCATAGAAATATAAAGAGCTACTGCAATAATGGAAGTTCAAAGATAAAATTCTAAAGATGCACGTGCGCTTTTTTAAAAAATATTTTTATTGTCATGAAGCATCATCAACAACAAAGCTATATGTGGATCAATTTTGGTCTAATGAGCAGTACCATAGAAATTGAGCCATTGTCATCTTGTATGTTCTGATTGTTTGTTCTCACTGTTCTCAGCATTTTCTTTTAGTTTGGACTAACAAATTCTTTTTTGTGTAAAAACATTGTGCCTGTCTCAGTAGCAAAAACTTTTTTTTTTTTTTTTTTTTTTTTTTTTTTTTTTTTTTTATATATACCTTGGATAGAAAATGCCTGCAAAGAAAATCACTTGAAACTTTTTTCTGGGTCGTTTTTGTTTATTATGAATATCTGCTGCATTGTAAAAATCTTAGTTTAAAGTTTCCATTTATATACAAAAAAAAAAAAAAGAAAGAAAGTGCAGACATAAACTATCTGTGCGATGGTTGTTGAATTAAATTGAAATGCCATGTTCAAATAGAACAAAACGTTTTGAAACCATTGTTTTGTTTCTAAATGGTTTACATCACAATATGCGTTACATGCTGTTACTTTGGGGAGTAACCTTGAACTGGATAATAAAAAAAATCAAAATAATAATACACATGTTTATTATCCCTTTAATTAAAGCACTTTAAAAGCAATAACAACATTTATCTTTTGTAAAACATGTAAACTATTTACTTCGTATTGAACTATACATGACATTTAGCTCAAAAACAACACATTTTATATAACAACTAGACATTTAATCAAGTTTCATTAATGATTATAAAAAATACCAACCTGTTTAAATGCCTCTGGTGAGTAGTGGTGTATTTTCACCAGCAACATTCATAAATCTAAAGATATAGTCTCTGCGCTAGTGTATAATATAATGAAATTTGTGTTGCTTGCATGTATTCCATTAGAATACACTAATAAAAACTCCTGAATGGCAGTCAGTGGAGTTATTAGCAGCCAGATGGTGTAGTTATAACATCTACCAGCAGGGGCTGACTGCTTTGCTAACCAGACTAAAGCATTAGCAGTGAAGAAGCCCTCGGCTAGTTTTGAAGAAGACACCTGCATTTGACGAGGGAATCCGAGGCGTTTTATTGGCACATTGACACAGGGTTGTGTTAACAAAGTACAAGGTGTAAAGGCAACAGTGTTTGTTTGTTCTGAATCCTCTATGTCACCCTCCAGATGATAATGATGATGATCTCTACATGTCAGGGTTGTGCAAAATTCAAAGTGGAAGAACTGTATCCCTTTCCATTTTGGAGTGTGAATTTGAATCGAATTGGCCACAATCCACAGGAAGTTGAAATGCAGTGACAGGAAGACGAATTTGCTTAATTGCAAATCACAAGTGATGCATTCTGGGTTTTCCCACACTGGTACACTAATGTTATTCTATTAAATATGATGTAATATAGAATCTTTTGTTATCTATCTATCTATCTATCTATCTATCTATCTATCTATCTATCTATCTATCTATCTATCTATCTATCTATCTATCTATCTATCTATCTATCATCTATCTATCTATCTATCTATCTTATCTATCTATCTATCTATCTATCTATCTATCTATCTATCTAGGTGTGGCTCTAATAACTGTGAATAAAGTGTAATATAATATGTAAATATTGCTGAAAATTACTTTGAAATGAAAGTTCCAATAATATTACTGGCAATGATCATACATTTTAGAAATGTAAGACTGGATTGATACAGTTTTTTTGACTGTAACATTTTTGTTTCAGGTAATTTTGTCAAATATCCTTAAAGGTTACTGGAAAATAGCTGTTAAACCTTTAAATATCATTTCTTTTAAAGCCTCCCCCTCAAAACTTTCAAACAAAGCTTAGTCAATCCAGTAATCAAACTTTGTCTTGCCAACATTTGCTTAAATGACAGATTTATGGATTTCTTTTGAATTCCAGTTAATTGTAATTATACTTCCTTACATTAACCTTCAAATTGCAACTCTGCACCCTGTTTGCTACCATAATTCAAGAATTAAACTGGAATTTAAAAGACAATCTCAATGCAATTCTGAATGGTGCACAACCCTGTTCCCTCTCTCCACAGCTGATCAATAAACGGAAGTCGTACTCGTGATTTTGGCAATAAAATAAAACTCTTGTCAAAGAAAGTCCGGAAGTCAAGAGGAAAACCCAAAAGGTCCTTCATATCTCGCTACCTGCAACCACAGCTCTCCACCACCATGTCCTCGTACTGCTTGTACACCACATTATTGGCGGAGTCGATGTACAGAATGCTGATGGGGCTGAGTCTGGTGGGGACGCAGCAGGTCGGTGGCGTGGACCTGGGATCCATGGAGTTCATGAGAGTCTGGATGATGGCGTGATTGGTAGGCTCCAAATGGGAGCGTATGGGAAAGTCGCAGACACCGTCGCAGTGGAAGGCCTCGTACTCCAGAGGAGCGATGATCCAGTCGTCCCAGCCCATTTCCTTAAAGTTGACGTGCAACTGCTTGCGGTTGCAACGCTGTTTGGTCTGGTTCTTGGGTGTTTTTTTCCCACGTGGCAACGGTGCCCGACGCATCCGCCGCTGGGTGAAGAGGTACTCGTACACCGTCTTGTCGTCGTGACCTGAACGGGCTTTGATCTCGTTGTAAAGAGCCCTCGCTTTTTTGTACGCCCGAACACCACAAAGAAGGCTTTCTCTCTTGGTTTGCCTTCCCGCTCGGCCCAGGCCGAGCAATCGCAAGTCGAGCGGTCGGCCTTTATCCACGGCTTCCAGCTCGAAGCAAAGCTGAGGAGCGTTTCTGAAGTCTTTGAACCGTTTCCAGATGTCAAACACTTCCCAGTAAGGTGCGCTGTGAGGGTTGATGGGAAGAGTGTGCACCAGTAGGCCTCTGTGCTTACCTGACGCGCAGGTGTACAGTTTCAGAGCTGCCATGCCCTCAGACGTGGCCTTACGAGAGTCCATGTGTTTCTTCCGGAGGATGCGCAGCTCTGCGCCCAACAGACCCTCCTTCTCCATTGAGCTGATGTTGAAGATGTAGCGCTGGCGTCTCAGCAGGGGCGCTCGCTCGTCTGCAAAAGTTAAGGTCATAGGTCAATGAAAATAGCCTTTGCATTGCTTTATTAGTTGCAGTTTATCTTGATTACATCCATATTAATAGCCAAACATATACTGTTTTAACATGTACCATGGTAATTCTGTGTTTTTGGACATTTATCATGGTAATATGTTTTTGCATCTGGTGTCAGAGTGATACATTTTTTATTTGGACGTACATTACCATGATTTTTGGACACAATGTCATGTTTTTTTTTTAACATTTACTATATGATTTACCATTGTAATACCATGTTTTTTTGCACATGACAATCAAGGTAATACTATGGTTTTGTGGAAATATTTTATAGCATGGAGAATTGGACAGTTAAGCTTCTCCACTATCAAAGCTCACATATTGTGTGCGTGCGTGCATGCGTGCGTGCGTGCATGTGCCTGTGTGTGTGTGTGTGTGTAAGATATATATATATATAGAGAGAGAGAGAGAGGGAAAGCGAGCTCACTTTCTCTCTGCATGCAATGCAATATGAAGGCAGTGCATTATAAAAATCAAAAGGTTTCATTTTATCCAAGAACAGTTTGCTTTCAAAAGACTATTAAAACCAGACGAACTCGGCCTGGAGACCACAACATACTGTAAACACAGCATTATTATCAACCTGCAGCTATTTACCAGTGTGCCTACCACCGTGACATATGGCTTTCACTAACATAGGCTGAAAAACCCATCTGAAGCACATGGAGAGAGGGGCAGAGAGAGTGCAACTGATTAGTGGTGTGTGTGTGTGTGTGTGTGTGTGTGTGTGTGTGTGTGTGTGTGTGTGTGTGTGTGTGTGTGTGTGTGTGTGTGTGTGTGTGTGTGTGTGTGTGTGTGTGTGTGTGTGTGTGTGTGTGTGTGTGTGTGTGTGTGTGGCGTAAATTACACTGATCTAGAAGGACATGATGTGCTGTGACTTTTTTAAACTTAGAGAAATAGTTCATCCAAAACTGTAATTTCTGTCATAATTAACTCACTTCACAACTTCATGTCGATAAAAACCTGTATGACTTTTTTTCTTCGCAAAAGGAGATGTTTAGCAGAATGTTCCAGGCTGCTCTTTTCCATACAATGAAAGTGAATGGAGACCTAAAAATCTCCTTTTGTGCTCCACAGAAGAAGTCTTACAGGTTTAAAACAACATGAGGGTGAGTAAATTATCTTTTTGGGGAAACTGTCCCTGTAGGTGAGAAAGGAAGAGAGATGCATGCATTTCTTGCTTGAAGTCTACAGAGGATGTGGTAACTATAAATCTGCAAAGGGTATTTCACACAGCATAAACTAAAACCATTTAAAGCTTCTGAGGAGTCAACCTTGCAGCTACAGAAAGCAGGGCCATTTAAATGCTGTTTTAAACAGATTTACTTAGAAAAAATAAAAACATATTGAGGCCACCTACTTGTAACCGGCCCAGGAGTTTATTTACTTTAAGCAGAGGTCCATCAAAAGTCTTATGCCAGATGCATATTGACACAGTTGGTTTGGGTCAGAGACCCAGATAAAAAAAGAAGAAAAAAGAAAAGAAAAAAATTATTGTGTAGATTTAGTCTGTAGTGCAATACTAAGCAGAAATAAGACGTTTTAAAATATATATATCCATGACTTTTCTTCTGTATAAACAGAAAAGGACAATTTAGTGTAAATGTGGTATAATGATGGGTAGCAGACGTGACATTTCAAGCAGTCACAGCAGTATCCTGCCATTTGACAGGCTACAATTCATCTAAATCAAACATTTTCCTTTCTAATGTTTTGTGCCATTGTCGTACGTGTACGTTTTTTTCACACTGCAAGATGATTTAATAGCACTCCAAAAGTAATTAAAAATTGTACAGTGACCTTTAATATACACATACATTTATGCATTCAAATAACTTTTAACTTACAATCTTGACCGGGGCTGGTTGTCACGCTTCCTACTCAAGTAAATATTTTAGGGGATGTTTTGTAGACATTAAAACTGTTGACTAGAAAAAAAGCTGAAATATTGCACCATTTGTCACCATTTTATATATATATAATTACATTGACTCTAATAGCAGGCCATGTCGTCACAGTATATGGGGTAAGTTGTCACATTTGGAACCTGATAGGCTGCTATAAAATAAGTTTTCAGCTCATTTTAAATAGTTAAATTAGTATGAAAAAACACTGTTTTTGGCAACTTTAATTGTGATTAATAAAACAGAAAAGTGACAGCCTTCTCCAATAAACCAATGTGACTTCATTGTGTTCCTTCTTTACCTAACAGCTAGCAGAACTACTACAGTATACCAGTACCAGAACATAGTATATCATACTATGAAATATTATATTTTAAATATTATTTGAACATGCAAAACCACTGCTAGAGGGGGAACTTTTTTTTCTTTTGACTTTTTTTTATTATTTTTTTTAATTTGCCTTTTGATTCAATACCTTACTAAGATTTGTAACAATTAAGCAATGTGACAACTTGCCCCGGTCATGTGCATACAACATAACTCTCTAATGCAAACCAGATTAAATATGTATACTATACCTTGTCCTCTATCTACAAAGCTGGTGATGGTATTGGCCATCCCAGCCTCGTGCAGGACACTAGTATTGACCTCTCCGCTGGTCAGTGACCAGTACAGGGACAGCATGTAGTCATGGGGCGTCACTAAAGGGTGTTTGGGTTCCTCACTGTCCTCCAGTTTTACTGCGCCGTTTGCTCTCAGATGGGCAGGTGCTGGTGCGATGCTTTTCATCACGCCAGGATTGAGCTGACCGGCCCTGATCGCAGCTGGCGCTTTAGAAACTCCTTTATTTTGTCCCGTTTGGTGCTGCATGCTGGAAGAGGATGCGACTCTCGCCGCATCCCTGGGTACCCAAGAGCGCGCGGCCTCCCTGCGCCCTAAACTCACAGGTACCGAGGCGCGAGCCGGGATAGTCTCGGACTTTATCAGAGGTGGACCAGCCCGGATGCGAGAGATCTTCGCGTTGTCAGAGGGCTTAGCGAGCGTCGTCCCGTTGCGCGCCACCGGTAACCGCGGATTGGGTTTGGCCGCTCCGGTGCCCCTGTGACCGGCCACGCCGGCGAGGGAGAGCGCTTGCGGGATGAAGACCAGGTATAACAGAGTCCAGAAGCCCAGTAAAAGAGGGAGACTAGTCAGAACTTTCATCCTCTGATCTTCCTCTGAGTTTCGGTGATGGAGAAATGACCAACAGCTCTTGGCGAACTACCATGAACGGGTTTGGAGAGGTAAAAATGAAGCTTTGGAAACGTCTGATCGATTACTCTGCGCAAACCATTGCCATGTGCCCCTCTCTTCAGAACCATAGTGATCCAGCTCTGTCGGAGTGGAGATCCAAGAGTAGGTGCAAAAGCGCAGTGTCTCTCGTTGAAGTCCAGCGGTTCTGCTTGATTTCTTGTAAGAGACTTGTTTCAAATCCCACTTTTTTCCAAGAGGGAAGGATGGCGTAATGCGCTCTCTCCCTCGCTCTCTCTTTCTTTCTCAGAGTTTGAACATCGTCCAGTGAAAACAGCACGCACACACAGAAACCTGCAGGTGCTTAAGTTGTGCGCAAACCTAAGCGCAGGAATTGGAAACGGAATTCCAACGCAAACTGGCTTAATTACTCTCTGATGTCATGCGTGCTGTCCAGATTTATTCAAGTGCAATATTTCTTCTTACAGCATGAGTCACTGAATACATAAAACCAAAAGCTTCGCATTAGGTCACCAGAATAAATCCTCAGTTTGTTTATGAGCCATAGGTCAGAATTGATATGCAAATGACCATGCATTGTACATGACTTGACAAGCAAACCAAGAGTTTAGTGCAAACGTTATTAAACTTCATGGATCCTTATTAAAAAAATATAGATTTTGGATCTAAAAAAAGTTTTATTTTAAAGGGGTCATATAATGCCATTTTTGTACAAGTTAATATGAATCTTTAGGGTCTAAATGAAAAGTTTGTAATATACTTTTATTAAAAATTCTCATTAGTTTTTTAAGAAAACACTCATTTTACCTGCTCAAAAACAGCTCTGTGTTCAGCACTCCGTTTAAGTGCATATGCCTTTAAATGATAATGAGCTTCGCTGACTCCGCCCCTCTGTTCTGTGGGCGCTGTAACACAACGCACGTGGAGTGTTAACTTGACAACAGTTGAGAGTTTATTATGGCAGCGGGATTCTCTCTGAGGACGCATCTGTGCAACCGTATCAGTTTGAACCAGAGTCGGACCCGAAACAAGATGACGGCCCCGAAGAAGTTCGACAATAAGGCTCGAACAGGACGTTTCTGAATGGTTGGTTAACAATGTCACTTTGATCTATTTTTGTATGTACTGGCAGGGTGACGTTAGAGTTGTGAGATACAAACGCTATGTGTTTAACGTTACTAATGTAAGTTATAGGTTAGTTCGTTGACAGATTTATGTTGAAAAACTTTTCTTTCTTTTTTTTTGTAAATGTAGGCTTGTCAATGATGCGTGACATTATCTCAGTGTTAGGTACAACTCGTGACTGAAACTGACATGAGGTCATGTCAGTAATGATTCTGGCAGTAGTTGAAGGATAACTAAGAATTTGCTGTATGTTTATGTTTAGTGCGGTACGAAAATGTTTTATGTTTTAAGAAAACTTTTAAGTACATCTATAGTTTTGTAACTGCATTGATATTCCTGTTAATATTCCTGTTACGTTAACACCAACGCGTTTTTCATTATAAACGTGGGATTATGAATTATATTGAGAACGTCGTAACGTTACATAGAAGACATGCCGTAATAATGCACCCTGAGTGTAAACATTAGCCACATTCGTGAAGCGTGCAAGGGATTTGCAAAGATTCATATAAAGGTTAATAAATAAAACGTTACACTCACTTCTTCTGGAGGTCCAGCAGGAACACGAATAGTTGGTACCGATTCCTTTTTCAGTAGCAGCTTCTTAGCTAAACCTGATTTATATTGACCCTCGCCTCGTTTATAAAGCAGTCTGGTGAGAAATGATTTGCGCAAACATGAGCGCATTGACGTTGCTCGTCGTGAATATTTCCTTCATAAACAAAACTCAGCCACTGCGTCTTCAGCGGTTCGGATTTAGGAACATTAAAATGACTGCTGTGTTCCTTATTACACCCAAGAACAGAACACCACAATCGCTTAGACGGCCGCCATTCTGCTCCAGTGTAAACAATGACGAACTATGATTGACATCTCACTCACGAGCGAGGGCGGGTCTGTGTTGAAACGCTGCTGTCAATCAACAGTCGTGGGAGGGGCGTGCGATCTTGTGACGTCACAGGATCGAACGGCTTGATTTGAGGCAGGGGAAAACATATAAGGAGATTAAAAC
This sequence comes from Chrosomus eos, assembly GCA_036326025.1. Taxonomy (NCBI): domain Eukaryota; kingdom Metazoa; phylum Chordata; class Actinopteri; order Cypriniformes; family Leuciscidae; genus Chrosomus; species Chrosomus eos. The sequence continues at coordinate 38,064,343 of CM070828.1, forward strand.
AAAACCACTGGATGGATTTTTATCATTATATGATGGCTGTGTACAGGCACTGCCAACACACATTTCAGTACAATCAACTTGTAAAAGTGCAAGTACCATTATATGACCCCTTTAACTGAACGTGATCAAAACGTGTTTTGTCAAGTAATCAAAAAGTCAGAAACATTATTTAATATGACAGAATCTGCCATTGGCTACTGTACTACATGTCTGTTTTTTAATAATCAGATTGTTGCATGTTTTCACTGTTTTAAAATGTACTGTAAAACAAAACAAAACAAAACAAACAAAAAGAAAGAAAGAAAGAAAGAAAGAAAGAAAGAAAAGAAAATAAATGTAGGTTACTAACTTTATATTATATATTGCATATTTAATTACAGTATATTACATTTATAAATGTAATATAGTTTGTCTTTTGTGTATAGTTTATTTCAAATAAATAAGTAAATATTGATTTGAGAAAGATGCTGAGCTACTGTCTGATCAGAGTAATGTGCAAGTAGTACATTTTCCATTGAACACTTAAAGATCAAATGAGGTGATCGGATTTAGTTGCCACATCATCAATATATTATCACACTGGTGTAAGGTCAGAGGTCACAAGACAGATTTTAAGTTTATGGGATGTAGAAACTGGCAATGCACTCGGTGTCTTCTCAACCCTGACCATACATTCGTATTTGAGAACTGTGGAGAAACAGTTTATTTCCTCAAGTTAAATATATGGAGTATTGGTAACGCTATGTTAGACACCCACACAGACCATTCCAATCCTTCCCGAACATTGAAAAAAAAAAACACCGAAAAAAAATCCCCACCTCCGTAGACAAACAGACGAGGGAATGAAGAGTGTTGTGGATTACGCAGGTGAAGCTCAGGATACACACACACACACACACACACACACACACACACACACACACACACACACACACACACACACACACACACACACACACACACACACACACACACACACACACACACACACACACACACATAAACATGCTCATCCAGGGGTGAAAACCTCAGCGCTGGCCAGCAAACTGCCGCTCATAGCAGTGAACGCAGCACATTTCCAACCGTCCGAGGTGTGTTCAGCGTCTCAGGATGTTTTCAGAAGGACGGAGGACACATGGCTTGTGGTTTACCCCACACCACAGTGGCATGGATCACCAGGAACATTTCTTTTGTGTGAATATACAGTTTAAAGACTACTAGTGATGCTTACATTTAAAACAATTGTTCTCTTTACAAAGCATACAGTCAAACACAATTATATATTTGAATTGAAATTAATGGCATGCATTTATAATTTGGACTGTTTCTCTTTCACTTTTACTCTCACATTGTGTTCCGGCCATTTTCTTTTTCCTAAAAAATGCTTATTGTTATCGCATTGGACTAAAACTTACTGACTTTGATCATACAGGGTATAACAACTTTTAATTTTAATTAAAATAATTAATAATTTTTGTACTTTTCCCCCGACATTGTTTCCTTGATCTCTTTTTTTGAAACTGATGGATTGTAGGCCTCGTGATCTGAGTTTACGCACCTCAGCTTTTGAGAAGAAGAAGCTTGAGTGAACTTTTTGATTTAAACACTGAGTTAGATAAGTTCAGATCAATGAGGCGTACAATCAATCAGTTCCAAAAAAAGAAAGAAAAAAAAAATACAAAACCTGTTCTATTTGAAAGAAAACAAGTTTACAAACAGATTGAACCCAATATATAGTGATAATATAGCAAAATGAGGGATTTACAAGCAATTTAAAAGACTGGGACCCCACAGTACGGCTTTGACCCCCTTCACATTCCCCCAAATTGCCATGCTACGCTGGTATCTTTGTGCAGAGAAATGTGCTGTCGAGGTGTTAGTCGTTGCAAAACCACAGAAATTTCTCAGGTGCAGTCGTGGACAAACGAAATAAAAGGGGCTCTTGTTCTGAAGGAGTTTTGACATTCTGCTAATAATCATGTGGTCTCAACTCCTGTGCTTGCCTATCAACAAACCCTTTTCCATTCTTTTTTAAACACATTTCATTCATTTCATCAATGACTTTTCCAGGTAATCACAATTTAAAAGTTCTCTTATATCGACTTCAGGGTGTGCCCTCTATCTATCATGTTTTCACTGCAGCTTGTTCCCCTTGTGTTCCTGAAAGGGTTTGGGCCACATGGAGCGTGATATAATGCTGCCTTCTCCTGCTATCAGAATTATCGTGGATGCGTGTTTCCTAATCGGAAATTGGACATGAACCGATGAACATCTCAAGTCTTATTTACTACTGGGAAACTCAGAGATAATTTTGATACTCGAGTTCCCGAGTTGGGCGTGCCATCATCTTTAAAGGTACTCTAAGCGATGTCACGCATTTTTTAGGCCAAAACATTTTTTGTCACATACATTAAACATCTCCTCACTATCCGCTAGCTGCTGTCCCCTGAACACACTGTAAAAAGACGCGGTCTCTGCAGACACCCCAGGCTCCACAAACGGCAACAAAAACCAACTGGGCTAACCCGCACCATGAAACATAACAAACTGTTCCAGCCAATAACCAACAAGAAGGATTTGGGGGTGGGGTTTGGGGGGTTAGTGCGCGGATGAGGAGGAGGGAGCTAATACTTTGAACGTCAACAAGAAGTGACGTCACCCAACATCACTTAGAGCACATTTGTGAATCGCTTCTAGTGCATTTGTAAACTTTTATATACTTCTCTGTATAGTTAAACATCCTATTAGTACTGTATGCGGTGTATCTATAACATGTTAAAAACAGTAAAATTATAAAGTCTGATGATAACTATTTAAAAAGTTAACTGTGTTGCGTCACGTGTTGGTGTGTTTTCATTGGTCAATGCAACATCAACGTAGCACTATTGCAATCTGGCGTGAAAAGCGGTAACGTTCGCTAGAAGGGTCTTCATCATAGTATCTCAGGGCTCACATTGAGCATGACAGTCACTCATTTCTGTCACGTTCAGTAGAACCGGCAGGAATCAAGCGCGTCTCTCCTAGCCTGGCAAGCCAGACCTACATCAAGATGTTAGGTCTGGCAACTCACCATTGGCATACCTCAATCCGAGGGGCGGGATAAACAGTTGTCTTTCAATATCCCTCTGCACGCAATAGGTTAGCGCTACAACCAACCAAAGCAACGAACGGCTGTGGATGAGTGAGTCCCATGTGTTTTCCCACCAGGGTATACGGTCGTCAAAACTTCGAACACATCTTCCTTTTTTAAAGGGTACCTATTATGGATTTTTGAAAATTGCCCTTCATGTAGTGTGTAACATAGATCTAAGTCAGGGGTAGGGAACGTCGGTCCTGGAGAGCCACAGCCCTGCAGAGTTTAGCTCCAACCCTGAAAAAAACTCACCTGATTGTAGCCTTAATGATCCTAAAGACATTGATTAGCTGGTTCAGGTGTGTTTGATTAGGGTTGGAACTAAACTCTGCAGGGCTATGGCTCTCCAGGACCAACGTTCCCCACCCCTGATCTAAGTGAACAAAAACATCCTGCAAAGTTTTAAACATGAAAGTTCACCGTATACAAAGTTATTGTCTCTCAAAAGTGAGAGTCGACTCTGAGTCGCTGATATGAATCGTTCGACGAACGATGCTTTTCCTCTGTCTAGTTGACGTCAACTTGACAAGTTATTTGAATAAGATACGCCCAATTATTGTGTTCGGAGACCAGTGTTGCCAGGTCCGTATATGCCTGCACTGTTTCCGCGGGTTGTTTGTGTAGTGCACGGGTTGACGCGATTGTTTTACCCACTGGAACATGATTGTTATTGGGGAAACACCCGGGAACGCTATTTGACTATTTTTGGCCATGATTGGGTTAGTTTTGATGAGCAATTGGGCTGGTTTTGTTGTGCAGACCTGGCAACCCTGCCGGAGACGCAGGGGAAACTAACATCATGTCGAGACACTGTTTTGAAGTGCGATGCAAAAGCAAACTTTTTTCATCTGCCCAGTGAGGAGCATTTGAAGACTAAGTGGCTACAATTCATATATACAACTATACCAGAGAAGTATAGCCCGGACCTTGTTGTGTTCGCGTCATTTTGAAGATGATTGCTTCACAAACCTAAATGCTAAGTATGGATTTGCGAGCGGGTGATACTGAAGGTTCAGTACCGAGTTTATTTGGATCAGCTTCCTTCTCCGAATCACAAACTGTAAGTATTATTAATATTAATTGTTGCTTTTATGTTTTATGTATCATGCTCAATGCTAAGTGTGTGTTGTGTACGCACAGCGCAGGTCGTCAGTTGTATTGAAATATGTGAAGTGTTTGTCGTTGTTAATGGAGTTGTCATAAAGAATATAGCTATAACGTTACCTCTTAGTACTGCATTATCAATATGTTTATGCAAAGACTGAATGTGCTTTTACGACTGAACTTTGGGCTATGGTAGCTAACATATCACTGCAGATTAGCGTCACGCAAGGGCGGGGTTTGGAAAAATGACTCGCTAAACGATTCATATGGGAGTCGGTGAGCAAATCAGGTAAAAATAAATGCATATTATAAGACAACAAAAGTGTTTTTTTGTCATGGCATGCTCGTAAAACTGTTGTTGGGGACTCCTAGAACAATATTAGGAACATTTTAAATGCCATAATAGGTACCCTTTAAGAATGACTTAAAGTCCCCGTGAACCGGAAGTTGCAAACGACTTTTCTCCAGTGCTGTGACGTATTTCCGAGAGAAACGGAATACTAAATGAGGCAAAATAGTGAGCGTGGCTTTTTTTTTTTCCAAATAGCACCTGATTGGATCTAGAAAAATGCACCTCCTCGCCATCTCTCCTTTCACACGCTGTGTGCCTGTCTAATGTCAGTTGGAGGGGCGTTACGGATGTTAAGCAGACACCTAAACCGTCAAGTCTACGTCATCGGGCAAGGTCCTCCAACGCAGAGGGGAGGGGCATTTTCAGAATTTGATTAAAGATTACGAAGCCAAAAATTTTTTTTGTGTGGATTGACTTGCATGGATGAATTATTCACCACAAAACGATCAATTTAGGCAAACAAAGTAAGTATGGTCAATTTTGATTTCATGGGGACTTTAAGTGACGTTCTCTTAACTCCAAGTCCTCCAGAGTCCGATTCGAAAGACCGCAGTAGCGGTTGTTTTCAAGTAGCACTCGGAACCGTCACAACTCTGCCGTTATTATGTTAAGCCCGCCCACCAACTCTATATACGATGTGATTGGCCTGACTAGAGTTTGGTTTTTCCAGCTCGAAAGCCAATGGAGAGTTGCTAGACTACACTGGCTGCAAAATCATTTTTGCTGCCGCTATAGGGTGCGTCTAGATTTGTAGGCTACGTCTCCGCTGGTGTTCTTAGTCGAGCCCGCCACTTATCAGCCAATCAAAAAACAGAAAGGGGCTACACAATAGCCAATCAGAAAATAGCGCTATTGTATCTGGGTAAGATTTAACGCAACAACCACTGAAAAAAAATGAAAATTGTTATGAAACAACAACCGCCACCCGTCCAACCCCCTTCATACTGATCATACTGACGCAAATCAGGTCAGGAAGAGGAGAGACAGAGCTCGCTGTGTTCGCTGTTTGAGCTCTTCAGATCGCATTATTCAGTGAAAATGAATAGAAATGTTATTCTGTATGACGAAATATTTTACAAGCATGTGATAATAAATAATTATTTCTATAATTATATATTAATTAATAATTATGAATAAATGGACTAAGAGCCCTGGTGGATGCTGTATATTGCATGTACGTGAACACAAATAAACCTGAGAAGACGTGATTGAATGCATTATGAGTGATTATTTCTATTCAAAATAACGAACGTTACAGATGAATTATTTTGCACTCCTGGCAGTGAACAGTTTTTAATGTTTCATCAGGCAACTCAAGACTCTGTTGCTCTAGTATATAATTTCCTGGATTCGGGATACCTGCTTTGATTTAGGGACACCCTAGATTCAGGCCCACCCATCATCTATCACGTTCTGCATCCGCTACTAGTTTTAACCACACAAACAGTTCAGCTCAATTTGAACGAAGCGCCCAAAGATTATTATTACTGCTCCTTTCAAGGGTGCAAGAATCAGTTCCCGCCCCTAGTGTAAAACCAAACGTGATTGGTTGTAGCGAGAACGTGCTACGATTGGCTAGCTCAATGTGGCCGTTATCTGATTGGCTTGAGTAAACGGTGGGTGGAGTCCACTTGTTTGTCTGCACGTCGACGCTAGAAGTGTTTCAGAATCCACTGATACATGAGGGGAATTTCACAGCGATTTACAAATGCACAGAAAGCGGTTCACAAATAAATGCCAGGCATAGTTGTGTTTGTAAAATAATAAAACATTTGTAAAGATTTTATTTATTTGCAAATTTCATGTTATTTATTTGTGAATTTTATACATTTTTGTTAAACTCTTTACATTTATTTGACCTTAATCTTTTTATTTGAGAATTGTATAAATTGGGAAACTCTTTGCATTCATTTGTGAATTTTAATCTATTTATTTGGAATAATGCAACACTTCTAACCTTGACCTGTTGTCCTTCATGATTTGTGTTCTTTCAGACAGAAAAGCCATTGAACGCGACGAACTCGTATTTCACGACATCAGGAGTAGGAAATAGGAAATTTCCGATAGCACGTGAAGAATTGAGTTGCTGCCTTGTACAATGTTTGCTGCCTGAAAAGTTTTTCACAATAACAGGCTGAAAAAAAGGGCAACATTGCCCTCTTTTGGACAATTCCGGGTAATACGTTTAGAAAAACAAAAAAGATCAAACTATAGGTTACTACTATTTAAAATTCAGTTTCTGTGGAGTTATATATATATATATATACTACCGGTCAATAGTTTTAGATCGGTAAGATTTTTGATGTTTTTAAAAAAAAGTCTCTTCTGCTCACCAAGGCTGCAATTATTTGATAAAAAAGACAAAAAAACAGTAATATTGTGAAATATTATTACAATTTAAAACAGCGGTTTTCTATGTGAACATATAGTGAAGTGTCATTTATTCCTGATCAAAGCTGAATTTACAGCATCATTACTCCAGTCTTCAGTGTCACATGATCCTTCAGAAATTATTATAATATGATGCTCAAGAAACATTTATGATTATTATCCATGTTGAAAACAGTTTTTTACATTTTTATTTCAGGATTCTATGATGAATAGAAAGTTCAAAAGAACAGCATTTATTTAAAATATAATCTTTTCTAACATTATAAATGTCTTTACTGTAACTTTTGATCAATTTAACTCATGCTTGATGAATATCAGTATTTTCTAATTTCTTTTCTTTTCCCCCAAAAATAAAAAATAAATTCTTACTGACCCCAAACTTTTGAAAGGTAGTGATTAATGTTACAAAAGCTTTCCATTTCAGATCAATTCTGTTCTTTTGAACTTTCTATTCATCAAAGAATCCTGAAATAAAAATGTAAAAAACTGTTTTCAACATGGATAATAATCATAAATGTTTCTTGAGCATCAGATTATAATAATTTCTGTAGGATCATGTGACGCTGAAGACTTTAATGATGTAATGTAATGATGCTGTAAATTCAGCTTTGATCACAGGAATAAATTACACTTTACTATATATTCACATAGAAAACCGCTGTTTTAAATTGTAGTAATATTTCACAATATTACTGTTTTTATTTTATTTTTTATCAAATAATTGCAGCCTTGGTGAGCAGAAGAGACTTCTTTTAAAAACATAAAAAATCTTACCGATCTAAAACTTTTGACCGGTAGTGTATATATATAGCAACGGGTCTCAATATGCCCCTGTTTTACCCATATATATATATAATTCTTTTTTATTATTATTATTAATTTCAATAAAATAATCCAGAATGGGTAAAACAGGGGCATATTGGGACCCATATTAGGCTTTGTTTGTAATTATTGATAAAGTTACATTTTCCATTAAATAATAGTTTAATTAAAAAAGGCACAAAAACCAATAGAAGTCTAATAAAATTAATCTATGTAACTTGTGCAAAATATTCCCAATCTTCTGAAGCATTGTGATTACTTTGTGAGAAACAGACTGACAGTTTGTCATTCACTGAATATCCTTAAAAACTACCATGCACAAAATAGCTTGGACTAGGCCTATATTTTTGGTCTGAATTTGTAAATAATGTAAGAATATGCCGTTTTTTAAAAGAAAAAGAAAAAAACCCTCTAAGAAAATATTTTTATGATTGATATATTCTGAAAAAACTAAGCAAACCCATAAAAGATCTAAAAGGACAAAGATTTGTAATGTCTAAAACAAATCAGCAGGTGGCAGTAGTTTGGAGCGTTTAAATTTAAATGCTCTCCACACCTCTACAAAGCACATCCTTCTCTACTATAAAGTAGGCGTAAATTGAATGTTAGCGTAGACTACTGCTTTCTACATACCGTATACAGCCTCCTACGCAAGTATTAGGCTATGTAATGTGCTAAATTTAGGCCATGCGACCTCATCATCGTGTTTAATTCACCAGTATGTTTCCTCTCCGAAATAAATGAAGCATTTAAATCTACATTTACATATTACAAAAATAAAGAGATGCAATATTTACCTTTACGAAATCTGGATGCCTTGCATATAAGATGCCCACCAACATCCTTGTAAAATGAAATGGTTCAGCCTTTTTCTTTATTTGCTTTTCTTGTTTTTCCTTGTCTGACGTAGTTCCTCGCCTATAGACCAGAATCGGAATATTATCATACACGCCTCAATGATACACAGGTTAATGCAAATTTGGTGTGACATCTTCAGAACATGCTGCTATTTTAAAAGAGTTTTATCAGGTTTGCATTTGCAAAATAGTAGGCTATAATAGTGTGTGTGTCTGTGTGTGCGTGCGTGTGTGAGCGAGTGAGTTATGATTCAGAATTCTACTTAGATTTTAGTGACAACCCCTGTTCAATCCACAGTAAATGTAAGGGTTATTTTAAAGAGATCATCACAAACGGCCTTTTTCTGCAGTTTCTTTTGCTCCACCTCTTGTGTAAACAAACCCAGGCTGTAGTTGAAAGTTAGCATGGCGTAATACGTGAGAGTTTGAACACTTTCCAGAACGTTCCACAGACTTGTTTTTCTGATACGCATTCAAATATCTATAGCAGAAAACGTGTGTGTGTGTGTGTGTGTGTGTGTGTGTGTTAAACTGTTCCTTGTTCTATGAGGAAGAAAAAAAAAACTTCCTTGTCTAGTTGTCCATTCAACATGTGACCACAGCCATGCTGTTTTTTTTCTCAACATATAAAAGATAAATGGGGAAACTCGTCATGGAAACATTAAGATTTGCATATTATTGTAAATGAGCATTAAGATTTGGTTACACTACAACATCATAAAACTTCCACATGCAGGTCATGTAAGTATCTGTGTGAAATATAAATGATTAATCTTATGTTCACCAAACAGGTTTCAAATGGTTTTCCGATATGTTTGTACTGAATTTACGTCATTTCTCCTGGCTTTTTCAGGTGTTCAACACACCCTGTCATTAACAATTATAATGCTGCATCATACACACACACACGGCCTACAACTAGCTTTTTGCACTCCAGCCAATAGCCAGTGAAAATGTACAGGCCATAAACATTTTTACCAGCCATGAAACATAAATGGAATCCTTATTAAAGTTACAAAAGTTATTCAGTCAAGAGCAGTGAGTGATTTCTCTTTGTTTGATTAAAATTAAAAACACAGATGGCAGCAGGTTTATTGGCTGCTCTCAATTTAAGATCTAATGCATGAATCCAATATACTGATACACATGCGTTTTTCTCAACTGTTTACGTTCACTTAAGACATAACTGACTATGTTTACGAGGCTATTTGCCAAGATATATGAAAAAGCTATTTGCATTTTGACATAATTCAGTTTGAACATGTATTTGCACTGTGTGAGATGCACAATGCATGAGAAACTAATCGAATTCCCTTTCGTATCTTCTTTTGCTTTTGTCGCGATTTTTTAGCCTGGCTAATGTCAGACCTCTCATTGAGACGTGGGTCTGGGAACCACATGTTCATTTTCTCGTATTTGAGGCGTGGTTTACGAATGCCCAGAGCCGTTTATTGGGTGCTATGAATGTCTATCAAATGCGCCTGTACGTAGCCAGAGACAATTTATATGAGACATGTCACTTCCTCAATCCTCAATAGAACTATATAGGGAAAACCTGTAACGCCAAAGATGGCGGTTGTATGCACATGTCCCGCCCCTCCCGCTTGACAGCCAATCGTCTGCTTTTAACAGTCAAGCCGGGAAACATTTGAGCCTATCGTCTGGTTCCTCTGACGCATGCGCACAGTTGAGGTTTGCAACAGCGGAGAATACGTTACTGTTTGAAAAGGCGGCAGATTTAAAATGTACTGTATGTGTGCATTGTGTAAATATCAGACATCCCAAGTCTCCCGCATATTGATAGTGGCTCCCTGATGCCCGCAAATTAGTTCAAATCTCCCCGAATCTAGAGCGAGTGTGCTTCAAACCGTGTAGCGCGCGCACCGTACGGCAGAGAGGGAGAGAGCGAGAGACCTTGCGTGTGTGTCGTAAACTCTTGCGCATGCGTTGTAAACGTATAACCGGTGGGGGAAAAGGCGTTTTAAACCTTAATTTGGGGCAAAGTCGTCCAACTTTTTCAGCGATTTTTATCATATTTTACTGCTGTTTCTATACATGCAGTTTTTATGTCCCAGTGACCAGCGAAACTGCAGTTCTGACTCTCTGCCCATTCATTTAGATAGGAGCCTGGTCTTGTTATTCAGAAATAGCTGCCCGGAGGCGTTGCCAAGATGGCGGCCGAGTGGCAGGACTTGCCTAAAAGGACTTTGACGTAGCTCATAGCCAATCGTTTCAATTATACCAGATGACGTATGTAGAGCGACAGAAATTCGACGAGGAAGAAGACAATATCTAAGGCTGTATTGAAAGGTAACTTCGCGTCTGCTGCCATGTTGGATCCATAGGTATAAACCATAGACAGTATAAGAAGTGGACAGAGCCATCTCATTGGAACTCAGTTGAGACAGTTGAAGCCCATTTTTAGCGATTTTTGAGCACTTCCGTTCCTGACGCGCAGACTCAAACCGACTCAAACTAAGCTTGATGACGTGAGCAACCTGTCTGACAGACGTAAATCTTCTAGTAGCTGTGCGTGAAAATTGCCGACGTTAATCTTGCAGAGACAGGGAACTTAAGCAAAGAGTTCTCATAACGAATTATTTCCAATTCCCCAAAAACGTTGTTGAAATATTTTGTCCCGTTGCTTTTATGGACTCATTATCTATGGGCTTCTCCTTTGACGGGACGTCCCCCCGATTGCCTGCGAACTTCTCCTCCTGTCTCGGTAATTTCTACAGCGCAATAAATACAGCGCAACAGAGAGTCGAGTGGTTATGACGCAATCATTAGCCTATTTTTACAAAAACTGTTTCTACGGGGCCATAATGTAACATAGAATGTAATGGAGCCCTTTATAAATTGTCGTGTTTCTTTAGAAAAAAAAATGGACAAATTGAGTCTTTAAACGCCTCAGATGTAAAGTTATTCGCCGTCAAAGTGACGCCAAAATGAATGGGAGTCAATGGAAATGCTAACGCAAGTGAAGTTCTGCTACAAGATGGCGGCACCCGGCCGACTTCAACCATAGACAGTATAAGAAGTGGACAGAGCCATCTCATTGGAACTCAGTTGAGAGAGTTGAAGCCCATTTTTAGCGATTTTTGAGCACTTCCGTTCCTGACGCACAGACTCAAACCGACTCAAACTAACCTTGATGACGTGAGCAACCTGTCTGACAGATGTAAATCTTCTAGTAGCTGTGCGTGAAAATTGCCAACGTTAATCTTGCAGAGACGGGGAACTTGATCAAAGGGTTCTTTGGCGTGCGTGAGCAGGAGTATTTAGTCCCGTTGCTTTTATGGACTCATTATCTATGGGCTTCTCCCTTGACGGGACGTCCCCCCGATTGCATGCGAGCTTCTCCTCCTGTCTGTACGGCCACGCGACAGAGAGTCGAGTGGTTATGACGCAGTCGTTAGCCTGTTTTTACAAAAACTGTTTCTACGGGGCCATAATGTAACATAGAAGGTAATGGAGCCATTTATACATTGTCGTGTTTCTTTAGAAATAAATAATGGACAAATGGAGTCTTTAAACGCGTCAGATGTAAAGTTATTTGCCGTCAAAGTGACGCAAAAATGAATGGGAGTCAATGGAAATGCTAACGCAGGTGAAGTTCTGCTACAAGATGGCGGCACCCGGCCGACTTCAACTTCCGGTCAATGGATTACCCCCTTGGTATAAACAAACTGCTTCGGTGTGTCGCATAGACGTTGTCATCGTCTTGGTGCTCCCTCCCCGTTCTGTGATTGGTCCCCTCGCTGAGGCGAAAATCTGGTCCATGGAATCCAGACTGCCTAGCAGTGTGAATAACATCAAGGTAGCATGGGGAAACCCAGGCTAGCGATTTTTATGATTCATAAAAATGTTACCAGTGTAATGTTGGCAATCTTTTAATTGCATTTGGTGCTCGGCGAGTGTTTAGGCCACACACACACACACACACACAACCGCGAGTGTTTAGGCCACACACACACACAGTAGTTCACCAGTTAACAGAGGAAAGGTGAAGCTCTCCAGGACTACTGTTCAAAAATGCCTTATGCTCATCAATACTGCATTAATGTGAAAGAAAAAATACAACTGTAATATTGTGAGATATTATTACAATAAAAAACAGTTTTCTGAACTTTTTTCATAAATGTCTTTGTCACTTTTGACCAATTTAATGCATCCTCGCTGAGATGTATTTAAAAAACGATCCCAAACTTTCGAATGTGTAGATGATTTTCTAAAGAACCATTGAACTTAGTGTTTCTCCAAAGGTATCAGGTTGCAAAACCATAGTAACCAAACATAGGCAAAGTCGTCATTATGTGAAGTGACATTCCACACTGAAGGCCTCACTCTAGTGAAAAGACTTCAGGTCAGTTCTCAGAGGAACTCGAAAGGCTGTCAATGATTCCTCTAGTAACCCCATTTTATCAGTTTTGAGGTGCTTGAAAAAATACACTTAGGTTGTACAATAGAATTTTAAATCCTCTATGAGGTTCTCTATAGTGGGTTTCACCAATGTGGGAAACCACAATGGTGGCTAAAGTATCTATTTTTACTGATAGTAAAAGATTACAGGTATGACTTTTGCCATACCGATTCCTTAAAAAATAACATAACTTTGTACATAGATGACCCAACAGATCAATACAAATTATTTTCGAATGATAAAAAGTTTTTAGGTTCAAATTCAGTCTAATTTGCAAGTCGAAATGTTTCAAGGTTTTTTCTTTGCCATTTTCTAATACAGACCGTTTTCAGAAATTCACGTTTTTGTAGTTTAGTTTTCAAAAGTATGCATTTTCAGGCCCCCAATACACAGTTGTGTGTAAATGAACAGCCAAAAGGCATAAAATGACAGCCAAAAGGCACAGTTAAAAACCGTGAAAGGCAATCTTTCTTTTTAGCATGAAAAAAGCTAAAGACCGTTCAAATGGTTATGTGCATAAAATAGCTTTATTTTCAACAGATCAGAAATTGCATGCAGAGATCAATGATTCATTGACTTCAACATTAGATCAGTGATTTTATCTGGATGTGACCAAACAAAGCAGCAAATTTATCATTTTACACCATGCACAGTAATGCACAGCTTATTCACGTTCCCCTTTACTAATCCAGAACTTCCTTCTACAAAACATAAATATATTCGGCTTAAAAAGTCTAAAAGAAATAGAAACTCTTAAAATCTGTTGAAAGACTAACAGCCTTTGAATTTTTGCACTACTGTATATAAAACAAATCTAAAAACCAAAAAATAAAAATTATTACATGTACAACAGCTGAGAAGGGGAAGAAAGACCCCCGACCTGAAGGCAGGCAATAAAATATGAGTTAAATTAATATAAAAAAAAAAATTAAAAAAGAATTAAGAACATCTACAAAAACATTGAAAAAAAAAAAAGTTAGTACTAACATTGGTCATTGTTCTCAAACAAAACATGTTTCCAAAAGATACAGACACAAATCATCTGCTTTCAGGTTATGCCAAAAGCAAATACCGGGATGAGATATAAGAACAATAAAAACTGATTTTGGCATTTAAATATTTGGTAAATAAAAGGCTGTCAAGAAATGGCTAAGTACCAAAGTTTTACATTTATTCAAATGGCTATATACAGATCCCTGGATGTACAAAGTCTGTTTGCAGTGAACTGATTCTCTATCAACAGCATCTGTACCTGTTTAAGTAGCTTAGCTGACAGTCAAGCAGCACGTAGTGGATTAGTCTCTCGACGTATAAAACCACCACAGCAATTACATACGGATATGTGGAATGTACCATAACACCATGGCTGAAATGAGTATACATCAGTCTAGTACACCGATTTCAGATTTTGCCCTCACAGAATTTAGTCTCGAACATATACTGCATGCCCTCAATTTGGTTTCACCTCTGATGTTTAATATGAGAATTAAAAAGGTTTTACATCACAGACTTAAAAACGAAAGACATTTGATAACGTAAAAGGCTACAGTAACACCCCCTCTGTAGCTCCAATCATGACACTGTATATCACAACGGTGGATAAAATGGTCGATCCAAAGCCTTTAACCTGTGGAAGCTCCATTGCACCTTGTAGTGTTTTATTAAAAAAAAAAAAAAAAAAAAAAATGGAGACAATGGGCCACGTGACAAAAAGGCAATAAGCCTGACGGGGTGTGGGAACAAAAAGACAAGAATCGGGCAGTTTGGCAACAGACGCGATCCTCTTCGATTCACTTTGAGATTTCAATGCAAATGTCCAGTCAGAGTATATTATTCGTGAGGTTCTCCTGCGGTTTTCGTGGTACGTGAGAGGTCGGCGGCGGCCTGTCGGGCCGAGGCACCATGTGAGCTTATAGTTCAAAAAGAGAGAGAGAGAGAGAAAAGGTATGAGAGGGCGAGGATGCTCATGCGTAGATTTCTGCGGTGGGAGCTTTCTTGTAGATGGGCGTCTTGCCCAGGTCGTAACTTCCTTCGTCTTTCTTCTTGATGCGGAGAACGAAGTGAACGAGGAGGACGATGAGGAGGATGGCGAAGACGAGACCAACTGCTCCGCCCGCAATTATAGCTAGAAAACAGAAACAGAAAATGTGAGGCATAACCTACAGACACGGCCATAAAACCACACATTCAAAAACTGCATGAAAGGTCATATTCAAAAAAAGAATAGTGGCACCAAGATTAATAACATACTAAAACTTAAATTAAAGCTATATTAAAATAAAAATAGCACAATTACTAAAATGAATTACATTTGAAAATATCTAAATAAAAGCTAATTCACAATATTAAATACTGCTATAACAGTAGATAAATAATACTAAAATAACATTGAAAGGGAATCGATCACCCAAAAATGAAAATTCTATAATTTACTCACCGTCATGTCGTTCCAGACCCGTAAGATTTCGTTCATCTTCAGAAAACAAATTATGATCTTTTTGATAAAATCTGAGAGATTTCGGTCCCTCCATTGACAGCTACACAACTACCACTTTGACGCTTCAAAAACTTAATAAAAAGATCCAAATTTTCTGAAGAGACTCTATCCCTTTATATGATAATTTAGGCTTTTATTCACATATAAAGATTCATAAACGCACACATCAACTGTGGCAAAAGGAAGCTCAAGCATGTTCGCTTGATGCACGAAAACCAATGAGGTTCATTCTCGTGTTACGCATCACGTTTGAGCTTCAGCAAGAACCAATGAGGTTTGTCCTCGCGAGTCAAGCTGGTTTGTTTTTCGCAGATCAATGTTTATATGTGAATAAAAGCCTAAATTCAATGTTCATATAAAGCAATTGGGTCTCATCAGAAAATTTGGACTAAACCGCTCAAGTCATATGGATACGTTTCAAGTTCTCTATGAACTTTTTGAAAGTGTCAGTTGTGTAGCCGTTTATGGAGGGACAGAAATCTCTCAGATTTAATCAAAAAGAGAATTTTTGTTCTGAATACGAATGAAAGACTTACATATGATGTAAATGACTTGGTAAATGATGATAGAATTTTCATTTTTGGGTGAAATAACTTTACATTTTGGTCCAATAATGTATTAAACCATTTACTTGGCATATTAAAGAAACACCATTACAAATGAATTAAAAGCATCTCCTCACCTGCAAGCACTTCTGTGTTGTTGAACAAGCTCTCTTCTCCAGCAATGGTCATGAGCACATTGCTGTGTTGGCCATTTTCTTGGTTTGATTGACGCAAGCCGACCTCATTGATTTTAACCAGAACGTTCTCATCTATAGTTGGCAGCGGGGCAAACGGACCCACAGGATCAGGTATCCGGTTATTGAAGAGCTCATCCTGAGAGAGAAAGAAACAGTCATAAGAAAATTCATACAGCAGTCAAATCAGTTGCAAAAATATGCAATAAAGCTCTGTCATATGAACAACCAATCAGTAACTCAAGTCAGATATGACCCGAATAAAGACTTTTGGGTCAGTGAGTTAAGCAACCATGAGTGAGTCATTTTAGACTGATGATCTGAGATCCATTTGAGTCACTTTGACATTCATTAAGATTCTTAATAGGAGACACAAATCAAATGACACTAGCTGAACTGCATGCTTGATAATTGTACATTATCAGTGAGAAAATGCAATAGAAAGATGTGTTGTCTAGTTATTACAATTTAAAATAATTCTTTAAATAGCTTTTCTTTAATTTATTCACTTATAGATGAAAACTTCATTAAATTAATTGTATCCAAACATTTCTGCAGTATCCAAATAATTGCTACTGACATCATAATTAAATTTTTTTTTTTATAGCTAGCTACCTCGATAAATGGGATCTCTGTAAACCCTGAGCCTGATATGTCGTCATCATAATCATCCTCTTCATCATCATCATCATCATCATAGACATCCTCATCGTCAACTGGGCTTGAATCAGCAAACTCAAAATCTTGACGCGGAGAGTCACCGGAGGACTCCAGATCCTCATGGGGTGACTCGGTTTTCAGAGGTACCCATGTTTCCGTCTCTCGTACCTACAAAGAGAAATAAAAAATCATGAAAAAAATACACCCGACAGACTCCATTTGTTCAAAGGCATTAAGGCAAATCATGAAAGAAAGAAAAACGGCACAATTCATTCTTTGGTAATGTAACCCAATGCAAACATGAATGAACTGAAGACCTCATCAAATCAACATTAAAGGGTCACTTCACCCATTTGCATTAAGGTTTGTATTGTTAGAAACCCAGTCATATATTATAATGATGGTGGAATTTTGCTTGTTTTTTTTATGAGATGGGAGAAAAAAGGATTTAAGTGTTTTACTTCCGTCCTATCGTGACGTAAATATCGTCATTTTGCGTCACGATAGGACGGAAGATAAATTTCATTGAAAAGTGTATAGACTACAAACATTAGCTCATTATTATTCAAGGGTGTGGGACCCACTCACCCTACAGGCCTATTACAGATCAGTGGGTGGGACTTCACTTGCAGAAACCGAAATCAATATCCGCCATCTTGTTTATAAGCTAAGCTAACGAGCGCTGTGGAGATAGGAAGTATGACAATGACTGAAGAAACTATACATGATATGGAAGAAGAGGATTTTGAAAGTCTGCTGCTCGAATCCGATGTTCGTGGCTATCTTTACGAGCCGCAATATAGTGAAGAGCAGCTGAGGCTGATGGAGGAACAGGAGGCGGCTGCCTGTCGCGGTCGAGGAGCCCGGACTGGCTCGAGCTGAGGCGGACTGCTGTGCCTGTGCTCTCGCTGTGCGCTACGGACACAGATAGAGTCCGTCTGCTGCAGAGAATTTCACCGAAGGGACGTTTGTGTTGTGATGTGAACCACCATAGTTTCGCCTGACTGAACATCCAGGTATCATGCAGTAATACACCATATTCAGAAAGAAATACAAACGAGGAGTAATTCACTAATGAATTTGCCAATGTAACTTAACGTTAACGGGGTTTGTTGTTGTGGGAAGAAGGAGGCTGGAATCGGCGAACAGGCTGGAATCGGCGAACATTTAAACATTTTAATAGTAAAATGAACAAATACACAACGAAAGTATAAGCCAACAGCCCCTCATTGAAGACTGAAGTCCACACACAACATAAAATCAGGCTTGTTCCTCTCTCGATCTGCCGTTTATGCTTCCGCTCCTCTGTGAGAGATACGAGACCGGTCGGTGTGTCTCTTTACTTTCATTATCACTTACTAGAAATTTTGCGTGAAATGAATTTCAAACTCTGGTGGCAGCTAACGTTAGCCTTGTTGACGAAGAATGATTTCTTTGATGTGCGCGCAGTTCCGGATTAGTGGGTGTGGCTTGCGGAGCTGTGCAATGTGGTGCATTGTGGGTGTTGTAGTCTTTCATACAAATGCACCCTTCGGTTATTTTCTGTCTTTTCTCGGTCAAGAGGGCAACAAATTCAAAAATTATTTTACATTTCGACTACATATATGATCCACTTTCAATAAAGATTCATGTTGAAATGGGTGAAATGCTCCTTTAATCGAGAGGGGGATTTTTTTTTTGGTTAGATTTGAAGTAAAATTATATTTCCTATATCCCTTAAACGGGTTACAGTCCCAACCTTGGCATCATGATGGTTCTGAGAGCACTGTTAATTTAATTAAGACACACCAACACTTTTAATCACGTTAGCAGAGCCATTTGGACAGGCACTGCGAATGGGTTTTAAACAATTAATGGACTAAGCCTATTAGCATAACAGGAGGAAGTAGAACACCCATACCGATTTATGTTTTTCCTCGTCTCTCTCTAAAGAGTCGTCCACAGAAGTGGCCATTTTTATTTTCACTGTTGCTATGGTTGAGAGACAACAAAACATTATTTTTAACTCTAATTTAAAAAAAGATTCTAAATTCTATTCTGAATTACACACACACCATGATTTACACAATATTACATTCACACCGTGATTTACACAATACTATATTACATTCACACCTCTCTTGACCTTGAAGTGAGTCAGAGAGCTAAAACAAGTTAGCGCAGGTTTGCCGCCATTGTGTAAAACAACGAAAGAATTCATGGGACAGGGGCCGAGGGTCTTTATCAGTCTCGCTCGCCTGCTCGCTGTCGAAAACAGATTTAATCAAACATGACTCACTGAAAAGTTTCACATACCGGAAAATAAAAAAGTCATAATGCAGTACAGGTGTGTACTCATGCCGCCTAACCCAGTGTAACCACTTTAAACAAATTTCAAACATACTTTAAAGAGGATTTTAGTGACGCGACAATGACTTCAAGATTATCTTACAATACATCATCTTTAAAACAAACGTGATGCTTAAAATGGCTCTAGATGCTAAATGGAAGTGTTTTTAAAATGGAGATCGGGGAGGGGGAGGCTAACTCATTTTCCAGGAAAACCAGGATCATGCAAACGTCACATGAAACTGCAAGTCAGCTCTAGCCTGCTCTGTTGTTTGAGGATAATAAAAGAAAAAAAGAGAGCGAGAAACAGAGAATGACAGAAACCACAAGAGGGTGTGGGGAGAGAGACCGACATACTTTATGGTTTTCAGTCTTACAGTGCTGTGAAACCCCACACCAAAATCCCCCGGCATTATGAATTACTCCGCTCGGAGGGAAAAAAAGCTGTCTAAGAAAGTACAGCGGATGCTCTCTGACTGTGAAGCGGCGCAAGGCCGTGGTTCAATTAAACCAATGCTTCAATTCCCATAAGCAACCCCTTAAATTCTCAGTAAACATAAATAAACCACTTGAAAGAGTTTAACAGAAATCCCACCGAGCAAACTAAAAGCTCTAGACTAAGATGGACTGCTAAAGAAAGTCCCTCGAAATTTCTCAGTCGCAACGCAGGAAATAAAGGTTTTAGTTCTTAATTTCTCAGCAATAACCAAAACCCCCCTCATTTAAAAGAAACAACCCCAATGTGTGAGATAATAGCTCATAGCTAGTTCACTTATTTAACCCAAAATGAAATTATCATCATTTACTCTCCCTCATGTCGTTCCAAACCCGTATGACTTTCTTTCACACAAAAGGAGAGGTTTATCAATGTTCGTGCTTCTTTTGTCCATACAATGGCTGGAGTCAGGCGCTGTTGAGCTCCAAAGAGAACAAAAAGCACTATTAAAGTAGTCTGAAAACTGGTGTGCATAGAGCTTGACCTGAAATTTAAGTTATTATTCACGTCGTTATCTAATTTGTGTTTTGATTTGGTATCAGTGTCCGCAAAAGAAAGTCATACAGGTTTAAAAGATCATGAGGGTGAGTAAGTTATATTTTCTTAAGTAACCCTCATGATAGCTATCGAGACTGACATGAATATGTCTGATGCAAGTCTACAAGTATGAGTATGCTCTAGTACTGAATCTCCAGGCTCTTGAGTGAGCTGTAATGCCAGAGAGAAGCCTGTGTAAATTAACCAGCTTAGTAAACCAGGACTCAGTCAAGACTAGCAAATCTTGGAGCAAATCCGGCCATCTGCTGACAAATGGTCTGGGATCGGTTCCAGTGAGTCACAATGGGAGAGGTAAAGAGAAGATACCACAATCAGTGACTCATCCAGTAGTGTGGTAAACTCTCCCTGGTGATCAGGTGATTACTCACGGTTTGAGTTTAAAGGCCAATTTTTTAAAGACTGTTTCTGTATGAAAAGTCATTAGTAGATCAACACAGAGTTGGAACACATTTCACAGATTTTCTCCAAAAATGTCGACAGATTCTGTGTGAGATTCATTGCTGATGACCCATTAAAGCTACAATACAAATTATTATCCGCTATCATCTGTTGTGGGTTGAAGACTGAGACTCTCCTTGTTGTCCTTTCAGGTCACAACCAATTACAGCCCCAGTCGTCAACACAAACGGTGTCTGTCACTCCCACCAATCGGATTTATTCATGTCATCTGATCTCCTCATGAAATACACTTCTCACTCGGGACAGAGTGAACGTCCTACTTTGCACACACAAACACACTTGCACGTCAGGAGAATTCCTTCCACCTTTGTGGGAACTATTTATAGCTGCATTTTCCCTTTCTAGACCCCCAGCTGAATCTCACCAGCGGGGCAGAAAGACTCACCTGCCTGGTAAACGATACGGAACTGTTCAATCACACGCCAAATTCTCACCCCAACACCTGTTCAAAGCCCTGAAGCATTAGGGTATGTGAAGGAAACAAGATTGGACTTCAAAATCTAAACCAAACAAAAAGGACTATTCAGCCTCACTGGCGTCAGCCTTTCTCTCCCACAGGAAGTGTGATCACGCTTTGCTTCTATCTCGCAGTGGCGAGATTCCACTTTTTCAGAAGCCCCATTTCGCTTTCATTAATGAAGATTCTCACCATTAAGTCAAAGCCTGTTTAACACACAATGAGCCGTTCTGAATAGCCCAAACAATCAGTATTGTGTAGTCTAGGCCTGAAAACATGGAGTTCTTTAAGCTTTCTGATAACAGACCTTCCATGAAACCTGTAGAGACAGCGATTGGATTATGGAATCAGAAATTTGCTAAATATGTTCTTGATGGATGTCAAGAGATTGACCAATATAGACATAGTAGAACATTTGGTTGGCTCTCTAAAGAATAACACCATGCCATTGCACACATGCTAGTTTACACGAAACAATGATGTTCACAGGTAAAGTTACTTATTTATGCATAATCTCTCAACTTTTTACAGTCATTTATTTGAAACGAAAAGCATTAAGTATAACGGTCAGACATAGCCATAAAAAACAACAATAAATGTGTGACCATTTAGATCAAAACATTAAAATCTATGCTCTGTTATTAAATTATCTGTCAGATTTTCTCTACATGAACTTGTGACTTAAAGAAAACAATTCCCTCCAAAACTACACATTAACAGGACCTGTAAAAGAGCGTTCTAACTGCATCTGAACAATACGAAGACTCAACATACTGCAAGTTAGCAGTAAATGTGTTATTAGATGGGAAAGACTACCACATGTTTCTAGGGTGATTAGACTAGATTTCTTTAACTTAGGGCTGGGGTAAACGATTATTAACTAAACGATTAGTTGGCCGATTATTTTATCGATTAGTCGACTAATCTAACGACTAATTGGACGATTAATATAAAGATTATTTTTCTGCTGCTCAATTAATAAAAAAAATAATGTATCTCAAATAAATACGAACTAGCGTACTGAATCATGATACTGTATATAAGCTGGCTAATGTTAGTCTAGTCTAGTCTAATGTTAGTCTAATGTTATATTTGAACACTCTATAACCGGCAAAACCGTGTTATTAAAATATTTTGTACAAACATTTTTTATCATAGAGAATGTTTAAATACTAATATCATCTTACGAGGGAAACGGAGGCGGAGTTAGTGGTGCTCCTGCTGGAGATAATTCGGGAGAGTCTGTTCCCCTTTACCAATCAGAGTGCGCGCTGACACAGAGCAAAGCCTGTTTACACTCGACGCGTCCGCACAAGCGCGCGGCAAAAATGACGCGTTGGGTGCGCAAGACCACCAAGACCCCATTTCGCTTGCCTGTGTGCACGGCTTCTTTTGTAAGGCCTGGGACACACTGGCTGCGTGGCGTGAGCGTGGCGTTTCTGTTGCGTGGCGGCTGCGTCGCGTTTTCTGTGTCTTTGCACATCAGAAGCGTGTCTGACGCGGCGCGTCATATTGTTCGACATATGGGAGAGAGTTGTGCAAGCCCTATACTTTGTGTTAAGCATAAATATAAAGCCTTTCTGATAAAGACACTGTCAGCAAAGCAGTATTGGCAGCAAAATAGGCTACAGATTGTTTCGTTCTGATGCAATATTTGAAAATTGATAATTAGGCCCATTTATTTAGCCTATTTATTTTTAAATTAGGCCTATAGGCCTATTTATATCTGAATTTGTCAAAAATGTAATTTATTAATATGTATTCGTGTACAAAATAACATATTAACATCTTTTTTTTTTTGCCAGGAAACGCTTCCAACACGCTTGCGTGTCGCGTGAAAAATAGGCGTCGGTTCTATTTCTAGTATGCACGCGTTTTCCTGAGACGCGCGTGTCACGCAGGCAGTGTGCAAGCTCTAACCTGTTAACATGGGAGCCGAAATAAAAACGGACACGCCACGCAGCTGAGACGCGCCCGCCACGCAGCCAGTGTGTCCCAGGCCGCGCGCAGCGCCGCGTCCGCGGATGAACGACTGGAAGCCGATCTGCCCGAGCCGTACGTCTCACCGCACCGGCACCCAGTTTGCGCGTCTAATGGCAAAGTTTTTTTTTGTTAAGGATGTGTTTACTGTCTGTGTGTGATTCATTTAATGGAAAGCACATTCACTTCTAGTGGACTTCGTCCTCCATTATGCAATGTTTCAGTCTCCCACGTGTGTTGGCGAGCTGTACTGCCGGAAACGGTGCAAAAAAATAAATAAATAAAGAATAGTCGACGCAAAAATATGGCGTCGACGTAATTTTGACGTCGAAGCGTCGACGTCATCGACGCGTCGCTACAGCACTACTTTAACTTGAGAAACACCCAGGTTTTTTCAGAAGTACACACAAAAAAATGTACACAAACTTTGTGTACAGACAAAAAAAGTACACTTTTCCTGGCATGTAAAGAGTCTTTACACGCCAGGAAAAGACAAAAGCCTTGGTGGAAATTGCTTAGGGGGAGGGTATAGGCCCTAGTCCACAAAGAAACCTAACTAGAGTAGTCAATAAAATTGATTCAGATCAATACAGATATTAAAAAAAATCTGATTGAAGCACACAATGACTATTTAAGCACAAATAAAAGCATCAAACGTTATATCATCCACACTACTAAGCTGAAAAACAAGAAAAAGGCAAACTCAAGAAAGAGGAACTGTTATGAAGGACAGCTGGTGGCTGGTTATCAGCGTTTCCAAGTAAAGCCTGTCTGGCATATGGTTAATAGCTCCACAAGCAACATAACTGGAACGGTGAAGGATGTGGTCTGCTAAATGACTCTAGTACACACAAGGTTTCCTTTACATGGCCTCAAGATACCTCTCTGGACTTGGCAAACAAAAGGGTATAGCATAAGGCATTGGATTTGTTGAAATAAATATTGAAAGACACACTAAGCATTACGTAAATGACCAAATTCCTTCTTTCACCCAAGCAGCAAATAAAACCTTCTCGCTGTGTGCCAACATTCCACCATCGAACAAGATTTATTAGGCCAGTGGACAGCAATGCAGAAATCATTATTATATCCTGGCTAAAGTATTTATCATGTTCACTGCTCTGCCTTTCAACAGCCATTCAGATTAGCTTTGCACACCAAATATAACTGAGTAAATAAATAAAACCTACCCAACCTATTCATATGCAAATCACCTCATGCCTAATTCATAACACAATCATTACCAGGGCATCTAGCATGGCCATTACACTTAAAATAATAACAGCAAAATATTCACAGTGCATGTTACGTTTTACAATCAAGTTTTGGTTTTTATTGTGAGATCCCCCCCCCCCCAATTATAATATATAATCTATTCAATATCTAGTTAGAAAGACACACAATGGGCAAACAAAAAAAGTGGCAGTAGCAACATCCCATCAGGTAAGGAGGTGAAAGCTGCAAAGGTATTCAAATATAATAAACCCCGAAGCCAAATCGAGAACATCCACTCCTACTTTGCCTATTTCTGAGGTTTAAAGTGTCCATGCCATGTTGAGTTTAAGCCACACACACTTGTCCAGTGGCTGAAGAGGAGGGACCTGGATGAAAGAGGTGGACCATTTAAATCCGCCGAAGTGTGTGAAATCCCAAAAGAAGGGCTGGTCAAGGTCAGGAGGGGTCAAATTCCTCAGGAAAATGCAAAAGAATGGAGAGGGAGGGGGATGAAAGGAACACAGACACTTCAGCATAATTTTGAGGAATGCTGCGGCCTTCTCTGCCTCGAAGGACAAGGCTTTTGGGAGTGTGCAAGCTTGTTGCGACATTCCCATCCGAGATTAAATCACACCATCTAATTTACTACTAACTGCACAGCTAGTTTACTGCTCTATTACTTTATTTCCCAGTGGATTACACAATATTACACACTAAAACCCTTCAGCAGACAAGGTCAAGACAATAGAAGAAAAAAAGCTGCATCTGTTGGTGTTGAAGTGTAGATAAAGATCTGCGACAACACCTTTCCAAAGGTCTGTGAGAATGGAGGCTTTGGGCTCAAAGAATTTGCATTTTGACTTGTGTTGTGTGGTGTGTGTGTGTGTGTGACCGAGCAAGCACACTGGGTGGCATTTGTCTTCTATTTCAGCTCCAAAGACATCTGCAGCAAGCTATTCTTTTGAGTTATGAAAGAACTGGCCAACACAAAGCTGTGGCATCCCATTCACAGGTGCTCCAGTGGGTGATTCCATAATGAACAGATGGGAATGTAAACCTCATGGACTGAATCAGTCTAACCTCATGGACTGAATCAGTCTAATCAAATTGTGCTAAAAAAAAAAAAAAAAAAAAAGGAATCCCGCAGGCAAAACCTGTGACATGAAAAAGCCAGTACTACTCGTTAGGTTACTCAACAAACAAAAATGAGCAAGACTAGATTGGTGCCAAAGGCCAGAAAGTTACTCTCTTAAATTACATTACATACACACGCACACAAGACTAACAACAACAATGAATTGTTACTCGGCTAACGTTAATCATATAATTTATTTGTAATACTAGGTTTATTTTAGATCATCACCAATCGATAAATTTGACCAAAGTCAAAGAAGACTTGTCAAGACATTTGAAAATTAACCTAAAGTTGAAATCACTCATCTAAATTGTCAATTTTATTGAACATATAACTTAGAAGCCTTTGTTGTTTCAACAGGTCTGTTGTCAGAAAGCTAACGCTTTAGCTAACACAAATATAACCAAATAATACAACTTTTTTTTGGTCAAGTCAGTGTGTGATTATAAAACACGATTTGGCTCGATTATAGACTTGGCATCTTAAAGTTAATATTAGTTAAAACACAAGACACTCACCGATTCAGCGAAAACAGCAGCAGCCGCTGACAAAACCAACATGAGGTAAACTTTCAACATCTTCTCTTCAAAATAAGGAGCCCCGGTGATAAAGGTTGTCAGTTTCCGAAATAATTCACTTTAATGAATCAAAATAAACCGGTCCTCGCTTTGTTAGTCCTTTTATATGTCGATTTGAAGGGATTTTACCGCGTATTCTTACTGCTGTCCTGTGTGTTTGTGCGCAGTATTCCTGTGTAATGATTGATCCCCCTTTTGGTTTTATTCACCAACTTAAACTCCGCCTCATTTCGAACACGCAGCCAATCAGGGCAGAGCAAACGGTTCATGACGTAATTTTCGGAAACTCCGGACGCAACATTTTACAACACCATACTTTCAAACCCATGTCGACAATGTAAACAGCGAAATTATACGATTATTAGAATAGTTTTTTTTTTGGGCTATGTAGTTATTAATCTCTTACCAATACAAAATCCTCTGTCTTGTCACAAATTCACATGGTTCATGTTCTAAATTTCTGCCGCTAATTGACCAATATGAAACTAGAATAACGACTAGCATTTTTGAGGAAGTTTTGTGGAAGAGCTCGCAAAGCGAAAATACAGACGTTCATGGAAAGTTTCAATGACGTAAACTTCCGGGAATTTTTTTGAACCGTAATTTTTGAGAGTTGTTCTTCCTCTTTCCCTAGGCTATTATGAAAAACACAATGATATTTAGATGCTGTTGGTGATAAGAGTTTTTTCTTTCTTTTATCGCTCCCTTGCTGACAGAAATTCTTAAACTAGCTGTTCTTAGTTGGTTTAAAGGGATATGGTTCACCCAAAAATTTTAATTCTGTAATCATTTACTCGCCCTCAAGTTGTTCTAAACCTGTATGAATTTCTTTCTTCTGCTGAACACAAAAGAATATATTTTGAAGAATACTGGTAACCAAACAGTTGCTGTGCCCCATTGACTTCCATAGTATGGGGGGAAAATACTATGGGAGTAGGCATGTAACGATTCACTCGCAACCGGTTGAAAATCGATACAAATGTGTGACGATTCAAGTCGGTTGAGATGTTAAAGGAATCGCGATACTTTTAAAACAGTTTACTGTAGCCTACTGTGAAGTTGTGAACCTCGCTTTACACACCAGCAAGCACACACTGGCGCGAAGCTAGCGAGTGTTTTTACTTCATTCATGGAACTTGAGCTTGTGTGAGCCAAGCTCAACTTCCATAGGAATGAACTGAAAACGCTCGGTTTGCTCCGCTCGCGCTGCGCCAGTGTGTGCCATAGACTGGTGTGCACGCGCCATCAAACACATGGCGACGGCAAGCGTAGCTGTTGACTCATTCAAATCGGAGCTGTGGCGGAATTTTGACTTTCCGTAGACTAATAATAATCACCACCGTGAGAAGCACAAGTCACCTCCGTTTTCTTGTAAAAGGCATTAATACGACAAGTGCGAGAGGCACGGAGATCACAAGGTGCATCAGTGTTTCCGTGGCAACTAGGTGTTGTATTTATTTTATTTTACTATCTCTTTCTCTTAATGTGTACATGGATATATATATATAATATATATATATATATATATATATATATATATATATATATATATATATATATATAATATATATATATATATATATATATTTATTGATGGTTATGGCATATTTTTCTAAATGTGTTTTGTTTTACTCTTGCTAGTGTAATGATACAAATTATAACAAAATTAAAACCCTCTAAATGTGGTACTAGTAATTTTACATAGTCTTTTACTTAGTGTGCGAAGGCCAGTGTCCACCCTCTTGACCAGACAGACAGAAAGACTGCAGTTGAAACAACCTTGAAGGGATTTTTTATTTTATTTCAATGTAGTTTTTTTATTTGACAAATATATTTTAAAATTAAAAAGAAATGTGCAGCATTTTGTCTGAGAAATAATAAAAGGGACACTTTTTCATTTATAATTTCTTAAATTAATCACTTGTTAAAAAAATCGTGAGAAAATCGTATCGTGAAACCAGTATCGTGAATCGTATCGCATCGTGAGTTGAGTGAATCGTTACATCCCTATATGGGAGTCAATGGGGCCCATCAACTTGCTTACAGACATTCTTCAAAATATATTATTTTGTGTCCAGCATAAGAAATAAATTCATATAGGTTTAGAACAACTTGAGGGTGAGGAAATTATGAAAGAATTTACATTTTTGGGTGAACTATCACTTTTAAGCTAGTTTTCGATGGTCTCTCAGTCTGGTGTTCAGATTTAACTGTTCATCATGCTAATCTCACTGTTGACCGAAACCCTTCAGCAAACAGGCTGGAGAGACCGTCTAAAACCAGCAAACCATCTTGGTATTGGGGAGTTGTTTTCTTTTTCCTTTCTTTACGTGTCAGTTACTGTTGCTCATAGAATTAACAGTTGTCATTTCCATTAAAAGGTGTGTTTGCTCATCCAGCCACAATAACGGGAAATGTCTCAATACTTTTTCTCGTTTTCATCTTAACATTTTTATTCTAGCATGACTTTGAACTTGAAAAAACTTTTGCATGTCTCAACATGACACTGTCAGTGAAAAGATCTCTATTCCCAGACCACTTTATTCATCTAGCCTAAATCATTTAATTTCTGTAAAGCCTGAAATACTCAATCACAGAGATTAGAATTAGGCATTTTTATTAAGTAGGTTAACCAACTTAGCAGCACCACTTTTAATTCCAGTGGTTTAAAAAGCAAAGCAAATCATTTGACTTAATTGTCCATTATGTATTGTAATCTTGATCACCAGTTCAGAGAGATAACATACACTGTATAATTTTAATGCTATTAAACAGACATTATTAATGCTAAGTCAACAACCTAAATATACATTCATGCACTTCCACAACAATTCCCTTTATTGAAACAACAAAAATGCCTAGTTTGAAATGATATTGTTGAGTAATATTCGAACTCTGAGGAATCTTGCGGTATTAAGATTTCTTGCATGATTACAGTATATGTTCTCCAGGTGAACGTGATTTCACCAAGTACCACATGATCCAGGATCAACATCTTTGTTGATCCTGGATCAACTTTCCAATCAACCAATCAGATTTGAGGTACACGTTTACAGTTTATGTCAGGTTTAGGCTTAGAACCAGGATGAAGTACTTAAACATCAGTGTTATTGACCTTTCATTACCCTCTGATTTTAGGGAAAGGTTATGGGTAGGGTTAGGTTTAGGGGTAGGAATTGGGTAAGGACTACATTTTGGGACAGGAATGTTGATCCAGGATCAACAACATATGTTGATCCAGGACCATGTCTTACTTGGCAAAATCACGATGACCCTCCACTTCTGCACTACAGCAAAGTTTACTTCAGGTTGCTTGTAAAACAGCTGCATGTCTGACCTGGTGCTCATGAGGTCTCAGACTGTCCTGTATTATGAAGTGAGAGAAGAATCTGGCCTGATTTCAGCCTTGATTTGTTTAGTCTGGGTCTAGTACATTTTAAACAACCTGATGGAAGTGTTCTGAAAAATGCAAGAGATGAGCATTTGCCTTAAAGGATTAGTTCACTTTTAAAAAAACTTTTGCTGATAATTTACTCACCCCCATGTCATCCAAGATGTCCATGTCTTTCTTTCTTCAGTCGAAAAGAAATTAAGGTTTTTGATGAAAACATTCCAGGATTTTTCTCAATATAATGGACTTCAATAGTGGCCAAAACGGTTCAAGGTCCAAATGACAGTTTCAGTGCAGCTTCAAAGGACTTTAAACATACCAGACGATGAATAAGGGTCTTATCTAGCGACACGATGCGCCATTTCGAAAATAAATAAAACAGTTTAAGTATTATTAGCACAAATGCTCGCCTTGCTCTGTCCTGAGATGCACGTTCGTGAATCTCCTGTTCGAACTCGTTCATCAAAATGAACAAATCTTTTTTCGAGTCATTTTATTCAATCAACGAACGAAATGACTCGAAAAAGATTTGTTCATTTTGAAAGAGTCTTTTTTCGAGTCATTTTGTTCATTCGATGAACTAAAAATGACTCGAAAAAAGATTTGTTCATTTTGATGAACGAGTTCGAACAGGAGAACAGAGCAAGGTGAGCATTTGTGCTAATAATACTTAAACGGATTTATTTATTTTCGAAATGGCCCATCGCTTCGCTAGATAAGACCCTTATTCATCGTCTGGTATGTTTAAAGTCCTTTGAAGCTGCACTGAAACTGTCATTTGGACCTTGAACCGTTTTGGCCACTATTGAAGTCCATTATATGGAGAAAAATCCTGGAATGTTTTCATCAAAATCCTTAATTTCTTTTCGACTGAAGAAAGAAAGACATGGACATCTTGGATGACATGGGGGTGAGTAAATTATCAGCAAAAGTTTTTTTTAAAGTGAACTAATCCTTTAAGATTGAGATGGTATTCGTCTTAAGATCGAGTGTGGAGTGAAATAAATCTAGACTGAACGCATACAATGTGAGAAATGCGACATGGGGGAAACTGGACATTTTAATAATACAAATAGCAATCAATCAAGGCTATGATCTAACATGACATAACAACTTAGTGATGAATTATGTTCTTTATTATTTCCAAGAAAGATGCATATTATTAGCTAAAAGTCCTAAAACCAAAAATCAAAATGGCATGCATTAAGCATTTAGCAGTGTTTCATGGTTATGAACCGAAAGCTTGTGGTGAATCCTTCACAGACTTTTCACATCCACTTCAATCAAAGTTGAGTCAAACGGACCAGTTACACATATTCTACGACACATATTTGTGCATGAATGTAATGTGCATCTCAGAACTCAATGGTGGTCGTCATTGATAATCATTTGGTTCTAGCAGCGGCGGATCCAAGAACAACGATGGAAAAGTTTAGGCAGAGGCAGTAAACACTGCAGCTCGGGTCAGCTCGTTCAAGCCGTTGTGGCAATCACATCCACATGGTGTACATTAGAGGGAATTGCCTGGCTCAGTGCTGCTGTACGCTGGCCTTCTCCACATCCCCGCCTCGACTTTCACTCAGTCATAGTCCGTCTTTTGTCTCCATTTAAAAAGCAAATTCCACCCAACCTCTGACATAGTCTGACACACATTCCAATTCAAGCACAACAATGGAGGCCTTTGTGCCTGCGCTGCTGTGTGTGTGTGTGTGTATTTGCTTTTCATTTTTTTATTACACCCGATGGACTAGAAAGTTTTATCATTTTATGTAGCCATATTGCTGGTATGTGTGTGATCTCACAACTTCCCTCCCTAACAAAAAACACAATTGCAGAAGAATTATGACTGTTTATGATGGGAGAGAGGAGAGAGAGAGAGAGAGAGGGGAGAGAGAGAGAGAGAGAGAGAGAGAGAGAGAGAGAGAGAGAGAGAGAGAGAGAGAGAGAGAGAGAGAGGAGAGAGAGAGAGAGATTATGAGTGTAAAGAGTATGAAGGTCTGTGTGGTCCATTTGCTTTTAGAGTCCATACACACACATATATATATATATATATATATATATATATATATACACACACACAATATATACTGTATTTATCATTTATCTGTTTGTGTTCTATCTTTCTTTCTTTCACTTAGAAAAACTATCTATCTATCCGGTATCTATCTATCTATCTATCTATCTATCTATCTATCTATCTATCTATCTATCTATCTATCTATCTATCTATCTATCTATCTATCTATCTATCTATCTATCTATGCTGTGTGTTTGTGTTGTCTTTCTTTGCTTATTTTTTGTGTCTTTTAGCAATGTTTAATTTTTTGTGACCCCCCCCCCCAATCCCCCCATTTATAGGAAAAAATAAAACTTTGTTCTTAGCTTTAAAACTCCATTTTCAAGTACGCGATTAGTTCTGCGGTCCCTGTGAGAGATCTGTTATTGGAGCAGGTGTGTGGAGGTTGAGACATTCTTTGAGGAAAGTTACTATAATGTATTCAGTGATATCTTTAAAGTGTTTAGTGCACACAATCCCTTCTAATCTCTTTCTCCTGAGGGGCTGTTACACTTGAGATGATGTTTGTGCTTGTCGTTGCTTCTGTAAACTACTCATTATGAAGTAAATAAGCTCATCACAAAAACACATGCCACAGAAGACACTTGAACAATAAAGCTACGCAATTTCTCTTGAGCAGCCAACATAAATTAGATTAACGCTGATATGGGTGGCCTTTTTGTTTGTTTGTTTTTCTTTATCTTCCTTCATCAGTTTACAAAGGGTGCAGCCCCACATTCCTCTATCATTAACTAAATTAACATATTAATTGGTCTTGATAATAAAGGAATTGTTATCTGTGCTGATGAACGATCAGTCGTTATCATATATATATAGTCATGTGAAAAAGAAAGTACACCCTATTGAATTCTACTGTTTTACGTATCAGGACCTAATAAATAAATCATCTGAAAATTAGGTAAATACAACCTCAGATGAACAACAAAACATGACATATTACACCGTGTCATTATTTATTTTATAAAAACTACGCCAAAATGGAGAAGCCAGCTTCTTCTCTCTAAAAAGAACATGGCAGCACGACTTAGGTTTGGAAAGTTGCATCTGAACAAACCTCAAGATTTCTGGAACAATGACGAAACCAAAGTGGAGATGTTTGGCCATGAAGCACAGAAAACCAAACACAGCATATATATATATATATATTATATATATATATATATATATATATATATATATATATATATATATATATATATATATATATCACACCTCATCATCAAGCACTGTGGTGGATGTGTGGATGATTTCAACTCAATTCAAACACTTTATTTGTCGAAAGGGGCAATTTACAAGGTCATGTCGTAACATAATACAAATTACATCAGAAGCATCATACATAAAAAACATAATGCGCACAATGTACATATTAAATATAATCTGCTGCAAGCAGATACCTACAAAAATCACCATGTATAAGAATTTTTTTTCTTCCTTTTTTTTCTTCTTACATAGTGTCACATTTGCCCATTGGCCTCTGTCCATCATGGCCTCCTAATCATCCTCATATATACTCATTGGCTTCATTACTCGAGCTGGTGTGTGGTGATAGCGTTCTGGCGCAATATAACTGCCGTCGCATCATCCAGGTGGAGCTGCATATTGGTGGTGGTTGAAGAGATTCCCTCCCTTCTATGTAAAGCACTTTGAGTACCCAGAAAAGCTCTATATAAATATAACAAATTATTATATATATACAGTCGTGCCCAGAATTAATCATACCCCTGGTAAATATGATCAAAAATGGCTGTAAAAAATAAATCTGCATCGTTTATCCTTTTGATCTTTCATTTAAAAAATTGGTAAAATTCTAACCTTTCATTGAAGTAAAAGAATTGAAAATGGGGAGGAAAATCACATTATAAAATAAATATTTTTCTCCAAAACACGTTGGCCACAATTATTCATACCCCTAGAATTTTTTATGAATAAAATATCTATGAAGTATATTCCCAATAATATTTACCTTTTTTAGCACACCAGGGTGACTAGGAACATGAAATTGTCCAGCTACGACTTCTTGTTTCACAGGAGTTTAAATATGAGGAAGCACAAAGGCCAAATTCCCTTAATCATTCATCACAATGAATAAAACCACAGAACATAGAACACAGAACATTCTGATGTGCATATAAAGATTGTTGAGCATCACAAAATAGAAAGTGGATTTAAGAAAATAGCTAAAGAATTGAAAATCCCATTTTGACCATCAGGGCAATAATTAAGAAGTTATAATCAACTAAAGATGTTACGATTCTGCCAGGAAGAGGACGTGTGTCTATATTTTCTTAATGGACGGTGAGGATGAAAGTTTTAGTGGCCAAAGACTCTCCAAGGATCACAGATGGAGTTGAGTCTTGGGGTCAGAAAGCCTATTAAAAAAAAACAGCAACCCCTACATCACCACATGTTGTTTGGGAGGGTTTTAAGAAAAATGCTCCTCGCTCCTCCAAATACAAACTCCAGCATATTCAGGTGTCAGACACGACTGGATCTTCAAACGGCACGGGCTTCTGTGGTCAGATTAAACTAAAAAAAAGAGCTTTTTGGCAGCAAACACACTAGATGGGTTTGGTGCACACAAGAATAATAAGTATCCCATGTGTACAATTTAATATACCGTTGGATCGTTAATGTTGTGGGCATATTTTTCTGCTGGAGGTCCTGGACTTCTTGTTCAGATACATGGCATTGTGGATTCTATCAAATATCAACAGATAAAAAATCTAAACCTGACGCCTTCTGCTAGAAATCTTATAATGGGCCATGGTTGGATCTTCCATCAGGACAACGATCCAAAACAAACATCAAAATCAACACAAAAATGTGTTAGGGAGCACAAAATGAAGCTTCTGCCATGACCGTCCCAGTTCCCTGAGCTGAACCATATAGAAAATGAGTGGCTGAACTGAAGAGAAGCAGCACAAACATGGATCTGGGAATCTGATGGATCTGGAGAGATTCTGTATGGAGAAATGGTCTCTGATCTCAGGTCAGGTGTTCTCCAAACTCATCAGGCATTATAGGAGAAAACTCAGAGCAGTTATCTTGGCAAAAGGAGATTGCAAAAAGGTATTTAATAAAAGGGTATGAATAATTGTGGCCAACGTGTTTTGGAGAAAAACATTTATTTTATAATGTGATCCCCCCCCCCCCCCCCCACCCCACTTTCAAATCTTTTACTTCAATGAAAGGTTAGGATTTTGCCAATTTTCTGAATGAAAGATCAAAAGGATTAACGATGCAGATTTATTTTTTATAGCCATTTTTGATCATATTTACCAGGGGTATGATTAATTCTGGGCATGACTGTATATATATATATATATATATATATATATATATATATATATAGGTGTGTGTGTGTGTGTGTGTGTACAACTGTATGCAATTAAAATATAAATTATAAGAGGGGGGAAATTCACGGTATGCTAAACAAGGGGTCAGAGATGGTTGAGCTGCACAACTTTAGGAACAAAGGTTGCCTTCCTCCTTTGTGTCCTACAGCCTGGACAGCGAAGCCGTCGGCCTGAGGGGAGCCACTCAAAAACAGATTTGGGCTTGTTTTGAAGCCACAGGACCTGGGCACCTTGCAGTCTGTAAGTCGACCATGAACTCCTCTTTATAGCAAAGTATTCCGTCGAATGTGAAGCCATCTGTCCGACAGCTAAAGCTCGGCCGCAATTGGGGCATGCAATGGGAGAATGATCCCAAGAACACCAGCAAATCTATACCAGAATGGCAGAAAAAGAACAGAATAAAGTTGTTGCCATGGGCCAGTCAAAGTCCAAACCTCAACCAGATTTAAATTCTGTGGCGGGACCTTGAGAGAGCTGTGCATAATCAAATGCCCACAAACCTCAAAGAAATGAAGCAACTTTGTAAAGAAGTGCCATGAGCGGGCAAACATTCGTCCGGAC
Source organism: Chrosomus eos (assembly GCA_036326025.1). Taxonomy (NCBI): domain Eukaryota; kingdom Metazoa; phylum Chordata; class Actinopteri; order Cypriniformes; family Leuciscidae; genus Chrosomus; species Chrosomus eos. The sequence continues at coordinate 38,099,915 of CM070828.1, forward strand.
GATGTGAGAGACTGATAAAGTCATACAGAAAATGATTACTTCAAGTTATTGCTGCTAAAGGTGCTTCTACACACAAGCAATTTACTTACATTTTAAAGTACAATCAACTTGGCTGTACAAGTCGTTTCAACTTAAATTACATTAAACGGACTTTTTTTTTTTTGAACAGTTTTTAATAAACTGAAAAATGAGTTGACCCCTGTATAATGTTGAAAATGATATATTTTGTTACAGTATATGTATGTCTGTATATACATACAAAAAAATCTGTTTTTTATATTAATTTCGTAAATATGACAAAGCATTTTTCATATTCACTTCTTAAATATGAATATGGAAATGCATTTTGCTTTCCCTTTTCAGTAAATGTATCCTCTTTGGAAATGCACACATTTTTTTTTTTTTTTTTACCATGGTATCACTAAAGCACCACCCATTTTCCATTGAACTTTGGACTGGATCCTCCTCCTCTTTCTAATGTAACCAACTCCCTCACACCATTTTGATATTTTCTCTCTCTCGAATTCATTTTCATTTTGTTGTTTTAAACTTTCCCTTTTCGTATCGCTCTCTTTCACCTTATGGTGAAAAGAGATAGAGGCTGTAGAAGGTCACTCTGTTGACAATAAGCCATAAAAACAGGCACACAACAGCTCCAGTTCACCCCCTCCACCCACATCCGCCTACCGCACGCACAAGCCATATATAGAAGAGTACGAGAAGTCTTCCCTTTCCCAACACATGCTAAAAGTCAGAGACGTCAGTGCTTCCTGTGCATGTGCAAGAAACTGGAATTTAAGAGGAAGCCCTAGGGGTTAAAGTTAACAGCGGGAAGTGTGTGTGTGTGTGTGTGTTTGTGTGTGTGTGTGTTGTGTGTGTGTGTGTGTGTGTGTGTGTGTGTGTGTGTGTGTGTGTGTGTGTGTGTGTGTGTGTTTGTTTGAGTTTGAGTATGGAAAAGGACACGAGAAACCCCATGTGGTAACTGAGTAAAGCTGTGAAAGGGGAATTGTATGGAATGACTGGAATTTCCTGCTGAAAACGTCACATGTGTTGCACTGGTCAGCCACAGTTTACTGCCTGATGAGAAAATAGCTAACCATAAATGATGAGTCAAAAGATTTCACAGGAATGATATTTGACCTCAGCGCTCTGCCAAACCTTGTGGTGTAATTCCTTCAGGAATTTATTAGACAATAGTTGGGCCTGTATGAAGAAAGCTATAAGCTGGTATCATTGTGTCTTCTATAACATAACATAAAAAAGACAAATTATCCAGCAAGGATGCATTCATTTGATCAAAAGTGACAGTAAATAAATATATAATGTCACAAACGATTTCCATGCCAAATAAATGCTTTTTTCTTTTGAACTTTCTATTCATTAATGAATCCTGGAAAATGTCCACAAAGATATGAAACAGCACAACTGTTTTCAACATGATAATAATAATGAATGTGTCTAGCAACAAATCAGCATATTATACTGATTTCTGAAGGATTATGTGACACTGAAGATTTTAAGGATGCTCAAAATTCAGCTTTGCATCAGGAATAAATTACATTTTACAATATATATTTTCATAATACAGGACATATAACAGTTATTTTAAATTGTAATATTTCACTATATTACTCTTAATTTTACTGTATTTTTGATCAAATAAATTCAGCCTTGATGAGCAGAAGAGACTTCAAAAACATCTTTCTGACCCCAAAACTTTGAGATTTTTCTAAATGAGAGTGATAATTTGCTAAAATGGGTGAAAAACCCCACTTAGATATACATTTTAGAGAACCAAAATTTGTCCAGCAACAAATAGTAACACCTGAACACCACACAAGACACCCGAGTCAACGCCACTTGTTTTCTTCATAATATGTAAAAAAAAAAAAAAAAAAAGGAAAATATAGTGTTGCAGTGCTTTGAAGCATCATAAACTTTGAGTTAATTGAGGGAAATATGCAAATCTAAACTATATGCATGTACTGTATGTGTTTCAGGGTGTGGAGTTTGGATGAATAGAGTCATACTACTCCACATTTTACTGGAGGATTATCCACAACTGCCTTTGTTAGGCAAAAACTCTGACATGGATCATTTTACCATTTCAGACTAGTGTTTATATGCCCATGAGACAATATAGACACTTAACACGTCTCTCTGCTGTTTCACCTGCTGCCGCGTTCTGCTCTCGGCCAGGTGTGACATTTCAACACACAATGAGCGTTTCTATTTTACAAGCCACATGATTCTGATGAGGACACAATATGATTCTCTGTGTTCTCTCCACTATTACAATGAATCTGGGGTTTTTGGCAAAAGGTCAACATGTAACCCAGTCCGTTTCTCTTCTGCTTTTTGCTAGTGAGCAGACAGCAGGCGCTCTCTGTGGTTTCATGAAAAAATAAAAAGAGTTTCTGGTGTTCTATTAATATTACTCTATTGCTAATATAGGTATTAGTATTTTTTTTGAAGTTTCTTGCTTTCATTAGTGGTTTTTGCTAAAGCAAGCATCATGTGTAACTCGTGCTCTAATGTTTGTGCTGCCGATTTATGAAATACCTCATGTGATTCTTGATTAAAACTATTATAAATAGTTTTCATTAACTGAACTCCAGCTGAGATGATAAAAAAAAAATATATATGTGACCCGCTCTGGTGAAATGAGTCGGAAGTCGCAACGTTCTATTTTAAGATATGGGCCGATTATGTGGAAAAATAATGAAATAATAAAAAAAAACTTTTTTAGCTAATTTCATTCAAAAGACATTCAAAAATAATCTCCCGAAGTTTCATAGTCCATATAAATGAGTAAATGTATTTAAATGACTATTAAAGTTTACAAAGTTGTACTAAATTCGCTGGAAATTATTGCTTTTCTCAATTCCTCTCATCACTTCTGAGCATTTCCCGGGTATCCCCTGAAACGTCACTATCTCTGCTCTCCAAATATGGTGTTGCACGTTGTATACAACCAATCAAAAAGCTTAGAAAATGTACACAAACGCTGATCATTTGGCAATGGGAAGCCCCGTTTCGACTGACCGGCACGCGATCGGTCCAGCCACCCTCCTGTCAGACTAGCGCTCGGTGTAAACAAGCTAGCAGATCTCATCAGAAAGATTAAATATTAATTTGAGAAATGTCGCTGTCAAAAGAGAGCAAAGTCACCAACGCGTTGAACTCACTGGAGGCTTCTAACCTAAGCTCTGCTGCTGATCAGCAAGAGTGCACATACTCGTGTGCGGTGCGTATGCGGTGCGGGAGCAGCACGCGCTATAGATAGTGCTCATGCTGCGTGCATTTGCTGTGCGCAACTGATCAGCGGCTGTACCACACACACATTTACTCACTATTTGTATTTCAAATCCAGAAATTATCATCAAGTTTTATTTTTAAAAAAGTTGTCACCAGTGCGATTCTCTTTTTACAGATATGCACTCTTAGACGTATTCATGTTAAAACACACTTTTAACATCGCATTATTAATGCATTAGCCTACTTAGGCCTACACACACACACACACACACACACACACACACACACACACACACACACACAGGGGCGTCGCACCCGTGGGGGATGTGGGTGTTTTAACACCCACACTTTTCCCAGTGAGAGGGTTCAACACCCACACTTTTTCTGCAGTTTTTCCGCAGTTTTGCACAAACGCTTTACTACAGTCGCTCCTCCGTTTCTCTGGCCGCTCTGGCTGCTCTGTGTGTGCGCTCGCTGCGGCTCCTCCTCTCCCCCGCCCTCTCGAACACGACACCGGCTTTGAGTAGTGTGACCGGCTGATGATTGGCTGTTCTGCCTTAAGTCCCGCCTCTCTTGGTGTGTTAGATTTATCTGTCAGCTCGTGCTGAGGAGGCGGGAACTTATGGTTATTTACATCTCCCTTTTCCAGGTACTTTGAATGACTTTCAAGGTTTTTTAATAAGCTTGATATGGGTTTAGGAGGATGTAATGTTTATGTTTTGTTGACATGTCGAGTTTTTTCGGTATTATATTTCGTTTTTTAGACTAAACAGCAAAAGACTTTAATTAGGCTGTTTGCGCACTTTGCTCACGCGATCAGCATGGATTGGTGTTTTCTCCAAAATAAAAGCTCAAGGGTTTATTTCTTGCAAGTGAAGAAATTAGACAAAAGTATTGTAATTTTCTTATTCTAATAGCGTAATATAAAATATACTTTTTATTATTTATTTTATTTAAACAGTAGCATACATTTAGTAATTTTTTATCGGCTATAAGGATTTTCCATCATAGGAATAATTATGTAAATCATTATTATAGCCTATTATAATAAATGTTTGGCATTCTAAACACAGTGATAATGTATGTAGACTGAGACTCTATCATAACTAAAAATGTTTTGAGCCCTCTTTAGGTACAAGTCAATGCTTTTCTTTGTTCAGTGTGCACAGTTCATGGGTTAAAGCCAGTTGAAGCTCTTAAATTTGAGCTCTCAAAGTGCACAGATTGATGCATTTAACCTTAAAAATTTACAAAATTTTCTTTCGGGGAGCATGCCCCAACCCCTAGAACGGACACAGTCTACACGCATAGTTTTCCAGCCCTGACCACATCCATCCCCACACTTTAGAAAAGCTTGCTACACACCCTGCACACAACACACACACACACACACCACACACACACACACACCACACACACACACTACACAGACCACACACCACAACACACACACAACACACACACACACACTCACACACAACACACACAACGACAAGAAAATGTTAGCACCTCTGTCAATCTTTCTGATTTTTGTTAAAAGTGCCTTTTAAAATTATTTATTCACAAACAAAAACTTTAAAATAACATTGAGCTTCAGTCTGGTTAATAGCATATATATGCTTTGGTCAAATTATGCTGTTAAATTATATAGTTCATCTCTTTAAATGCAATGGAATTTTGATAAGATATCAACAAAAAATTGGGCAAAAAAACTTTAAAACGCATTTTCTCAGGTTTTCAATTGGAAAAAAGAGGGCAGGACGACCATAATTCAAATGTGTATATCTTTACAACCATTTAAGGTATGACTTTGACTAGTCTTGATGTATCCACAATTCATTTGAAATTTGGTCGTACTCTTTTCCTATTCAGGTCCAAATTCAATTTTGATTTTGGGTAATGACTTTTTGCTTGGCATCTGGGAAAATAATACAGTTTAGAATTCTTTTTTTTTAAAATAAAATAAATTAAATTATAAATGAAAATGAATAATATAAATAAAGTAAAGAAATAGGAAAAGAAAACAGATAAGTGAAAATAAAGATGAAAATTAAAAATATTCTCCTTCAAAATATTTTAAACCTTTAAAGTCCCCAAGAAAAATATTTTTTTTTGGCTTTTAGTATAAATATGTTTGGCTTAAGGCCAAAATAATGACAAAATTCAGATTTAGAACATACAAGCATTCAAAACTTAGTCTCTCACTTCCGCCAAAATGTCCTATGATTTTGATGACATCACTCTGCATTTCAGGTTCTCATCAGGTTTTCTGTCCAATCAAATGCTCTCTAGAATCTAAAGCGTCCCGCCCCCTACATTATACATAGCTGCGGATGAAATCGGCCACTTGATCACACATTTACTATTTTCTATATGGTGAATGGCACAAAGTGCACTATATATGCCGATTCGGACAGTGGAAATATGCTTTCTATTGTGGCGAATGAAGTCTGGTGTCACGTGAACCACCACAGCTCCGGTCCAGAGACAGGACAGCACAGAGCGGATCATATGTGTGAGTCGGCGTTGTCAGAACACAAAACTTATCACACCCATTTGAATTCCGCACATAATGCTGTATTTTAAAGCAATGGATGAGATTAGAAGGAGAAACGGTTAGAGATTACGAGGAAACCAGTAGCACCTCATTGCAGTACACGAGATCCAGGGGGCGGAGTCGGATCCAGATTAAGGGGTGGGGTTGGGTAGGTTTAGGGATCAGGGGGTGGAGCTGGGTAGGTTTAGGGGTGGGTTTAGGGATAAGGGGGTGGAGCTGGGTAGGTTTAGGTATATGTAAGGTGGGAGGAGTTGGATCTGCATCCGACTCCTCCCCGTGGATTTCATGTTCTGCAGTGAGGACCATCTCGAGGAAACTGCAGCTTTACCGAGCTCAACGGCTCTGGTCGAGCTGTGATATAAACTAAAGCTATTGGCTATTTTAAAAAAAGGGGAGGAGCTGCTCGATATGTCCCGCCCTGTCTTCCTGTTTCAGTAGAAATTATGTGAACACATTGAATAACGCTCCACATTTCTTAAAAATATTTTTTTATTTCCAGATTAAAAATTTCCGCAATTAAAGCAATGCCTTTTTGTATCATATGCAATGAAGTTCCAATTTTACAGTTTACGGCACTTTGTCATTCTTAGTTATGCCAATCCAGAAGCCACAAACAAGGAAGTGCGAAAAAGGCTAATTCAATAGAATGCACATTCAATAGAAATAGCTTCGTTCCGCATTGCAAAATAAGGTGGATATGCATCTATGCTTCATTTGTATTTCAGTCTGAGATAATGTGGACATCTGAGGTACAATTTATTGTTCAGATGTTGCTATTTTTTCCTTTGAATTAAATAAAATAGAACAAACTGAGAGAAATGTACTCTTATAAGAGTCAATAGCTTTAAGTGTATTTAATGAGACATGTTTTTTGACATTGAAAACTGGTCTGAGTCTTTGCAAATCAGTGTTTCTGACCTTGAAGAAGTTGATACTGATGTTTTGGTCTGCCAGGCAGAACTAGAATAGATAAGCGATGAGGACAACAGTTAAAAAGGAGCCAGCGTTGAGCCGTCGTGATCATGATGAAGTACTCGATGCGATCAATGTTCTGCGAAGCTTTACTGCTTATAAAGTCTCACCTCATCAGTCAGAGAACAGAGATTTGTGTTGACTTTACACGTTTCCTCTCATTACAACATAGTTTAGAAAGTAATCAGAACAACTTTATCTTTGATCATAAGCCAGATGAATGCCAGCACTCTCATTTGCAAATGAATTGCGGTTAATTAGAAGAGAATATGTTGATTCACCTTTTTAATATGCATTATTGAAGATCAAAGTCAACGAGTGCTTTCATCTGTATTTCATATGCGTATGAAACCTGTGATGGAGTCTTATACATCTAATTAATATAGGAACATAATGCATTTTTTACATATTTTTTTAAAATGGGTTTAAAGATGCCACATGCTCAAATGGAAAGTATTAAAAGGACAAACAGAGTTTAATGTTTGTTTTGGGTATACAGAGTAAATAAGGGATTGATTTGTGTTACATAAAATGACTATTTTAACCCACTTTTTGTGTCTGTTGAAACTAAATTGGAAATATGTATTTGAAATATATAAGGACAACAAAATAGATTAGTGAGTGTTTTGTTGGCTTTATGTTTTAACATTTACGATTTAATATTTAATATATGTTTCTAATATTACAAATGGAATATGAAGATTGGACAATTAAAGTATTTTATTTCAAATGTAGATGAAAAAAGACAAAATTTTTGCAGTGCTCAAACACTCAAAGTGATAAAACAGGGAGTCTGTTATTTTCATCGAAATGTCTATTTTGATTAAACATTATGAGATAAAAATAAGAATCTTTTGCAAAGATGAATTGTTCATTAATAAGATATATCATGCAACGCATGCTGCATTTACAAAATAGATGTGAATTTTCATTTCATAATAGCTGCAATGCTAATGCAAATGATTAATATCAAATATGTTATTTCAGATCCATACAATATCATGAGATTTGTTTAATGATATTATTATGAACATGACAGGGTGTTTTATATACATAGAAATATAAAAGCCATGTGATCCATCTTAAAAAAAAAGAAAAAAGAATTAGAACATTTCCCAAAAGTAGATGAGAAAAAATGAGAAATAAGTGGTCGAACCCTTCAAAAACACATAGCGACTCATCAGAGCGATCTGGAAGGGGTGAGATCTGGATCTTTCCAGTCTCACTCAACTCTGCTGACCTTTGACCCCCAGTTGCTAGGATCATGCCCCTATGAGGGTGGCTGTGGGTTGAGTGGCGACAGAACCGCGATATAGCTGTGCCGTTCTAAACACTTCCATATGACAGTTCATCCTACACCATGGGAAAAAGTAGCTTGGGTCAAAAAGTCCATCTAAACATTGTAAAATGTCTCTTTATATTATTAGTAGGTCTTGCTAAGAAAAGCATCACTGTTACTAGTGCTTACATAGTTAATTCAAAACCCTTAAAGGGATAGTTCACCCAAAAATGAAAATTAAGTCAGTAATTACTCTCCCTCATGCTGTACAAACCCCGTAAGACTTTCGTTCATCTTCGGAACACAAATGAAGATATTTGTGATTAAATCTGAGAGCTGGATCACTCCTCCATAGGCTTCTAAAGGATTGAAACTTGACAGCCCCGAAAAGTCATTAAAGACATCGTTAAAATAGTCCAAGTGACTACAGTGGCTCAATCTTAAGTTTATCAAGCGACGAGAATATTTTTTGCGCGCAAAAAAACCCCTAAAATAACGACTTTATTCAACCATCTCTTCTCTTCCGTGTCATTCTCCTAAGCTGTTGACGTAGTGTAACGGCGCAGCGCTTCTGTGTTATACGTCACACGTAGGCTCACTATTGGCTGACGCTGGTCATGTGTGTGATGCGTGTGACGTTCAACCAGAAGCGTTGCGCAATAACACTACGTGAAATCTCCAGGCCCAAAGAGAATACTTGAATAGAGTCGCTATTTTAGTTTGTTTTTTTGCGCTCAAAAAGTATTCTCGTAGCTCGATAAACTTAAGATCTAGCCGTTGTAGGCACATTAAATATTTAAACATTTTCTTCAATGACTTTCTGGGCTGTCAAGTTTCAATCCCTTAGGAAGTCTATGGAGGAGTGATCCAGCTCTCAGATTTAATCAAAAATATCTTCATTTGTGTTCCGAAGATGAACGAAGGTCTTACAGGGTTGGAACGACATGAGGGTGAGTAATTACTGACTTAATTTTCATTTTTGGGGGAACTATCCCTTTAAGTATTCAATTTTGGAGCATAATCTTTTCCACACGGACATATATTTTCCCCTAAACTTCAATCAACTGTTTCCATAGCATTGGAAATCTGAAAATTAGCCTGCATGTGTTAGAAGAAAGTTCGAATCTCATCATCGGGCAATCTGTGCAGCCACCTTTAAAAAGAACATATTGTATTACATGAAATAAGTCTCCCGAGGGGACGCGAACCCACCAGGATGAACAATGGCGTTCCCTCTCCTCAGCCCGTGACTGAATGAGCCGAGGATTCAAGTACAAACATTCCAGCGTACAAAAGGAGCAGAGCCGGGAGGGCCGGGAATGAGGGACCGCAGGTGAGGAGACAAGTCTCGACAAAAGTAGCACTACAGGAACCAGATCGAGCACAAACACGCGTGACAGCAGCACTTTTAACCTATAAAGCAGTTTTAACCTATCAGATTTGATACGCAAAGCTCTCTAAATTGTCAACATGATCAAAACTTTGCTGAAAACGTCATGCTTTCTGTTGACTGACTGATTGTTGACTGCCTTTATTATGGAGGTCGAGAGAGCTCAACTGAAGAAAACATGCAAAAAACACCCGCAAATTAAGAAAACATCTTTATCAGTTTCACAGAAACACACTGCAAAAGTTCACAACATAACCAAATACAGAAAGTGCGTCACTAATTGGGGTCCCCTGGAAACATTTCCGTTGTGGTCTGTGTGTTATTTGCAGTGTGTTTCTGTATTTGGTTGTGTTGTGAGTATTTGGAGCACACATGTGTTGTAAAACTGATGAAGGTGTTTTCTTAATTTGTGGGTGTTTTTCTATTTGCATGTGTTTTCTTCAGTTGCAGCGCGTTGAGCTGTTATACAGATCTCATTAGTAATAATGAGTTAATGAAAGATCTTGTAAATAATATCTGCACCAAATTGCATATTGTGTTTGTGCTCCATTTTCTTACTAGATAATTTTTTTAAGCCTTTTCCCTAGATTTACGCGTTTAAATTAATAGTAAAATTCCATCTAATTGAATTGAAAAATCCTTACATATTATGAATTAAGAATTTTAAATGAGTAAAAAAAAACTGACGCTTAATAAAACATTTTGTTGAAATCTATGGACTGTTTATGTGATTTGTATAAGTTGTAAATGTTTTATTAACCTCTAGGTTTTTTAACTAATTTAAAATTAATATGCCTAATATGCATAATATTATAAGGATTATTCCATTCATATTTTTTTAAAGCATATGAGCCATAACAGTCTGGTATCAAACATAATTCTCAACAACAACAAAAAACACATGCAAAGTTTTTCTATATACATTTTTGTCTAAAGGTTCAATAAACTGTTCCATTAATTAAGAATTTTTCTTATTATTTAATGTCAGACTTTGCAGGGTTAAAACATGTATAACTGCAATACATGATGTGTGAGCCAGAAATGTCCACCAACAAACCACAGAAATGTTATTTCTGTTATTTAATGTTATGTGGCAAGCATGATAATTTTGCATTGTGGATGTTTTTTGCATTGTTGGAAATGTGCCACTTTATTTCTGTCTATGCTTGTTTCTGATTTTGATGATGAATTTGATGTATTTTTACTATGTGTGTGTGTGCAGTGGTGTAGTCTAGTTTTTTGTTGTGAGTATACTGTGAAATTGCATGATGTTCCACTTTATAGGAGTTACATTTGTTGCTGGATTCCGCGTTTCGATCCGTGTCGCTGCGCAAACACAGACGTCACGGCGGGGTGAATTTATGAATGAAAATTCTTTCACAAAACAATGTTGTTACGATTCCTCAAGCTTTTTAAAGTGGGTATACGGAGATCTTTGACATTTCCTAGTGGGTATACGGCGTACACCTGCGTATCACGTAGACTACACCACTGTGTGTGTGTGTGTGTGTGTGTGTGTGTGTGTGTGTGTGTGTGTGTGCATGGTTTTGTGTGCACATTTTCAATGTGTCAGTGTCACCAATTTATTTTTGTGGTGGTTCTGCATTTTGGATGATTTTATTTTACAAATTATCCGAGAAGCCTTACGTGTTTGTGTGTGTGTGTGTGTTTGTGTGTGTACATTTCCAATGTGTCAGTCACCAATTTATTGTGGTGGTTCTGCATTTTATTGGACAGATTATAAGACTTGTTTATAGCCTCATGTATTCCTATGTGCGTGCGTGCGTGCGTGCGTGCGAGTAATTTTGCATTGTGGGAAATGTGACACTTTATTTCTGTCTATGTGTTCTGCTTGCTTCTGATTTTGATGATGAACTGTTTTTATAATCTCAAAAATGTATTCCTCTGTGTGTGTGTGTGTGTGTGTGTGTGTGTGTGTGTGTGTGTGTGTTGTGAGCATGATATTTTTGCATTGTGGGAAATGTGACACTTTATTTCTGTCTATGTGTTCTGCTTGCTTCTGATTTTGATGATGAACTGTTTTTATAATCTCAAAAATGTATTCCTCTGTGTGTGTGGTGTGTGTGTGTGCGTGCGTGTATGCGTGCTGTTTCTATAGTCTCAAAAATGTATTCCTGTGTGTGTGTGCGTGCGTGCGCGTGCGGCAAGCATGATCATTTTGCATAGTGGATGTTTTTTGCATTGTTGGAAATGTGCCACTTTATTTCTGTCTATGTGTTTTGCTTGCTTCTGATTTTGATGATGAACTGTTTCTATAGTCTCAAAAATGTATTCCAGTGTGTGTGTGTGTGTGTGTGTGTGTGCGTGCGTGCGTGTGTGAGCATGATAATTTTGCATTGTGGGCAATGTCCCACTTTATTTCTGTCTATGTGTTCTGCTTGTTTCTGATTTTGGTGATGTTTATACTCAAAATGTATCCTTTGTGTGTGGTGTGTGTGTGTGTGTGTGTGTGTGTGTGTGTGTGTGTGTGGTGTGTGTGTGTTGTGCGTGGTGTTTTGTTATGTGGATGCAGATTGACGAACCCAAAAGCAGACTGAATGCTCTTCACACAATTTATTAAAGACAAAAAGGGAAAACAAAGCCCACGAGGGGGCAAAACAAGACAGGACTATGGTGACTAACTAGACAACGACACTGACAAAATACTAGAAAACAAACAACACTTCGAGAGATACTAAAAATGACTAGACTTTCAATGACAAGACTTTCACAGGATACAAGTAACGTTTGGCAATGAATCAACACAGGACAGCAAATATAAGGGAATTATATAAGGAGACTAATCAAGACATAACAGGTGACACGGGTAAAGCAATAAAGACTGAATCAGGATAACAAGGGGGCGGGGTTAAGAGACGAGACAACACAAGCACATGGTCTTGACAATTGGCCATGCGCTTGTACACAAAACATGAGTCTGTCATGGTCCTGCCACAACACTAGGAAAATACACAGAGAAGAAGGCAGAACCATGACAGTTTCTATAGTCTCAAAAATGTATTCCTGTGTGTGTGTGTGTGTGTGTGTGTGTGTGTGTGTGTGTGTGTGTGTGTGTGTGTGTGTGTGTGCGTGCTGTTTCTATAGTCTCAAAAATGTATTCCTGTGTGTGTGTGTGTGTGTGTGTGCGTGCGTGCTGTTTCTATAGTCTCAAAAATGTATTCCTGTGTGTGTGTGTGTGTGCGTGCGTGCTGTTTCTATAGTCTCAAAAATGTATTCCTGTGTGTGTGTGTGTGTGTGCGTGCGTGCTGTTTCTATAGTCTCAAAAATGTATTCCTGTGTGTGTGTGTGTGTGTGTGTGTGCGTGCTGTTTCTATAGTCTCAAAAATGTATTCCTGTGTGTGTGTGTGTGTGTGCGTGCTGTTTCTATAGTCTCAAAAATGTATTCCTGTGTGTGTGTGTGTGTGTGTGTGTGTGTGTGTGTGTGTGTGTGTGTGTGTGCCTGCGTGCTGTTTCTATGGTCTCAAAAATGTATTCCTGTGTGTGTGTGTGTGTGTGTGTGTGTGTGTGCGTGCGTGCTGTTTCTATTGTCTCAAAAATGTATTCCTGTGTGTGTGTGTGTGTGCGTGCTGTTTCTATAGTCTCAAAAATGTATTCCTGTGTGTGTGTGTGTGCGTGTGTGTGTGCGTGCGTGCTGTTTCTATAGTCTCAAAAATTTATTCCTTTGTGTGTGTGCGTGCTGTTTCTATAGTCTCAAAAATGTATTCCTGTGTGTGTATGTGTGTGTGTGTGCGTGCATGCTGTTTCTATAGTCTCAAAAATGTATTCCTGTGTGTGTGTGTGTGTGTGCGTGCGTGCTGTTTCTATAGTCTCAAAAATGTATTCCTGTGTGTGTGTGTGTGTGTGTGCGTGCTGTTTCTATAGTCTCAAAAATGTATTCCTGTGTGTGTGTGTGTGTGTGTGCGTGCTGTTTCTATAGTCTCAAAAATGTATTCCTGTGTGTGTGTGCGTGCGTGCATGCGTGTGTGTGTGTGTGTGCATGATATTTTTGCATTGTGGGAAATGTCCCACTTTATTTCTGTCTATGTGTTCTGCTTGCTTCTGATTTTGATGATGAACTGTTTTTTTGCGTGCGTGTGGCAAGCATGATAATTTTGCATTGTGGATGTTTTTTGCATTGTTGGAAGTGTGCCACTTTATTTCTGTCTATGCTTATTTCTTATTTTGATGATGAATTTTGTATTTTTACTATGCGGGGTCTCCAGGGAAGCCGAAGACGACTAATGTCACTATTTTTGTCACGCTAACATAATAACAGATATCATTCCAAATTTTTTTTTGTAGATCTAGAAAGTGTTGACAGCTGAAGAAAGTTTCATACCATTTGGACAAAGAGAACATTTTTAAAAAATTGAGTAAAAGTCATTTATTTTACCGAGACTCAAACGTCAGAGACCACAGTATGAACTCAAACATTTCTCCCAAATCATCTGAGGCACAATCCACACTCATTTTATACCTCTGGACTCTTAATAACAAGCGTTTCATTCGTTTCTCTTTCATTTCTCTTAAAGGTGCTTTAAGCAATTCCATCCGTTTTTATGCCAAAAATTTTTGTCACATACAGCAAACATCTCCTCACTATCCGCTAGCTGCCTGTCCCCTGAACACACTGTAAAAAGACACAGTCTCTGCAGACACCCCAGACTCCACAAACAGCAACAAAAACAAACTGGGCTAACCCGCGCCACGAAACATAACAAACTGTTCCAGCCAATAACCGACAAGAAGGATTTGGGGGGTTAGTGCGTGGATGAGGAGCAGGGAGGGTCTAGCTAGCCTCCGTTTTGTTTGACAATACTTTAAACGTCAACAAGAAGTGACGTCACCAGACATCGCTTAGAGCACCTTTAAAGCATTTTAATAGAAACATCTGAGACAAAGTTGATGAGCTCTGAGCAACCACACCACACCACAACACAACACAAGCAGTGGCACATGTTCTCCCAGCACAATTCCCAGTGTTTCTTCAATCTGGTTGACAAAAGGCTTGATTATTAGGCAAACTGGTTAGCTGGGCAGCTTTTGTTGACTGGCAACATCCAACAGACCCTTTTGTGTGTTTCCATAGCTTTTCTTGGTATGCTTTGATGAGGTTTCCCTTTGTAAAAATCCATACAACCTTACAAGTCATTCTCACAGGAGCAGAAAGACAGAATTGAAACCAGTAAAGCAAAGAAATGTGGATTGTTGAATAAGATTTAGACTTGCGTCTAAATACAAAGCAAACATTACAGATAAGAGATGACTTCTGCCGTGACATTGAACAAATGTTAGGATGGGGAATATCTTTGACGTGGTTGAAAACACAAGCTATGCTTTACTGGAATGCCCTTTAGGGCGTCTCACCCACTGACAGGAACAGTCACCTGACCGGCACATGTGCGCAGGGCTAGGGGAAGTAAACACTGGGTCAATCTATTTACATGGAGATTTATTTTACCTCGCTCTTGTGCTTTCTGTACGTTTACATCTGAGAGAAAGAAGAAGATTGTGTAAATCTGAGTTGGTGACCCCGTAACCACCATAAACAGTGAATATGCAGATTATTACTTGACTTTAATTGTACATTTTACACTTAATAATTCAACAATAGGCTACTGCTGATTTAAATGCACTTCATTTTGTTGGATGAGAACTGAACTGAACTGGACGATGACATCACTGTTTTCTGCAGAACTGCTTTATAGATGAAATATATAATTTAATAATTGATGATCTTCAATGGAAGTGAACCAACACTAAGCTGACTTCATCTGAACCCGACACTGTTTTCTTTTGCATTATTAAATCATTTTCCTGTTATCACTATCTGTATTGTAAAAAGCGCTATATAAATAAATGTGACGTGACTGCAATGGTTGAATATTGGTAGAATATTGGTTGAATATTAATATAATTTGCCTACCTTTGGTCTGTCCATCCTTGAGTAAGTTATATGCCTTTATGGTTACATCGGAACTTGAGGCCCGTCAAGACCAATTCAAAAACCAGAAAGACCTAAAATAGAGAAAATGCTCCATTTATTGTAGATTTTGAAATCAAGTTGATCGAGATTGAACATATTTTATTGTTTCGAGACCCTGTCGGGGAAAAAAGCACATTTGTGGCCTTAAGATCAAGGCTCCATAAAACTCCACACTAAGAAAATAGAAACAAAACCGGTTCATGTAATGCAGATGTTGTGGTTTGTGTGATGTTTGAGATTTCTTTATGTGATTAAGTGAGATCTCCATTAACTATTTCAATTTTATATTGTTAAAAATGCAAAGAGTAAAACAATGAGCTCCTATCAGCTACTAAACACAAACAGGCCATTTCACATTATATATATTACTAATATGCATGTTGTTGAGATTTGAAATCACTGTATGGTCTCTAATGGCTCACGAAATAAAGTTTTAAAACAACTACTTTACTTACCGTGTTAAGCAGAACCTCTGTGTGTGTGTGTGTGTGTGTGCGGAGCTAAAGTGAATGAATAGTCCAGTGTCTCCCCCTAGTGTCCATTACAGGAAGATGATTCAATTAAATAAAGATAAAATTGTATCAGAAAAGGACTTGTTTTTTTGAGGATTAAACAACCATGGAGTACTAGTGCAATTGAATAACAAGTTTCTTAAAAATTATGATCATATTTTTCTCACTGTTTGAGGCGTTATTGTTTTTTTCTTTTTCCTTGTGTTATATTTCAATGCAGTGGTGTGTTTTATTGTCATAAAAAAGAGAGTACTAGTTACACACTGGATTATCAGGTCGTTTCATTCCAGTTTACTTCAGTGTAGTAAAAATAAAAACTGAAGGTTATCTTTCATAATGAACCCATGCAAGTATAACTACTTTTACATATCCTTTCAATTGTTATTTACGGGTGAAGACAGTAAAGTTTTAAAATTATTTATACTAAAATTCAACTAGCAATTTATTACTTAAAATACATACAGCAATATAATTGATTATTCCTTTCCTCCAGAAATAAAAGTCAGTCACAAAAGCAGCAGTAAGATATAAAGCAAGATGTCCAAGACAACAAAATCATGAACAATCCCCAAAATGCCGTTTTATTGAGAAGTAAGATGACATCACAGCCTCGGTCATGGTGAACAGAATTATTACATGGCATTGTGGAAGTTTGCATATATCAGTGAAATCAAACCTGCAGTCTCTGGGATAGACCTTGGCAACTTTAAAATGTAAACCAAACATAACAGTTATCAAGGAAAATCAAACAAAAACAAAGGAAAGTTAGCAGTAAATCACAGAATGAGTCATGCTCCCATGATTCTTAGTCAGCACGTGTTGTCCGGATGTTTTAGAGAAAGAACAAACATCAGAAATCCTCAATACAAGTAGAACTGCTTTTAGATAACATCTTCATTACTATTTTTGTATTATTCTTTTTAAATAAATCAATGTTTTTTTTTTCTTTCTTAAAAGTATCCATTATCCATCTTTAATAATGCTTCGATTCGCTTCGTTAAATTTCATTTTTCAGGTGTACATCATCTCGGCCATGTGCGACATCTTCTTGGGGATGTAAAGGTAATATTCCATGTATCCGGAAAGGTCCTCTATTGTGATGTCATCCACGTAGGCGCGGGCCTGTTCGGAACAAGAACGAGGGGAGCTGGAAGTTCCGCTATTACTCCCAATGGAAGTTCTGCTGTTCGGAAGTTCACATTCGGAGATCACGTCACGAAGGCCGGTGAATGAGTAAACCTCGACCCCCTGCCAACCAGGACACTGGCAGTCTCGTTGCCCACACGGGCACTGACCGGCTTCCTGCAACTTGGACAGAGTTTTAAAGTCAGGCGGAACAGCCTTACCTTCGCCCGCCTCCTGAGATCCCGGCCCACATCCTAAAGCAGGCCTGTTTTCGGGAGCGCTCTCGTCATCCGACGGCTTTCTCGGACTGAGGGGCGATTCCTGACCCTTGGGATAAGGGAGATGGGTTTCATACCCAACGACCCCAAATACAGTGGAGGATGGAGCAGAGAACGCCCCTTCTTTCTTGCCGCCGCTGGTGTCGTCGGGCTCCGGCGGGGTCTTGTGTTTCAGGTGTCCAGGAGGAGGAGACATTTTGCTGCAGTAGGTAAACTTC
Source organism: Chrosomus eos (assembly GCA_036326025.1). Taxonomy (NCBI): domain Eukaryota; kingdom Metazoa; phylum Chordata; class Actinopteri; order Cypriniformes; family Leuciscidae; genus Chrosomus; species Chrosomus eos. Next base: position 38,117,490 of record CM070828.1, read on the forward strand.
GGAGGATGAAGGATGGGAGATTTTGATCGTCTGCGTCGCTGGCTTCTCACAACTCCTCTGGATGACTTTCTCGTGCATCTATAGTAAAAAACAAAGGTAAAAACATATTTACTGGTATATTTTAGCTGTTATTGCTTTAACCCTGTAAAGCCTACTGTATCATATCTGATACATGAATTTCTACGGTCTCTAAATAATGAACATGATCCTTTTTAATGAAAAGGCCTTTTAGTATAATTGTAAAAAACCCATTTAAAGTCATGTTTCACTTGACTTTCTGCTGTAAAAAATCTTTACTTATTCTCATAAAGTAAGCACAAGAATACCCTATTACATTGTTAGCAATATTTCAAGATAAACACCTATTTACATAATTATCCATACATCATTCAAAAAAATCATTTTAAAATAAATGAAACGGCATTTGAGGAACGTTTATTCGTTCATCTCTCAATCGTCATTGTATTGCACTCATTATATGTTTTGCCTCTCACAATTAAAGAGCAACGTGCAGGTTGAATTTATAACTGAATTAATACTTGATATTGTCTGAAGAGGTCTTTTAAAAACACATATGTAGAAATTACTAATGAAATCTCATTTGATGTAGAGATTTTGATGAAAATGTGCTAGGCTCTGGAATATGCCTTTACCGCTAGCAACTCGTCCTGTGACGTAGGCCGAGGCAAATAAGAGCTCGCGGTCAGCTGTAGTTAGAGCGGTAGTGAGAGACAGAGAAAGTTTTAGATCGAGTTTTAGAGATGCCATAATGGTAAATTATTGTGTTTGTGCTTGTTGCACGAATGTCCATCATTTTCCTTCTAGGAAAAAACAAGGCTTTTCGTTCTTGGGTGCGTTTTGTGCAGGTGAAGAGAGAGAGAGTAACATTAGACTTCACTGCCGCGTCTGTCACCACATACTTGGGCGTTTGTAACGCACATTTCACTCTGGAGAATTATAGACCTGGAGATTTTTTGCATCACAGACAGATGGTTTAATTAATATGGCTTTGCAAACATTGCATTTTGCTGTCTTGATCTGCGGTGTTTCTAGTGTGAAGTATTTTCACACAGCTCAATGCTATCCTGCTTGCTGGCTGCAAACTGCGGAATGGATTTCCTGAGGGGGGTCTCTGTGTCTCATTGAGCCGCGCCTCCGTTCAGGAAATCCATTCCACAGTTTGCAGCCAGCTAGCAGACTGGCCAGCGGGAATCACTTTTGGAGTCATTTCACCAGGATATCGGATATCTCCGCAGGTTGGATCAGGAAAATCCGTTACATGAATTACACTGGTACCTGTCCCGATACCGATACTGGATCGGATCGGCCCCATCCCGACCTGTGGGCCATCATAGGCATGCTCGTCAACATCGGAGAACTCGGTTTCTTCATTCACATCCATTGTAACCTGAGCTTGAACTTGACCAGACTCCCTAGCCCATCGTCACTTCCAGTTAGTGCTTTATAGACGCGGAAGTTATTTTATCTCAAAATGTCGTTAATGGCTAAATATATATTACTCCAGTTCAGAAAATCTAGTTGTTTTATCATCAACATACACTATGCTATATAGGGGTGTCCATCCTGCATGTTGCTCTTTAAAATTACAGAGCTTTGATTATAAAACTAAGCATTTAAATTTCATCTTACTAAGACATTTTATGGGGAGATATAGGGAGAGAAAATGGATTTTTGCATGCTTTTTATGCAAGTAATTTGTTATACAGTAATAAAAATCTTACTGATCTACATTACAAGCTATCAGAATTTCATCTTACTTTTGGCCATATTAATAACATCTGCACCAAATTGCATATGTATGCTCAGTTTGGGGCACTGAGTAAAATTTATATTTTTTTCTTTCTTTAATACGAGTTCAGTATTCTCAGTATATAATACTATATATGAGACATATAAATGCCTAAAGTATCAAGGATACCAAAACCTTTTTCTTTTAGATTTTTAAATAAAATATCATCTTAAGGTTCAATAAACTCTATTTTTTTTTTTTTAAATTCAAAATGACCATTCATATATTAGGGATGTGTGTGCAGGTTAACTACCCAAGCCAGTTTTCTTTCGAGGAGGTCATCTTGGATTTGGCTCCATCCGGACTGCCTCGAACAACCAATCTGGAAGCCAAAGACTCAGAGACGCGGACTGTGTTTGTGGAACTGGAAAGAAAAACGTGCAATTATTTAGTACAAAAACATTCTCTGCCAAAATAGTGAGCATCCACTTCAGTTGTCGGACAATCTGTAGCTGAAACAAATGAAAAGGCAACAAACCTTTCAGCATCCACACGCAGTTTCTTGAAAGCGGTCTGCAGGGTCTCCTCCTCACACTCCTTTTCTACTTTTTCCACAGCAGCCATAATGTTAGACAGCCTTAAAACTGAAACCAAAACCATAGAGAATAATACAAGTGAGCAGTTATGACCAACCCAAATATTTATAGCAAGTTACCAACTATAGATCTCAATAAAATTAACATCTTATTTTAACATACTTTTAACCATTGACAAAGGTTTCAAACAATCAGAAGAATGTAGCCTAGTAAAAGAAGACAGACTGCAATTGCGTAATCAAACTATACTCAAAATAACAGACATATTGTAATTTCCCCCTGAAGGTTATAAAATAAATATGGAGGTATAAAATCGATATTATAAAATATTGCCTTTATTAAATGTTTTTATAAATACACCCCGACATTGTAATTTCCTTTAACACTAACGTTACTTTTTTTTAATCACACTGCAGTAGTTCACAATACACAATTCGCATAATGAAGTTTAGCTTAGCATCGAGTCCATCAAGGTGGCGCGGTTTACGTTGTCAATTTTACTTGAACAAAATACATTAACAAAAATGGACCATTAGATAAATATACTCACGGCCAAAGGACCAAACCCCGTGTAAAGCCTAGACATATAGGAGCTTGTTTCTCTTGTTATGAGGGTATGTGTGCTCACAAAGCTAACGTTAGCCAGTCAGCATGCAGAAACGATATCTGTGAAAAAACTCGCTTTAAATTGACCGATAACAAGCTGTCGTCGGACATAACTTGACTTAGATACTACCTTAATGTAGTAACTACTCACAATTATTAGAAGTAATCAACAAGGCATACACAATATTCTAGATTTTTCTCTCGCTAGTCTCTTGTTTACACTCAACCACTCAAGAGTGACTCTGCAACAACGCAGATCTTGATGACGTAGTACACGTACGCACAGACGTCAGCAGATTACGAAAATACTCATAGAAGCTTCTCGGGTTGTGCCATTTAATTAATTTATTTTTGTTAAAGGATGCAATAATATATAACAATAACAATAATAATATAAAGACATTTTTTTATAAAGATATACCTGAACCATGACCAATTTCTACACTGCTATCTTAGCCATTATTGTGTTTCTATCAGATTTCTATAATCAGAAGTAGTGCGCATTGCTGACGGGTGTCCTCTTGTGGTGATCAAGTGAATTGTCTCAAGGCCTTCATGTGCGCTCCTTGCTAAGCCTGCTTGCAGTTGAAAACAGGAAGCTTTGAGTTGTAAAGAAGCCAGACACAAAGTGTATAATAAAGCTGGAATTTATAGCAAGGCTGCCATGGACGAACCACTTGTACTACTGTACAAAAAACATTACCAGATGCAAAGCACATTAAAGCCAGATCCCTGGGGAATGGAAAAAGTTTGGTGAGCTCTTGTTTACTCTTTTCCACACATGTGCATGAGTATATGTTTGGAGAAAGCCATAGGAAGCCCTAAAACCCCATGTCTGCTAAACGTGTCAGGTGTGGGCAGGATCTCACATGCAGACCAAGTGTTGTGCTTTACGTAACAATATTAAATTGTATCGTCCACTTTCTTCATCCTTCTATTCATGATTGGGTTTGATCTTGCAGAAAACATAATAATATCTGAAGGGAAATGAGCTGTGAAATTCCCAGCATGTTCAAGCATTTAACATATAACACAGACATAGCCTATATTATATCCTTCTCCTTTCTCTAGTTTGGTCTGTTCAAGAATATGTGCAATTTTATATTGTTTATTTGGATTTATAAAAGTAACTTAAAGTAATAAGTAATCCAATACTTTAGGGAGAGTAGTTAATACAGCAATCGAATTACACTGTTGATGATGTAAATAGTAGTTTGTAATTAATGGTTTTTTAAAAAAGTAATTTACCTAACACTATGGTTAATATTAGTGCTAGACTTTGAAAGAAAGGACTGCGTTTCTCAAAAGCATTTAAGTAGATTGTAGAACCACTGGCTCCAATGCTCTCTATGATCAACTTGGCTAAATATGCTTTTGAGAAACACAGCCCTGGTTGATACAATTTGATTATTTGCATCTTTTTTTTTGACTCTGCCATTAAAGGGTCATGAAACCCCCCTCTTTCAGCTCAAGTCTAGCTCACAATCTTTTTGAAAAATGCAACTTAAATGGGCGTGGATGCTGTGAGAAGAAGCGAGGGAGTGGGTGTGGTTTGGCCATCACTGTCATAGCCAGTGGCCCATGCATATCGACTGTCACTAAAAAGCAGTGGTAAAACGTGAGGAAATGCTAGATTTTTTTTTATAGCTGGCAAAGTTAATGTCTAATGAAATACACTGACACTTTATTATTGTCCTTTCAAAAGTAACTGAATGCCCTGCTACATAGGCCTATATTAGCCTACAGTAATCGTAATTCTATTTTAAAACATATTAATGTAGACTACATGTATAATTATAATGTCATTATAAAATATATAGTTGTTTATATAGACACTAAATGCATATATTTGAAAATAATTAATTTTCCGCTTAAAAAAAACAACGTTCCGTGCATAGCCTAATATCTACGCGCCCGCTGAACTCCCATAATAAAGATGGCTCTGTGAGGACTTCTCATTTAAGACACACACACACACACACACACACACATACCTCTGAAGGGATAGAAAAGTCATCGGGACTTGGTACCGCATCACTCGCAAGACGCAACCTGCATTGGTCGTCAACAAGGCGAAGTCCACCATTCTCTCTCGAGAAAAATGTTTGCGGCACACACTATAGTTTAGATGTGTCCGTGGTTGATCAAACCAACCGCCCGGAGCCAGAGTTTAGCCCTGGGAGCATCGCGGGGAAACATATTCAAACCACTTGGACTTTTGCACCACGAAAACAAACACTGCGTCCCATGATTGTCTCTCTCATCTAGGCTACTACGCGATATAACAGTTTGACATGTCTGTTATTGGAAAGATCCACGTGGTGTCATGAATAATTAAGAGACAATGTCTTCTCATAGGATATGAACTCAGTCTCATTAATAATTATGAGACACCGATGAGTCATCAAGCACTCACAGTGCACGGCCACGTCACAGCCTGTGACGTGGACACGATGAAGATTTTAAACCCGGAAGACGAAAAAAAGCGGAAAAAAACTAAAATGTAACCATTTTAACCCTATTATTAAATCTAACAGATGTTAACATTGTCTTCAATGGTGTTCAACACACATACCTCTGTTAAAATCTCAGAAAATTAGGTTTGGGGTTTCATGACCCTTTAATAAAATGACCTTGTCCATTTACTGTAGATGTTGGACAATGTTGCAGTTTCTGTCTATCGCCTGCAGATGATGCTAGTGGATGTTTGTGCTTGTGAAGACCAATGTTTGAAGACCTTTTGCAATCTGTCATGTGTTGAAAAGATTATCTGTTCTCTGCAGTAATCAGGAGGTTCCTCCCAATCAAAAAAAAATTCCTCATCTTATTGAATTTTACCCCATATATCACATTACATTGTTAAACACAAACGGGAATTCGGAGCCTCCCAATTACAGCTGATGGAGGACAGTTTATCCTTGAAAGATTGAAGCCCAAACAGTAGCACTGAAAGCACAGTGATGGATAATAATGAAGTGTTTAGAGGTTATCTTTCGGTTTAGTCATTTCCACTAGGCCAGGCAAAGACAAACGCTGCATTGTTGAGCTCTTGAGGTTCTCGGAGGAGCCTTCATTCTACTCCAAATGCTTGTGAAAACAAACGTATAAGCTTTATAAACCATAATTTCTCTATTTATAGAAATGTCAACGCATGGTGCATTACAGGCCTCTATTCATAACACAATGGGAGCCTTTTCTTCCAGCGTTTTCACTCTGAAAATCAACGGAGTAGGGATTTTACGCAGCTTTCTTTAAAATCATCAGATTTCAGCTCTCTCGTGAGGTTTTTATGGATGTTGAGGTTGTGTGCTGAAAGTAAAGGCTTACTGTAGATTTGAGATTGTTGTGCTGCACTGCGTCTGTCAGAGCAGAAATGAAGCATGTTTCTCTGTCATCTACAGTCATTTTCATATGTAAATTGTTAGAGTTTATTTTGTCCATTAGATGGAAAGATCTTAAAAGCCCATAGGTTTACCCGCCCATAACCCACTCCTCGAAGAAATCAGGACAGAAGTGGTTAAAAGTGGACAAAAGAGACGGATTAAAACACCAGGTGTAAACGGGCCTATTTGCCCCCCTTGAAAACTTGTGATCGATCAAAAGGCATCCTAATAGCAGGTATAAAGAGGGTCTAAGTGTGAGATGGAGTCTCTCTTTGTTCTGTTTTTGTTGACTGCATGAGAACCTGGAAACGGTCCATTCTAGAAAGCCCTTCTGCCTCCGCAGGACGTCTGTAATAATGCCTGACTTGAAGGGGAACCAGCTGACCTCGCATCCTTCCTCCATCCGGAACTGAATCGCTCCCTACAGCAATCCCACAAATGTTCCATGTTGTCACAATGTCTTAAATCCAAGTGGATCACAAACATGGGCGGAAAGCCCAGAACTTTGTAAAGAACACCACTTTGTTCATGCAGAATGAGAATATTTTCCTGCATCCAAGTTTTGTTGAAGAGCATTACCTGGTGTAATCATGACAAGAGTCGGCTCTTTTGAGAGTGTCAACCAAGTCTCAGATGTTTTTTCAAAAAATGTATGTGAAGAAATAAATATAACAACTGTTGACATCAAAATAGAGGTTCTTTATTGGCATATAGTTCCACAAAGAATCTTTAATATCAAGGGAACCTTTCAATTGCACAAAAGGTTCTTTATAGTGTAAAAGGGTTCCTGAGATTATTAAAATGTTCTTTACACTAAGAAAAACAATTCTTTTATAAGAACCGTTTACTTAAAGGTTCTTTGGGAACCAAAAATGGATCTTCAATGGTATCGCTGTGAAAAAAAAACACCTTTTGGGACCTTTATTTTTAAAGGATAATTTCGGTATTTAGCACTTTAAGTCTATTTTCTAGTTTGTTTTGGATGAACTAGAGTGGTGGACACAGAAATTTTGACGATGGGTCCTGTCTCGACTTTTTGACTCTTTTAGAATCGCCTCTGAGCGCTTCAGAGTGGCTGTCTACGAGCATACTGAAACATCTCCTTAAAACAACACTTAATGTTAGTTTTCAAAACTGTGACACTCACCGAGTGTCATGGGCATCGTTGATGTTTCAAAACAAGTAGCGTAGCGAAATACAGTTTCTGTCGTGTTTTTATTGCCATTTTTTAAATTCCATTGATGTCTGTTGGAGGACTCAGTGCTCGTTGATATTACTGCGCTCCGGAGACCGAAAGGGGTCTGTTTACATTTGGTTGTAGCAAAGAGTATAGAAGCACAAGAGGCGAAACTCTGATGCTTTTCTGGTAACAGCCACTAGATGGCGCTTCGGGAGCGCGGCCGCCATTTTGGGATGAAGATTCCAACGGGAGTTACTGGACAACAGCACAGATAACAGTTTTTTGAGGTAGTTTTTTCTTGCATTATAGAATATTTCCATTTTATGCAACTTTACACATTTACTACTATTATTAGTTACCAACTCCACTTGGCCTGAAATATATTTTGTACGTTTTAATCCCCTGGATCATGCTACAAACACGATGATCTTATAGAACATGATGCATTGCTGTGTCCGTTATCCTATAATTGCCACAATTCTGTACAGTGGCTGTGTTTTTGTTTACATAGTCTTGCTTTAACGGTCATTAATATACGATATAAGAAGTTTACTGTAAAGCTATTTCTATTGCTGTTGTAACTTGTATAGGCCTATATTGTACAAATAGAGAGTTTGTAGACCTACTACTGTATACGTGTTGTTGTAGCCATTAAATAAGCGCATTTAGTTTCATATTTGTTCAAATATTATGTTTTTTTCCCCATATTGATTATGAAAAGTGAACAGCATGAGTATGATATCGGGAGACATTAAGTGGCTCATACATGATTTTGACTCATTAGCCTACGCTGTGTTTTGTAGAAAGCCTTTCTTTAAAATTAATTTCGTTTTGTATAAATTGTATCTTATTATTTTTTTTTTTTTAATTTAATCGGCTGGATTTAATAAATGGCAAATATAGCAGACATAATCATGACATCCGGCGCCGGCGCTCGTCGTGAACTTGAGCGAATCTCATCATAAATTAACCGAAATATGCCTCAGACATGAGAAATATAGAAAGCTTGCAACTAAATATTTAAACGAAACTATTCCAAACGAAAAGAAATAGGCTACTCTCTGATTATGTTGCACACTCACATATGTTGAAATAACGAGATATTATGTTGAAATAACATTATAAATAATACATCTTTAAATATAGGCCTATTTGATTGAATGCTGAATGTTGTGCTTATTCAATTTAGTAAAATTAAAACTTTAGTTGTGATAATTAAAATTATTGAATATTAAATATCGAAGTTTTGCTCATTTAATAATAGTATACAATATAGGCTATAAGTGCGCAGCTCCCCCTGTCAATGATCTAGCACCCCCTCGGCACCTGCGTTAAAAAATCTGGCGCTGCCTCCTCTTTTTACATAATTATTCCAACCTAAAAATGACCTCTGCACTGGGCTAAATATATGTATAATATATGACTGCCGAGTGGCTTTCACCCCAAAATGGCGGAAGCACAGCGCTGCTGCTGGGCGCTGGTGTTGCAATGGAACGTTCTATTGGCTTTCACTTCTTGTAAATATACGTTCTTTGGTTGTAGTCTTTTCGCTCGGTTCGTTCTCCGTCTCTCAGAAGGCTAGCGTGAGCAGAGCAACTGCGGGAAAGTGGTTCGCCATCAAGTGGTCGGGAGTGTGCTAACGCTTCAGACTCAAATATCCAGCGGAAGTTTTTATACGCGGTTGTGAGGTATCTGAAAATTAAAAAAATTGAAAGTTCCACTATAGTAAATAACACGGATTGAAAGCATACATTGCGCCGATATATTTGTTTTTAATCATCAACGAACACAACCACTCGGTGAGTTGCACAGTTTTGAAAACTAACGTTAAGGGTTATTTTAAGGACATGTTTCAGTATGCCCATAGACAGCCACTCTGAAGCGCTCAGAGGCGATCCTAAAATTGTCAAAAAGTCGAGACAGGACCCATTGTCAAAATTTCTAAGTCCACCACTCTAGTTCATCCAAAACAAACTAGAAAATAGACTTAAAGTGCTAAATACCGGAATTATCCTTTAAGAGTGTACAAAAAAAGGGTAAAGATATTAAAAATGAATGTGGATATCAGCGCAGATAATTTAGTCTAGGAAGAATTTGATGAGAAATGTTTGGTTTGTCTGACTTCTGATTGCAGACTTGGTCTGATCATTTCTGGTAGTGTCCAAAAACATTTAGGGGCTACTCTTTCTGCCAGAAACAAGATATGAGATGCCATTCGTGATTTTCCTTTCCTGTGGGTTGAATTCAAGGGAGAAACATCTATAAGTCCAGAGCAGAAGCTCATCTCTCAGCATGGCTCTCCTTTCCTTCTACCTCCTCTTTGCGGCAGTATGCTGGTATTCCTGTGGGAATCTCTTTCCTCTCAGGAAGCAGGTTTCCTTTCAGAGTCAATAAGCCTTTCTGCTCAGACCCCAGCCCAGCGTGTGCACGCACATGTACAGCAGTGTGTGTACGCGTAGGTCTGACCGGCAGCTGTGGGTGTGTGGGCTCTTAGGAGCCACTTGTTTGAAGGGTTGGAGGACATTCCACCATCAACTGCTTTGTTCACTAGACCAGAATAGTGAAAATACTCCATTATTTAAACTACAGATTAATATAGCCATCAAACATAAAGCAAGCATCACTATTATTGCTCCTACAAAAGATAGGGTTTGATATTTTGTCTATTTTTTGTTATTAATATAAAACTACCACTGCTTCTGTCTTGATAATAGCACACAACTTTGATTTTATCAAATGCAGCAAAATATTAAACTAGTATGGTTTGCAGCAAGACACATAAAACCCAATTATTGACAACACCAAGCACTACAGTTTTAAATGTTTTTTTTTTTTAAATAGCTATTGCATAGGGCATGATTTTCGGTTAATAATGAATTATTGTCTTTTTGCTCAAACAAGAGGACGCAGACACAACATTACAACTTCAAGACAAAAAAACACAAGACAAAAATGGAGAATAATAAATTAATAAATACTAGTGCTGTCAAATTGATAAATTGTGATTAATCGCATCTAACAAAAGTTTGTAAATATTATATATGTGTTCATATAAATATAAGCATCCATATTTACATCCATACACACAAACATACACACACACAGTCTTTTATGTTAGAGGTGTTGAATCGATTTGACAGCACTAATAAATACATAAACAGGTGGTTAATTAATTAATTTTATATTTATATATATATATATATATATATATATATATATATATATATATATATATATATATATATATATATATATATATATATATATATATATATATATATGAAGAGTTCAGATGCAAAAGCCTCTAAATGCCATCTGAAATTTTCTTCTAAAATGATCATTTTTATCAAGCTCGTATATTTAAGTTCAATAATTTCACTTAAATGGCAATCTTGCCATTTAAGTGAAATTATTGAACTTAAATATACGAGCTTGATAAAAATGATCATTTTAGAAGAAAATTTCAGATGGCATTTAGAGGCTTTTGCATCTGAACTCTTCATATATATATATATATATATATATATATAATATATATATATATATATATATATATATATATATATATAAAAATACATACATATACACACACATATATATATATACACACACACACACACACACACACACACACACACACACACACACACACACACACACACACACACCACACACACACACACACACACACATATGGATTGGCGACTCTTAGAAATGCATAAAGTAACTGTTTCCACCAACCCCTATAGGCCCTCAAGCTTTAGATGATGAACCAAGAGTGAATATTTTCCCATTCCTATGTTATCTGAAAAGCATGACCATCAATATTATTCACTTTGGAACCAAGCATAAAGAGTCACAAGTGAATTGTGACTATGCACAGGACATGCTTGTAAAACGTAATCTTTCATTTAATGTTTATTTCCCATACCCCCTTAGTAGCCAAAAATAATATAACTGAATATTCGAGCTAGTCCAGAACGTTTGCACTGAAATTGTCCATTTAAGGCAGTTAAGTCACAATCTTACTTTGGTGTTTTTATAGTAACCTTCCTCAGCTATTCTTCTATAATTCAATTATTTAATAAATCCTAATTATTTCGGTATGCAGAAACTGAGAATCGTCAGACAGCCAGATAAAAGACGAAAACCTCATACTAACCCGGCCAAATAGTGTCTGGGTGTTACATTTCATTTCATTAGTGGTGCTTGCTGAAGCAAACACCACTATACTGTTGCTCATACGTAAGTTGAGCAAACTTGGCACATTGGAAAGGAATGATATTGTTGAAGGACAGGTGTGCTATTACTTTTACAAACAATCAAAATTATGTTTTTCTACTGTCAGTCAGACAAAAAAACAGGTGAAAAGTGTGGTGACTACAATGAAGGAGGAAAGTGAGCCCTAATAAAATGGGCTTGAAGTTCAGTTCTTTTTGACAACCACTCAGAATACCCTAGCAACCACCCATACCACCATAGCTATCACCAACATCATGACAAATAGAAACACCCTAGCAACCACCAGACTCTTATAGTATATAAGATAGTATATAGTATATAGGATAGTTCAGACAAAAACGAAAATTCTGTTATTAATTACTTACTCGCACGTTGTTCCAAAGATTTTCAATCATTATTGGAACACAAACGAAGATATTTTTGATGAAAACTGGTTAATTCTCGTGTGTTACGCAGCACACTTGAGCTTCAGCAAGAACCAATGAGGTTTGTTCTCACGAGTCAAGCAGGTTTGGTTGAGCTTCTGTTTATGTTCGCTGATCAATGTTTAAATGTAAATGATGAACAGATTTAATTAAGGGTATTATTCAAAGTGATTGAGTCTCTTCAATTTGGACTAAACCGCTCAATTCATATAGATTAGTTTTACGATCTCTTTATGAACTTTTTGAAAAGTCAAAGTGGTAGTTGCGTAGCTGTCAACGGAGGGACAGAAAACTCTAAGATTTCATCAAAAAGATTTTCATTTGTGTTTGAAGATGAAAGAAAGTCTTACAGGTTTGGAACAACATGAGGGTGAGTAATTAATGACAGAATTTTCATTTGAATTATTGAACTATCCTTTTAAATCTTTAAAGTCCCCATGAAATCAAAATTGACCATACTTACTTTGTTTGCCTAAAGTGATCGTTTTGTGGTGAACAATTCATCCTTGCAAGTCAATCCACACAAAAAATTTTTTTGGCTTCGTAATCTTTAATCAAATTCTGAAAATGCCCCTCCCCTCTGCATTGGAGGACCTTGCCCGATGACGTAGGCTTTACGGTTTGGGTGTCTCCTAAACATCCATTACCACGCCCCTCCAACTAACAGTAAGCTGCTGTGTTTGCGAGCGAGCATTGATTGACAGCGTGTGAAAGGAGAGATGGCGAGGAGGTGCATTTTTCTAGATCCAATCAGGAGCTAGTTGAAAAAAAAAGCCACGCCCACTATTTTGCCTCATTTAGTATTCCGTTTCTCTCGGAAATACGTCACAGCACTGGAGAAAAGTCGTTTGCAACTTCCGGTTCACGGGGACTTTAAGTGTGTTAGAAATCAGGAATGGTGAGAGAACATTGTGCTTGGTACATTTTTCGTCTTCAAACTAAACTTGGTGTGCATTAGGCCAGTATGTGGAGAATGGACTGTTGTTGTGGCTGTTTGACTGTTTTCGACAAACTCTGGAAGTGGAGGAAAGTGAACAAGCTCAAAAAGTTTTAGACCTCGCTTACAAGTTATTTAGCGTCGTCCACTTGTGATCCGATCGACCAAAACACTTGTGTACCTTAGAAAGACATGTGATGTCAAATAAATGCAATTACTAAAAAGCAAGCATTAATTCATTTAATATCCTCTAAAAGTCTTTAAAGTGTGCATTGAAATCACACCATAATCTTTTAAGGCTTTCTCTAATTTAATGTCTCCATCTTGTTGGTCTGGCAAATGTGCCTCATTCTTTGCCGTCTAGTCATCTCTGTTTGAAAAATCTGGAATCGGTCACTACATTTGCTAGGGTGTCATGTCAACCTAAGTAGTATGTTAGCGAACTGCATGTGGGTCATACATACCAGTCATGCTGATAGATAAAGATAATAAGGACTGAATGTATCATATTGAGTTATTCACATCAAACATAATTTCTGCTAATAAAGTAGGGTTATTAACTCGTAATATGTCGTAGCAGGTGCAATGAGTTATGAATGGCTTAGTTACCTCTTGAGAAAAGTTGCTTTTAATAGGCATTGATTGGATAGTTCACCCAAAAATATTTTTTGCATAAATTACTCATCCTCATGTCGTTCCAAACTCGACTTTCGTTCATCTTCAGAACACAAAAAGATCTTTACTACTACGTTGACACACTGTAAAAAATATTTTAGCAATTTAGTTATTTCAACTTATTTTTTTAACTAGATTGTCCAGACAACAAGAAATTTTAAGTTTTCTTGTCCTCAACTTATTGAAATAAGTTAGTTAAACTAAAAAAAACCCATGCAAAAAGATAACTCAAAATAATGAGTTAACTTTTTTTACAGTGCACTTTAAAAAGTTCATAAAGAGATCATAAAACTAATCCATATGAATTTAGCATTTAGTCCAGATTTTCTGAAGAGACATGATTGCTTTATATGAACAGATTGAATTTAGGCTTTTATTCGTAATTTTTTTTTTTCATTTTTGGGTGAACTATCCCTTTAAAAGATTAAAGGATAATTTCGGTATTTATCACTTTGAGTCTATTTTCTAGTTTGTTTTGGATGAACTAGAGTGGTGGACACAGAAATTTTGACGATGGGTCCTGTCTCGACTTTTTGACTCTTTTAGAATCGCCTCTGAGCGCTTCAGAGTGGCTGTCTATGTCTATCTTATAATGCACAAACATGTCCTTAAAACAACCCTTAAAGTTAGTTTTCAAAACTGTGCAACTCACCGAGTGGTTAGTGGTGTTCGTTGATCTTCCAAAACAAGTTGCGTAGCGAAATACAGTTTCTGTCGTGTTTTATTTGGCATTTTGTAAAATCGCATTAATGTCTGTTGGAGGACTCATTGCTCGTTGATATTACTGCGCTACCGGACATTACATTTGGTTGTAGTCTTTTCGCTTGGTTCTCCGTCTCTCAGAAGGCAGAAGCAACTGCGGCGTGGTTGTCGCCATCAAGTGGTCGGGAGTGTGCTAATGCTTCAGACTCAAATATCGAGCGGAAGTTTATACGCGGTTGTGAGGTATCTGAATAAATAGTTCCACTATAGCAAATAACACAGATTGAAATCATACATTGCGCCGATATATTTGTTTTTAATCATCAACGACACCACTAACCACTCGGTGAGTTCTGAAAATGATCGTTAACGGTTGTTTTAAGGATATGTTTGTGCATGCCCATAGACAGCCACTCTGAAACGCTCAGAGAGTCAAAAAGTCGAACAGGACCCATCGTCAAAATTTCTGTGTCCACCACTCTAGTTCATCCAAAACAAACTAGAAAATAGACTCAAAGTACTAAATACCGCAATTATTCTTTAGAGGCTGTGCATTACTGTGATTTTACAGCAGTACAATGGTATATCATGGTAACGCACAGACTTGAGTGGCTTTTTTAACTTACAAAATGTTGTGGTTTTGTAACATTGTAACACTTTGTAACATTTACTAATACATTTTTAAGATAATTGCTCCAGTCTTCAGTGTCACATGATTCTTCAGAAATCATTCTAATATGCTGATTTGCTTCTGAAGAAACATTTCTGATTATGATCAATGTTGAAAACCATTTTTTTGATGAATAGAAAATTGAAAAGAACAACATTGATTTGAAATAGAAATGTTTTGTTATTATAAATGTCTTCATGGTCACTTTTGATAATTTTTTTATTTTTTTTAAATAATATTTTATATGTAGTACCTCACTTCAAAAAATACTTTGAAATCAGGCTGACTTTCAAGTCTGAACTATCCGTTGCACATGTTTTGCTTTTGAGCAATGTTCAGGAAGAAAAACTATAGAGGAAAATTCTATGTTGTCAAACATGGCAAATCCTTCAAAGCATTTATAATAATCCATTTCTTACCACAGCAAAGGGTTTGATCTATTCCAAATCTGTCCACTCTGTACTCTACCTTGATGCACTAATTGACTCACATTTGGCCCCTGAACACACAAGTCCTTCAGAACAATAAGTACAAACATATTTTTCATACGTCTCCATCTTTCCTGCCCAGGCACCGGCCTCTCAGACCTTTAAGGGCCCTTCTCAGAGCTGTAAATGAGCTGTCAATCACAGGCTAGATCAGTTTACTGATTGGAGCAGAAGGCCGATCGGGGTTGGAATGATGGGAGAGTGGTGATATATTAGACAAATGCTTGGCCAAAATAAAGGGACAGAGGTTTCTTTATGCTCCGAGCATAAGGAGACTGTTGATGCGCCACGTACACATGGCCGAAGTTTATGTTTAAGCCACTCAGAGAGTTTCATTTCAAGCAGGAAGCAAAAGCTGAAAGAAATTTCCTTTTTATGGTATTGAATACTATCCCTCCTGTTACATAAGAGGTGTGAAGAATGGATACAGATAGAAGAATAGTTCCCTTCATATCTCTTGTCTGAGAGCGGAATGGATTGATGTGAAAATAAATTCCAGGGGCCCGTTGGCAATGGTGGACACATGATAAAGATTAGCTGATGTGCCGATGTGCCGGTCCCTCTCACGCATATTTTCTTTAGTAATTAGGAGGAAACGAGCCAAAGACCTCTAAGACCCCTAAAAAATATGCGCAGACACAGTTTCACACTTTTCAACACAATTTATAGAGTATGTTCTAAGCTTTCATCCTTTGAAGATGATCTTGGATGTGGTAGTGATGCTGTATAATAGCCACTTTGTGTAAAGTTATGTGCTGTGTTGTGTAAAAGATATCAGCAGCAGGTTAAGTCGAGATAGACGACATCACATCAAATACATAACTACATCATTCTGATCTAATTACTCATCAAAATATTGTAGTACTGGTGTTTGTTATAGTTTAAAGTGTTGGGGTCCAAAACCCTAGACTGATTCCCCCCTCCTACATACTTCCGCTCAATTTGATTTTCCTTCAGTACTACGTCTGGGATTCTGCTGTAGACTTTGGTTTTCTCTGAACAATTTTTTACCGGGCCAATCAGCGAACAGAGGGAGTGGCTGAGAACGATGACGTTGATGTCGACTCGTGCGTTATTTTGAGTTGTAGTTCAGTAATGGCAACGGAGAAAGATGCAAGCGAAGCAATTCGGTCCGTTGTGGCAACGCTGCCGAATATCCAGAAGTTAAGCCGGCGCAAGAACAACCTTTGCTTAGTTTTTGTTGGTGGCCATCCTCCTCACGGGGTTCGGGAAAATACATATGTCACGACCAAACGTTAGCGATTGGTTATAGCAGATCCAGAGTGACTCTGGGCAGATCCAATAGTTTTAGACTTCAATAGAGTTCCCGCCTACAAGGAAGTTAACGCTTGTCAATGGAGCGGTGCCAGACTCTATGTACAAATGAAATTAAATGTACGAGAGTCTGGTGCGACCAGGCTACCAAAACCCTGTACGCAGTCATAAATTAACAAGTATAATCAAATGTAAAATTTATCAGTATTTTGGAAAGTTATTTTTAAAAAGCACTGCCTGGGAAGAAAAAAAAAGTCTCTGTTGGGATTTAAATAAGCAGTCTATGACTGGATCATTGCAGTCGTTATTATGTTTCTACCATGTTATATGTTTACTTAGCAACAGTTCTTCTAACACTCATTGATGGAGTGTGTAGCTTTTCATTTCTTGAACACCCATGTAGGAAGACTCATCATGAACATATTCCAGGATGACAATGTCTAGATTCATCAGGCTCAAACTGTGAAAGAGTGGTTAAGAGGGAGAATGAAGAATCAATTCCAGCTCTGAGTCCAGACCTTAAAATTCATTGAAAGTCTTTGGGATGTGCTGGAGGAGACTTTACAGAGTGCTGGATTCTTCCACTGATGCACTTCTCGATGAAAATAACATAATTTCTGATCTCATACTTTACGAATTGTACATTCTACCGTTCTAAGGTCTGGGGTTAGTACTTAAAAAAAAAATAAAAAAAAAATTAAATGAATCAAAAGTGACTGTAAAGGTTTGTTGATAATTAACAAGTTCAAAAGAACGACATTTATTTAAAAACAGAAATCTTTTGTAAAATTATAAATGTCTTTACTGTCAAGGCATAGAAAACATAAAGGTTTGCTAAAGTGAATTTGAACTATCGCTACAACACACTCTGACATAAGCATCCATTGACCGATGAGAAATTCACAGATGAAGCTAATGAACTGTATTCCAACTTTATTTCAGACTGACTCGGCTCTCTCCACAGCCTCAATACATGGATCTTGTGCATTCATAAATGTCAAACGCTCCATCAGAGCGGTCTCTAGTGTGTAAGCTCCCTAAAGCACCATGTGATTTCATGCAGGGAGAGTTTTTCTTGTTAGTGTTAACAAGAGAGTAGAGTCTGAACCAGGGCTGGACATAATCTGACATAAATATTCGCCTGGATTAATCTTTGGTTCAAGGTGTGTGTGTGTGTGTGTGTTCTCAGCTCTGCATAAATAGGTGAAAGTTCATCCGAGTGAACTCCTGGTGTATGGTGTCTATGAGCGAGTCCGAGTCTGCGGTTCTCTCCGCTGTAGTGTTTGCTTGAGAGGGGGCGCTGTGTTCTGGTGTGTAAGTAAACGAGTATGAACTCCTGTAGATCAGCCCGTCAAATCGGATCAGAGATAAGGGCACTGTGATTGGCTGTCTCATCCATCTCCACTCGTCACTCAATATAGATACATCAGGAACGACACTCAGCAAAGACCTAGAGGACCTGAGATGGACAAAGTGTCATATGATTAAATAACCGATATCTTCCATTGTGCATTTTGTAAAAATATATAGTTATATTGATTTTTTTTATTATTATTTTATTTCAAGTTAATAATTTTAGTGCTTCAACTTCAACTTATTTCAGTTTATTGCCAAGGCAACTTCTAATTTTTAATAATATTTATATTTTATTTTATTTATGCTTAATTAGTAAAATGTTTTTAGTATTTTAGTTAACAATAATAACTATTTATATTGAGTGCAATCACTGTCAAACTTTGAAGTATTAAATATTTTCCTAATGTTTTCCTCCTGTAACTTCAGATGAAGGAAGTTACACCTCACTGATTTGCAGTCATTTCAGTTGCAGATCACCCACTGGCCTTCCTGACACTTGACTACAGCTCTAAGAACCTCCCTACAAGGACCTGAGAGAGACCATCATTCCCCTCCATCCTGCTGAGACAGGAATGTCACACCCCGGCATCCCTGGAGCCTTGGCAAGGTGGACACAACAAACTAAAACTATTGCACAGGGAAAAGTTTAGTATGAGTAAGAAGTAAATTTTTTGTCTTGCTATGAACTTGCATGCACCTGTGCTGTTTATTTACTACATAATGACTAATTTCAATTTATAAAATAGATACTAATTCTAAAATAGTTAATGATTGATGAGCCATGTTTAAAGCCACTTAAAAATATCTGCATGCACATCAGTTTATTTCAGTACTAATTTGGCATGTTTTTTGAGTCAGAGATCTCCACTTCAGTAGCACTTTGCATACGCCAAATTTTGCAGGTCTATATTCTGAGGGATCTGTCCAAAAACATTTTTAACAGTACTAAATAAGTATTTTTTTGAAAAAACATTTAACTCTAATATGTCAACAAAAAATAAATGATAATTTTGAACATAGCTTCATCCAATGTTCAGATTTCTGCTCTGGAAATGCATGCAGATTAGTGCAGATTTAATTAGACAATGCCTCGTTTACAAATTTAAACATAACATTTAAGAAAACTTGTAATACAAATTAATTATCTTGTTCAAATGTGGTGCCTTGCCTTGACGAGTTCAGCCAATGGCCTGCAATATTTAGTGAATACTGAGATAATTACTATAAATTGTTTATTGAAAACTGTTGTCTTTATCACTTTGCTGTTGCATTGATTTATACAGCAATAAGCCACTATGGGTTTTTGGGTTTTAAGCACTTAGATACCCCTTTATTGTGATAAACTCACTGTAATTATGACCTCAAGTGGTTTATACTGTTTTGGTAAAGTAACTAGCCTCCAATTAGCACAATATAAGAAACATCAACCACATTCTGTAACATCCTGTTGTTTCAGTGTGTATAACTTCCTTGTGACATTTATGCTTTATGATTAATTTATGAGATCTGTGTTTTGTAGAGGAATCTTGTGTTACACAGGACCTTCTGTGGTTTACAAGAACATGAAGTCATAAACTGAAAAGGGTAGCACATTCACAAAACATGTCATATTCTAACTCAAATAAGTGTTCCTGTTTTTATGTGTTTGAACAGTTTTGGGGAGTAATGGTAAGGTTTCATTAGTTAAATACATTAGTTAACATAAACTAATAATGAACTGCACTTCTAGAGCATTTATTAATCTTTGTTAATGTTAATTTCAATATGGGAGGAGAGGGATAATGTACATCCAGCTGGTTGTTATCTCAGAATAATCTGACAGGTTGATCAGCGGAGGGGACTTGCATCAGCCTGAAGGGGTTTATTCTGAGATAACAACCAGCTGGATGTACATTATCCCGCTTATTACACGGCTACTTGCCACATACGTAAATAATTAGACACAAAATAATGATCTGAGTCTAAGTATTTTATTAGCTCTTTAAACTCAAAGCTTCCGCAGATAAAGCAGTTGCAAGTTCAAACTAGACAGACATTTAAGGGATCCGGTAGTCATACCACTTATTACACGGCATTTCACCACATAAGTAATTATTGGGATAAGAGATATTGATTGCAGGTTAAACTGTTTTAAAATCATACCTGTTTGTATCTTATAATCCAACAGTGTACAAAACAATAGTCGCAAAATGGCAGCAGGTGCGTTTGTATGAGACAAGAGATAGTGAGTCTGCGTCTGCGATACTGGATGATACACAAAATATTGATTTGACTGAGTTTTAATATTTTTTTAGTTCACCAAACGCAAACTTCCACGCTCCTTTCAAGCGTATAGCGCTGTTGGCTTCAGTAACACAGATGAGCCTGTGTTCTCTGTTTCAGCGGTTGTTATCGGGGAATAACACACAGCTGGATGGTGCGATTGACCAATCAGAATCAAGTTTCCCACAGAGCTGTGTATTAGTTAATGCACTGTTAAGTAACATGAACAACTGTATTTTCTATTAACAAATACAGTAGCAAATGTATTGCTCATGGTTAGTTCATGTTCGTTAATGTTAGTGTAGACGTATCAAAGCTCTATTGCTAGCCTCTCTGCTTACCCTACCTTTAATCCAGCTATTTATGATAAACTCTAACCTGAACATGGTCTCTGCCTCCATGTCACCGAACCAGACCTTTAAGTGTGGACTGAAGTTTTCTCCGTGAAGCTCCAACATGGCCACATGTCCCCCTCCGTTTAGCTAAATCACAAAAACCATGAACAATTGTTAGTGTTGTTTAGGTAAGTAACCATATTTTCTTGAATGTACAGCTCATATTTACAGTTTGATATTAAATTACACTCTTAGAAAGAACATTTGATCACTAGAAATAAAAGTATTATGCAATCATTCAAGACATTTCTCCTGCTATAGAACCTTTTTGGAAACAACCCTAGAGTTTTATATAGAACCCCAGTGAACTCTGAAGAGTGTAGCATTCGATTTCTCTTGAATTCATTTTTAAAATTGATTTGAAGAGGTGTAATGAAGAAACATCATTGAGTGCTTGATTTCTGACCTCTAGTCCGTTGATCACAGGCACAGGGCTGATGGTGGTCAGGTGACCGGCTAGACTCTCACTGAAGGTGTACTCAACCACCTCTGTTCCAATGATGGTCCAACAGGATCCATCATTCAATAACACCTTATTACTTTCCTTAGGACACGGAGAGGCCTGCAAGTTTGGGATCACATGAGGGTAAGTAAATGCATTTTCATTGTTGGTCAACTATTATTTTAATTAAATGTCATTGCCCGTGTTTACCTGGAACTGTATGATTTTCTCATTGGACAGGCAGAGGTACATGTGGTTGCTGTCTCTGAACTGGAAAGCACATTTATGAAGCTGAGACACGGGCTCATCCACGTCTAGACATGCATGCTGCTTGTTCACCTTACGAATTACCTACAAAGAAAGAAAAGCGCATCAGGTAGCTATTCACACAGCTGACCTTTTTCCCTACATTTGAAACAGTGATTCTCAACCTTTTCTCATTCTTGCTTCTGAAAGTTTTAGATTTTCTTAAAAAATATATTACATGTTCAATTTTCAAAGAAATTTAAATCTTATACTTATGGCGTGTACAGAAGCATTTCATCAAGAGATCATGGTAGTTCTCTTAAAAAATGTGTATATGGTTTTGTTAAAAAGCAATTATTCTGTAAAGAAAAATAATGAGATTTTACTTCCATTTTAAGGAGATTTTTGTAATTTATTTTTTATTTAATTAAAAAAACAGTAATATTGTGAAATAGTATTACAATTTAAAATATCTGTTTTCTTTTTTCTAATTTATTATTTATTATTTTAATCTTATTTATTTCTGTGATGCAAATCTGAAATTTCAGCATCATTACTCCAGTCTTCAGTGTCACATGATCCTTCAGAAATCATTCTAATATGCTGATTTGCTGCTCAATCAATTATTATCGGTGCTTAATTATAAGTAATGGTTCTTATTTTATGAATGTTGAAAAACATTTTTGCTGCCTAATATTTTTGTGGAAACCATGATACATTTTCGTCTGGATTCTTTGATGAATAAGTTCAAATGAACAGCATTGATTTGAAATATATTATATAAATGTCTTTACTGTCACTTTTTTATTAATTTAATGTGTCCTTGTTAAATAATAGTATTATTATGTTTTTAACCGTAGTATATTTTAAACCTTTGAATGGTATTTATCATGATTTCCACAACAACAACAAAAAATTAAGCAACACAACTGTTATCAACAGCAATAATAAGAAATATTTAACATTAAATTAGCATATTAGAATGATTTCTGAAGGATCATGTGACACTGAAGACTGGAGTAATGATGCTGAAAATTCAGCTTTGATCACAAGAATAAATTACATTTTTCATCATATTAAAGCAGAAAACAGTTAAAAATATTTCACAATATTACTGTTTTTACTGTATTTTTTGACTTGGTGAGCCTTTTGGCCTGTTCACTGAAAGGTTCTTTGGGGAACCGAAAATGGTTCTCCTATGGCATCATTGGGATTGAAACCTTTATTTTTAAGAGCATAATTGTATAAAGTCCTCTTCATTTTTGTTCTCAGAAATCTGATATGAGCAGACCTAAAAAAATCTATCTTATCTATCATGCACCACTGCACCTGGTCTCATTCGACTGGCCCCCGCAACACCTGTGTGCTGCACAATATGCCTGACTGTTCACACTCCTCCAAAGCTGCAGCTCGGGGATCAAAAATCCTGCTGCATGAGGGCTTCAAATACACCCTTGCAAACCAGTCAGCATTTTCAAAGAACTAAAACAACATTGTGAAAGTCTATTCTGTTTGCTAGTCTGCTAAATGTGGTATTTAAACGTTGTCCTTGGCATTTTGATCAAGTGCTTTATCAGCAAATTGTGGCACAGGTTGGTAGCAAACCAGCTTCCAAAAAACACCACATGGATGGAAATTTGTACAGAACAGACTTCAGAGACATAGGTGAAAAAAATATAGATTCAAAATACTACAGAACATTCAGATTCAATCCAAAAAGGTTTTTAAAATAACAAAAATTGCATGGTTTTATTTACACTTTGTTAGCATGCAGTAGAAGTACATTCCAGTAAGATTTTGTAACTAAATCTAATCAGATATGTACAATTTCTGTAGCACATAACAGAATTGTAAAATTACCTAGATTTGTACAATACTTGTAGCCATAATGCTAAGTTGCAGCAAGGCTTTTGCACTCAATATTTAGTAATATTATTAATTAGATTGAAATGACACTATTGAGAACCAAACTTGAACTGAGTTGAGCTGGAAGAGGACACCAGTGTTTTCTGCAGAGCTGCTTTATAGCTGAATCAACTGTTATTGAATCAACTTTATTGAAGTGAAAAACAACACTATTGCCTTCTATAGAGCTGCTTATCGCTGAATTGAACTTCTTTCATTATTGATTACTTAACAGTTATTGAACTGACCTGAATCAACGCTGAACTGACTTGAGCTGATGATACCATTGTCTTTTATAGAGCAAAAGTGGATTTTGTTTGCATGATTGATCATTTTCTTGTTTATCACTGCTTTTTTTTATAAAGTGCAACATAAATAAAGGTGACTTGACTTGACATGTAATGGAAAGAAAAACGTTTTATACTTGCATACCATTGGTGGCAGCGCCACTCCTGAGTCAGTGCATACCAGCTGAACCACACAGCCGTAACAGATGTAGCTGTCACACATGGTGTATTCACTATGAACCGCTTGCATCTCCTCCACTATGAACAGAGTTGAAACAGAGTGATTATTAGGGTATAGCGCTGTAGGGGGCGAGAGAGAAAATGAGACTTTACTCAGACCAGGATTTGGCCTTGGGCGCTATATAGGGGGTAAACTTATTTATGCTACATTTATACCAGCTGCTGAACACATGTTGCTGACATTTACAATTGAAGCTTTTACCATTTCTATTCTTTGGGTGAAGTGTCGTATTCTAGAAAACTGATTTTACTCTTAAATGCGGCAAGGCATTAGCGTTTGTAAGAGTTTATTTACTTTTTCACGCTGGACGTCCAGCATGGAGTTTTGGCCAGTTGTTTCTAGACTCGTTTGGGTTTTTTGTGTTTATTTAGCTACTGTGGTGAACGGTGAATTAGTCCTAAAAACATACAGTGGGTCTGTGTATACGCATGGGTGAACCTGGGCTAAAGGAAATACTTCCGCAAAAAGGGTTTCCCATGTCATTAGAAGGTGCAGCGTAAGTTGTTATAATAATAGGTGTGTAGTATATGCGCCAATTTTTTGAGTCTCTGCATCATTTGCATGCAATTATTACTGAATGAGTCCCAATGTTGTTAACCTTGTAAACTTATGAATGTTATAGTCCCATAGAATTGTTTTGTTGTTGTAATTTTTTTTACATCATTACAGTGTATTACATTTAGTTTAAGAAACAAATGGCAAAAAATAATGTGAAATTATATGTCCTATGAAGAGGACACCAGGACTCTATAACCAAAACAATGTTGTTGTTGTTTTTTTTTTTAACATTTTTATATTCAGTATGCCAGTCCATTTTGGGTTCCAGGCTATTTTTTTTTTCATATAATTTTTGTTCTGCAATATCTCTTTGCTCTTTACAAGACATCCAGACTTAAAACTGTGGCTCATATGGTCTCAAAGACATTTGCTAAAATATAATGTCCTCTACAGAGGAAAAAACTCCATTGCTGGCTCTCAGGAGGTTATAAAAGACCATTAACCCAGGGTTCACAAACATGTAGTGTGTGAAATCTTGACATGATTCATTACTAACCAGTGTGAAATATGAACCCTGTGTTAGCAATTTCATGTGTGAAAAGCTCATAAATTATAGTTTTGGTCATAAAACATAGTTTTATTCAATTATATGTATGAAGAACCAAGATGATAATTAAAGGGATAGTTCACCCAAAATTAAAATTCTGTCAGTAATTACTCACCCTCATGTCGTTCCAACTCCGTAAGACTTTCGTTCATCTTCGGTACACAAATGAAGATATTTGTGATTAAATCTGAGAGCTGGATCACTCCTCCATAGGCTTCTAAGGGATTGAAACCTGACAGCCCCGAAAAGTCATTAAAGACATCGTTAAAATAGTCCAAGTGACTACAGTGCTCAATCTTAAGTTTATCAAGCGACGAGAATATTTTTTGCGCGCAAAAAAAACTAAAATAACGACTTTATTCAACCATCTCTTCTCTTCCGTGTCATTCTCCTAAGCTGTTGACGTAGTGTAACAGCGCAGCGCTTCTGTGTTATACGTCACACGTAGGCTCACTATTGGCTGACGCTGGTCATGTGTGTGTGATGCGTGTGACGTTCAACCAGAAGCGTTGCACAATAACACTACGTGAAATCTCCAGGCCCAAAGAGAATACTTGAATAGAGTCGCTAATTTAGTTTGTATTTTGCGCTCAAAAAGTATTCTCGTAGCTCGATAAACTTAAGTTTGAGCCACTGTAGTCACTTGGACTATTTTAACAATTTCTTTAATAACTTTTCGGGGCTGTCAAGTTTCAATCCCTCAGAAGCCTATGGAGGAGTGATCCAGCTCTCAGATTTAATCAAAAATATTTTAATTTGTGTTCCGAAGATGAACGAAAGTCTTACGGGGTTGGAACAACATGAGGGTGAGTAATTACTGACAGAATTTTCCTTTTTTGGTAAACTATCCCTTTAAGGATTAAAAGTAGAATAAAAGAAAAAAAGCATTACATTTCAAACCTAAAGTGACAGTGAATGCCGTCCATTGTCTCGCGCTGGCGACAAAAGCCCCGTCTTCCACCGCCAGGTAACGTGTACTGACCGTCTGTGACCGCAAGCGGTTAAACAACGACACTTTTGAGCCTGAGGAAATACACACTGCAGAAACAAACACACATTTTTACAAAAACTAAAACTATGGGCAAACAAAAGAAACACCATAATATTTAAACACTCACTGACATATATACATACACATTCATACTGACAAGAAGAAAGCAAACACAAATGACTGATATACTTTGACTAATGCCAGTCTGTTCTTTTTCTAGAACTTTGTCTCATTGTCTGTCTCTCCCACAAGACGGTGAGGAATTCAACGTCACTTGACTGCTGCTCTCAGATGTCAAGCGCCTCTTTCTTCCCCGTAGAACCTCTCTGTGGATCCAATAGACAATGTCAACAGCAGCTGCCCTCTTAGTGTGTGCTTTAGGATCAAAAGGTTAGAGGTCAAATGTCTGACTTCTGTGGCAATGGCTGCTGGGTGACACTCTTTAGCAGCTTGACCTCACTTCTCATACATAAAGACACAGCAACACAAACTTACAGGGGTTCGGTTTCTACTCCGGATGACCCTTGTATGTAACGGCTCTTAGTCAGTTTAGGCGTCATATTTGATTTGATCCCAATGAGGGATAGATCAACAGTCCATTCAATAGGTTGTACTGTTTTCTATCGTGATGTCAACTGTTTAGTTAACAAATCAAAAAATAATAATTTAGGGAAATAACATGGGCAACTGTGGGCTGTGAAAAGTAGTCATGACTGTAAAACTGAATTTCAGTGGACTGGATGTCTATCGCTCGCATCAAATTAAAGGTGGGGTATGTGATTTGGAAAACGACCGGCAGATTTTGAAAATATACACAATTCAAAGGGTTCTACCTTCTTTCCTTCTTGGAGGGGAGCATGGTACGACCGTGTGATTGACGAACTTACTGTCCAATGATTCTAGGTGGTCTTGGAAATGATTGGCTGGAGTTTTTCGAGTCCTGCCCGTTCCACAGATGATTAAATTGCTTAATTTTCATTTCAGTGCTTCTAACTCAGTGGCTCTAATAACTTGAATAGGATTTCAAGTTATTTTGAAAAAATGGACAAAAAAGAGAATCACATACCCCACCTTTAAATATAGACTTTCAGAATTGCACACAAATACACACATGCACAGACTCACGGTCAGCATTCTTCATGGACTGTCTCTTCTGTGATGGTTTGGAGATGACTTTAATGAGTCTGCTGTTAAACGTGCCGATTTCTTGCCCTCCGCTGTGAAACAGGTGTAGAAGCAGGCGAAAGTGCTTTCGTTTGTCAGTATCTGAGATATACAAGGTTTTAGCGCAGGCAAACATCTGAAAGATAGAATGAAATACACACAAATGAGTCAGTTGTTAACGTTTACAAAAGTTCAAAAGCTTGGGCTCGAAAGTAAAAGAAGTCTCTTATGCTCATCAAGGCTGCATTTATTTAAAACATTTTTTTTTAAATGTAATTGATTCCTGTAATGCAAAGCTGAATTTTTAGCATCATTATTTCAGTCTTCAGTGTCACATGAAATCATTCTATGCAAATGTGTTGCTCAAGAAACATTTCTTCTTCTTATCTATGCTGACACTGCTTAACATTTCTGTGGAAAATGTCATTCATTTCACCCCAGCATTTTTGTGGAATAGAAAAATCAAGAAAACAGCATTTATTATAAAAATAAATCTTTTGTAACATTATACATCTTTACTGACTTCAGTCTTTACTGATCAAATTAGTGCCTCAATGCAGAATAAAAGTATTAATTTCTTACTGACCCCAAACTTTTGAACAGTAATGTAACTGTCATATATATAATATATATATATATATATATATATACAGTCTTAGAAGAAATACTGTAAAATGTCAGTTCATATTTAGATCTCTGACTTAATAGCAGACTTTGATTTCTTGGCAAATCTGAACACAGTTTGAGAAATTTTTCAGATATCTTCTTAAGAGGAGGCACGTGGGGGGTTTCCACAGAATACTAATCTGAGAACTCAAATAACCATTTAATCTCATTGCTGTTTTTGGAGAGATATTAAAGAGATCTTGTTTATGATTATTATTACCACAGGGCAGGAATAAAGCAACTAAAAGATCAAGCCTATATTTTGTGTTTATCCAACTGCCCTCCTTACATAAACCAAGTTGTAATCCAGGTAGAATAAACATATGATCCCAGCTCCAAATCTCTCTGTACACACAGGAGTCATGTTCTCTCGTAAGCCTGACAGACTCTCTCCTGTTTGATCGCTGTGTTTTGGCAATGTCTCACCCTCTTGTCTGTCTGCTCCTCAAAGCTCAGCTTGAAACTGTCTGTCCGTGGATCAGTGGAGCTGTCCAGACCCATGTACCCGAAAAGCTGGCAGCTGGACTCACCTAGACCTGATGCTGAGTGAATATACATGGGAAAAATTAGAGTGAATTACAATAGTAAGAATGAAGATGCTCTCACAAGCCATGCACTGACCTTTAAGCTTCTCCTGTCTGAGTTTCCATCCGTGTCCACTGAGGTACACACAAGGAGGGGGACAGAAAAACCTATGGAAACACACAATCCATTATTTTTGGAATGAGACATGAAGAAAGAGGTGTGCAACAGTCTTACTTTCTGTAAATGATGTTCCTGTGAGTGATAAAAGAATCTGGTGGAAAGATGGCTAAAACAACCATTTGGAACATGGTAGATGGTTTCAAGCTAGGCATAATCCCTTCCAAGCTGGTTAGTCAATCTTTATCAAGCTAGACAGAACTAGACCATCTTGAACCAGGAACAAGCCAGCTTCCATGTTCCAAAAAAAAACAGTTTATGCTGGTGCAATGTGATTTTTCCAGCAAATATTTGGTTTAGACATTTTCCCTAAAGCTAATCCAGCTGATTTTCAGTAATATAGTGTGTGTGTGTGTGTGTGTGTGTGTGTTTGTGTCTGTGTGTCTGTGTGTGGTGTGTGTGTGTGTGTGTGTGTGTGTGTGTGTGTGTGTGTGTGTGTGTGTGTGTGTGTGTGTGTGTGTGTGGTGTGTGTGTGTGTGTGTGTGTGTGTGTGTGTGTGTGTGTGTGTGTGTATTTCACTTTTTGAACATGTAAATGCACAGATGTAAATCATTTTTACCTTTTCTCATTCCCATAAGACTTCTGAGCAACTTTGGCATGCAAGATGGTCACTGATTGGTCAGGTCTGAATTGAAGGTATTGCCTCACTGAATCTCTTGTTACTTTTTGCAACATGGAGAAATTCTGGTCCTCCCTAGTGATGCACAAAAATATTTCTTTTAAACTGGCATCATCAAGTAAACTATCTGTGCTTTTCTCAAATATCCTAACATGGAATAGTTCTTTATATTGTGACAAAATTTAAACATTAAGATTAATGTATTGAAAAAAATTGGGGCAATAACAGCCTTTTTGGTTGTCCTTGACATTTGTGGTTAGTTTTGCTGAGCTTTCTGACATTAACCACAGCAACAAGCAGTCTGTATGATTCAGTAATAGATATTATAGAGTTTTACTGAAAGATATACTGAATATATATATATATATATATATATATATATATATATATATATATATATATATATATATATATATATATTTCAGTATATATATATATATAAATCATTTTATCCCAGTGTCCCTTTTAAATCATTTTAGGCACAGAAGAAGATTCTTATAATGCATGTTTTATTGAAACGTTAAGAAAGCATCTTTCATGTTCCACTGAGGAATAAAAAAGTATCATGTGATTGGAATTACAGGAGTAAATTACAGGTTTTCATTTTCAGGTGGACTATTAAGCACTTTGCTCTCCATGTACATTTCTAATGAAAAATTATGAGGCCCATAACACTTAATTAACAAAGTTAATATTAACATGGATTAATTGTTTCATATGATCTATTTGCAGTTATTCATTTCACTTTTAAGTATCTTGTTTCATTATTACTCAATCTGAAATGGTTTATTTAACCCTATTATGGTGATCTCTTGCCCTAATTTTGTTCAGTATTTTTAACAGAGCATATTTTTTGGGAGTCTTTATTTCTTTGATAGGAGCCCATATAAATGTGGTATGTCTCAGCAGAGTTAAATGTTTTAATTGAAATCTCACATAAATCCCCAGGCCTAGAATGTTTCAGTCTGTCTGCCTGGGTTTTTATTTGAGGCATTCCCAAGAGGATTTGGGGTCAAAGGCAGTAATGTTACTTCCTACTTTGAGCACACTAGGAAGGAGGTCAAATTGGATCCCTGTGTTTGGCTGGTATTTTAAAGAATGTTGGTAAGTAACCACTGATTTTTATAGAAAAGAGAGAGAAAAAAAACTATAAAAGTCAACGAGGACCAGAAACGGTTTCATTCTACAAAATATATTATTTTGTGTTCAGCACAAAAAATAAATTAATACAGGCTTGGAACAACTTGAGGGTCAGTAAATGACCCTCATTTTTGAGTGAACTACTGTATCACTTTAAACGATCAGTTACAGGCCTATCTAAAACAAACATTCCTTTCGTAAACAGCACTCTAAGATCTTAAACGTTATAATTTGTCGACTACCCTATACATGCGCTATTAATATTTCATAGAAAGCCTGAGAAAATAGCATCACTGTAAATGAAATTCAAACTGATAAAGCCAGCTCTGTGTTCACAAATGGCACTTCAATAGCTCGTGCATCAATCGTGGACTAAACCGCAAGGAATTTCTGAAGGCTCACTAAAAGAAAGCTAATGTTCTCTCTCCTGCAGCAAGCAACCCCCCAAAGAAATCCAGCCTGCTCTTCCCATTTCGGACGGGGGTGGGATCTACATTTTTCAAACGTGCTCTGCAGATTTAATACCTGGCCAATGTCCTGACTGTTCACTCTATCCCAGAATAATCGCCTGAGAGGTTACTACTCACCTTAAGGATCGACTTGACACTTTTAATAGGCTTCCTGAACCACTTCAGCGTCGTTTTTGTCGTATTTTTGGATACCGTTGCACACTTCTACAGGAGAGTTTGTGTCTGTGTGATTACCTGAGGTGAGTGAAGCACGCGCCTGATGTGTACAGGTGAGAGGCTTCAGTAGAGTCCACGATGGCCAACCCTGGAGAATTAAGAGGAAAATATCTTTGTTTCTTGTGTTTTACTAGGTTGATTGAGTTGTAAATTAAGCAAAACTACTGCAACTGTTTGTTTAATGACATGAAGACTGACCTTCTAAAAAATATATTAGGCTACTGCAGTTGTGAAAAAACATATTTAATGTGTGCAACATGGTAAATGTGCTTAGATGAGCAATAATTTAGTGCTATTTTTTAAACGGTGCTTTCAGGCTAATGCAATTTTAGAGAAATATTTTTTTAATTAAGGCTAAATAAATGAAATACTGCATTTTAAATACATCAACGTTCACATATAATTTCAATCGATCTCAAATAAGTTTTGACATAGGCTGCTTGGAAATAAAAAAAAATGTCAATATATTTAAAAAATACACATGCTTTGTTAAATGTATATAAAATCTATGTGCATTCTTAAATGTTATGGGACCCATTTTCAAGATAATAGTATTGTTATTGTCGCATCTCGTGCTCCTTTTTTTGTCTGCGAAAAGTGAATTTGTTTAAAATAGCATTTTAACATACTATTCATACTATTTCTGCAGTATGTAGTCATGTGTGTGCACAATAGCCTAACAACAATAGCCTAGCTGTATTGTTCTGTATCCATTAAATAGTTTACATATAAAATTAAGCGAACTGTGGAATAGCTGTCTCCCACAATGCAATAGTCACAAATTGGCATACGATGTCCAAGTATAGGTCTCTGCGTGAGAGTAGGAGTTATTTCTGTGAAACCTGTTACTGTCATTCAACCCATTATTTGTAATCTAGACATAGTTGAAAATAAATTGCAACATTTATTTAATGATTAATTGATTGATTGATGACCTGAATCATTGAATTAAACATGCAACATCATTAGGTTATATGACAAGAATGCAGTTTACTAATGTTTGAAACTTTTATTCTTGCATATTTAATTCTGTTTAACATAATATTAAAGCAACTGTGACCGTAAACAGTAGCCTACTGTGCATTAAGTAGCCTTCTCCATTCTGAACACAAGATCTAAATATAGATCAGCATGTAACAGACTGCCCTTTAAAAACCTTGATTTGCCGCCAACTTAAAGAGCATTTCCACAATGCTGTAGATAGGCAGCTCCCTTGGTTTTGGGACACAGTACATGCTTTAGGTGCGCAGTGGTTGGCTGGAGGCGAAACCGTTATTAGCAAAGCATCACATCTGCTTTCAATCCTTCTTTAACAAGAAGCTGCTGTTAGTTAATCTAACTGTGAAGCTGTCCGTCAATCTGCTGCCAATGAAACCAGGCTTGTCATTTTCCTCCATTTGCCCTATTTCTCTAATGCTCCTGTCTTCTCTCTCACTGCCTCACACTGGGTTTTTCTTTGGTCTGTCTGAGAGAAATGTTTACACTGTGAGGCTTTAACCCATGGAGATCCCTGGGCTAAAGCTGGGATTTGGGAAGCTTGAACAGTCTTCCAAAGATATACTCAGCACACTGAAAGAAATGTGCTGTCACTCTTCTTTTTTTTTACTGCCTGTCACCTTTTCTCACTCCTCTACGTTATGTTGGGAGACACCATCAATCTCTCAAGACTTTTTTTTTCTCTCATAAATTTTTATGCTTAGAGATTGCTGAAACGGAAACCTAGTGATTGGATCATATTTCACACCAGAGTCAAAACTTATACTTTGCTTAAAGAATATAAAGCATATTTTTGGTACCATTAAGTTTAAGACAGTTTTAAGAACATTTCCCCCACCAAGCAGTTTTTTACTGCCTTTAAGTTATATGATTTATGCTGTTATATGAGTTAATATTTATTTACAGTAATGAGAATTTTAGAATTTTTTTAATTATTTGTAATAATAATAAATATTATATAATATCAATAAAAATATGATTATAAATAAAATACAATTTATTTTCATTAAATGAATGCCCACCATTGTTAACAAGAATGTTTCTTTTTTAAATGTTTTATTTATTTTTAATCAATAAATAAAAATATAACATAATAAATATTATATAATATACATTTATTTTTTTATTTTTATTTCATTTGCTTAAAATAATGTCCACCGTTGTTCACATATTTCCCACACTGACCTGTTTCTCGGTCTCCTTTCCTTTGGTCCTGCATGACGCTCAGGTGTACAACAGCCGTTTTGAAATCTTCATAAAGTCCTCTACTGTGCCAGACACTCCACTGTTGTTCATGCTACCTGGTTTTACTTTATCCCTCCTTTCGCAATGTGACGATAGTGTAACTGTCAGAGCTCTGTTGTAAGAAGACCTCTCCATCTCCATTTCCAATAACTGTGTTATCAGCCTTATAGGAGTATTTGTATATCTATAAACATGTTTGTTTTTAGAGATAGTCACCTGTACTCAGGTGCTGAATTCTCACGCCTCCCTCCACGTGGCAAGCAGTTACTGATACAAGTGAACATGGAATGAGCCGTAAAGTCCAAATAGAAATAAAAGTGGGTGACATTTATTGCTGATTATGTTGTGGAGAGAAAGCATGGCCACCAAACCATCTGGCTTTTCAGTTACTATGAAGCAAACAAGAGTCATATAAGTGATTTTACACAACTTGGTAGTCACATGGAATTTGCATTATTGCCCGATGCAGGGCCTAACATTTTTAAAGATGGGGGGTACGTGTTCATTAAATCAGCAGACCCCTTTTACAAGGTCCTGCATGTTCCTCAAAGCCAGTTTAATGGAAACAATTGCAAAGTCAAAGTTTTAAATCAGTACATATACAAATGGACTGGAATAACAGCACCTCTTTATATGTCTGCTATGTTGTGCTTAATGTACTGTAGTTAAAGATTACATGGGCTGCCATCCAAAAGCCAGTCATGGTGCTATATTCTCTGTAAACATTAAATAACCACTTTAATCTTCTGAATTTATTGGCTCTCTGCCAGCATGATGTGTGTGACCATACAGTGCTGAAATCATCAAAGCTGAGTTAAAGGAGTAGTTCACTTTTAAAAAAACTTTTGCTGATAATTTACTCACCCCCATGTCATCCAAGATGTCCACGTCTTTCTTTCTTCAGTCGAAAAGAAATTAAGGTTTTTGATGAAAACATTCCAGGATTTTCTCCATATAATGGACTTCATTGGGAGCCAAACGGTTCAAGGTCCAAAAGACAGTTTCAGTGCAGCTTCAAAGGGCTTTAAACGATACCAGACGATGAATAAGGGTCTTATCTAGCAAAACCATCGTTTATTTCAAAAATAAATAACAAAGTTTAAGTTTTATAAGCACAAATGCTCGCCTTGCTCTGTTCTGTGATGCACGTTCGTGACTCTCCTGTTCGAACTCGTTCATCAAAATTAACAAATCTTTTTTTGAGTCATGACTCGAAGGGTCCTAGATAAGACCCTTATTTATCGTCTGGAGTTGTTTAAAGCCCTTTGAAGCTGCACTGAAACTCTCATTTGGACCTTGAACCGTTTGGCTCCCAATGAAGTCCATTATATGGAGAAAATCCTGGAATGTTTTCATCAAAAACCTTAATTTCTTTTCGACTGAATAAAGAAAGACGTGGACATCTTGGATGACATGGGGGTGAGTAAATTATCAGCAAAAGTTTTTTTAAAAGTGAACTAATCCTTTAAGGGTCTCCGCAGCTCGTACGCACACACTTGAAGCCTAACGTACACATATAGCACAGAAGGCTTCATTGTATTAGCACACAGGGGACTGAAGTCTGCCGTTTACCTGGATGCCACTGAAACCGACAGTTATGTGCAGAGTCTTTATCAAGGCTTGAAGAAACTATAAACCAGAACTGGTCATAGAGGTCACTCTGTCTCATGCTGAGAGTAGTATATAGAGATTCAGGTGCAATATCTTTTCCCGTCTTTGTCTTTTTTAAAGGGGTAAATTCACACTAAAAGGAAAATTCTGTCATTATTTACTCGCACACATGTTATTTCAAAACTGTATGATTTTAGCTTAAACAAAAAATTACCATAATGTTTTATGTCAACGTGGCACGTTTGAATCATTTGAATATGTAATCTGTAGAAGCAGTGTATATTTTTTATAGCACCAATGTTAACAAATGAGAGCATTAACATCGGAAGCGTGACGGACACTGTTCAAATGTTTGATGTCGGTAATTTTAGAAGGTTTTTGAAAGAAGTATCTTATCCTCACCGAGGCTGCATTTCTTTTAATTAAATATAGAGTAAAAACGGTAATATTGTGAAAAGTTATTATAAACTTAAATATGTGTTTTCTATTTGAATATATTTTACAATGTAATTTATTCCTGTGATGGCAAAACTGAACAGCTTCATTACTCTTAGTCTTCAGCTACTCTTAGCTTTCAGAAATAATTCTAATATGCTGATTTTCAGCTCAAGAATTTTTTAAAAATTGTTTTTAATGTTGAAATCAGTTGTGCCTCTTAATATTTTTGTGGAAAATGTGATATATTTTACAGGATTCTTTAATGAATAGAACGTCTTTCTTTTGTAACAATATAAATGTTTTTACTGTCACCTTTAATCAGTTTAAAGTGTCCTTGCTGAAAAAAAAAGTATTTAAAAAAGGGTAGCTCTTTATTTTACAGTCCTGTTCCACATGTACATACTATGTACTTATAGTAATTACAATAATTGGGTAATAACTAGGTACTAACCCTGAACCAATACCTAAACCTAACCTTAACCCATCTAGTTTCCTAATACTACCAGTACGGTAACTACACTGTAAGTAGAATAAAGTGTAAAATAAAGTGTAACCAAAAAAAGCTTACTTACCCCAAACTTTTGAACAGTTGTGTATGGCATTAAAGAATGGCATTTAAGAGCTATAGCAAAGATTATCAGCAAATAATAGCTTAAATTTCTGTCTGTTCTTCGCATAAAGCTTTCATATGACTTTCAGATAAATTTGCAATATAGTGCACATCGTATGGACAACTTTTATGGTACTTTTGTGGAGTGGAATGGCACGAGGGTATAAATGATGACAGAATTTTACATTTTGAAGTATGAAATCTTTCTGTAAGCATATCAGCTTTAACTCTGCAAATTGTACTGCTGAAAATCCTGTTTTTAATTGAATAGAGATATATGCAGCACAGCAGTAATCTGTCTGGCTGTTTTATCTGCTGGGTTCAGAGACCGTCAAATTCATGCCAAACCATGACACACTCTAGTGATACCATGACCACTGAGTGATAACCCATATCAGGCACTTGGAGAGGTAGATCGCTTTGCGAAAGTCAAAGTGACTGACTGACAGCACTCTGTTTACAGCGCCAGTGTCCCAGACGCAGTTATTTTCCAGCAATTACTTCACACAGCGTTTGAAGCCTGTGGTGATGTGATTGGCCCAAAAGTCTATTAACTCATTCATGTTAACAGTCTGTTTAGAAGTGCTGCTGTGGACCATCTGTTTGGTGTCGCCGTTTTATTGCAAGCTCAGACTGGAATGTATGGCTGCCTTTAAAGCACAGATTTCCCTTGACCTGCAATTTTTCTGTTTCTATCTTTTCTCCACCAACAGCCAGTGGGATTTTTACGGCGAGATTGGGCCTTTGTCGACGAAACATGACACGTGTGTTGGTGTATGTTGGTGTGCTAATAGCCATAATGGCTGCAACAGAAGGAAGACCTAAATCAGGTTGGTTAAACCGTTGTTATAACACTAATAAATCAATCCTGACAGTAACAGCGGTAGACATTACCTCAGAGTCTGTTTAGCATTTAGTGGTGGTACAATTGTGATTGTGTTGGAAAATCAGATGGCCATTGTAGAGCATGTTTTTTTTATCAGCTAGATATGTGGTTCTTAAATGATTCAGGATCCAGATTTTACAAACCAAAATTTACATGAACTGCATCGGCTCAATATGCAAAATTATTAACATGAGGTTAGGCTAAAAAGTAAAATGGACTGCATAATATTGTCATTGGTTTCTAAATGCCTCTTAAATTTCGATTTCGAAAATTCACCACACAAAGCATGCTTATCCTTGCTTTGATACTAGATATTTATTTATGATCATTTTGTTCATGGTTACCAAGGAGCAGGTCAACCATCTTCCTAATTTGACTACTAAATGACAGATTATTTGGACCTGAAAAGAGTTTGATTAGACAACATTTAATGTTAGCAACAAAAGATAATAGAAAGTGTTTTCTCTAATCCCTTTTAAAAATTATTACAAAAGTCATTAAAACCATTTTCGGGTTCCCTAAAGAATCTTTCAGTGATCAGTTCTTATAAGAACCATTTTTTCCCCGAAGTGTCCATAATATTTTAGTAATTTATAGTAATCTTTTCCCACTACTTTTTCCACTGGGACGGTTCTATGGATTTTAAAGGTTCTTCACCATCGATGCCAATAAAGAACCTTGTACTTGTACTTGTTTTCTCATACTCACTTTACACTGTGTCAATATTGTCATTATGTGGTTTTTAATTCTATTTCCCCACATTTTACAGGTGAACCAAAGTGCAAATCTGGTCCGGTTGACCTTGTGTTCATCATCGACGGCTCCCGCAGTGTTCGTCCCCATGAGTTTGAGACTATGCGCAAGTTCATGATTGACATCATCAATGAGATGGACATTGGCCTGGAAGCTACAAGAGTTGGTGTGGTCCAATACTCCAGCCAGGTCCAGAACGTCTTCTCCCTCAAAGCCTTCAGCAAGCCAGCGCAGATGGTCAAAGCTATCAATGAGATCATTCCATTGGCACAGGGCACAATGACCGGCCTGGCCATCCGTTACGCCATGAATGTAGCCTTCTCTGTCGAGGAAGGCATGCGTCCCAACGTTCCCCACGTAGCTGTTATCGTGACGGACGGTCGCCCTCAGGACCGCGTGGCTGAAGTGGCAGCTGCTGCGAGAGGGTCTGGGATTGAGATCTACGCCATTGGTGTCGCCAGGGCCGATATGACATCTCTGCGAGCAATGGCATCACCACCGTTTGAGGATCACGTGTTCCTCGTGGAGAGCTTCGACCTTATTCACCAGTTTGGACTTCAGTTCCAAGACAAGCTTTGTGGTAAAGTGTTTCTCCATGGGATATATGCACAAGAACCTCAGTAAATGAATCTAGACATTTGTGTTGAACTTTTTAACTTGTTGGATTCATTTCTACCTCAAACCGCAGCTCAAAGTTGCAAGTTTTGCTTAGCAATAACACAAGATATACAGTACTGTTTGAACGTTTCGGGTTGGTAAAAATGTTTATACTAGTTGGTAAAAAAAGTTCTTAAAATAATCTAATGCTCACTAAGGCCGAATTTATTTGATAAAAAATGCAGTATTATTACCAAATTTTATTACAATTAAAAATGTAATTCATTTAAAAATCTTTTGGGTAACAATTTAGTTTAGTGTCCAATTCTCACTATTAACTAGTCGCTTATAAGTATGCATATTACAAGGATATTGGTTGTTTATTAGTACTCATAAAGCACATATTAATGCCTTATTCTGCTTGACTTTATTCTACATCCCTTAATTTGACCTTACTTAACAACTAGCTTACTAACTATTAATAAACAGTAATTATGAGTTTATTAAGGCAAAAGTCGTAGTTAATATTTAGCTAATAGTGACCATCTTTTTCATTATAAATGATTTTACTGTCACTTTTGATGTGATGCATCCATGTTGAATAAAAGTATACATTTCTTTAAAAAAAGTATTACTGACCCCAAACTTTTAAATGGTACTGTATACATTTATACACCGTGAAAAAATTAAGTAATTCTTAAAATTATTTTAAAAATATTTTTAAATGATTTAATCCAATTTATCACAATCTAAACATTTTTATTATTTATTGTTATTTTTTTCAACAAAAATTGCCATTTTTGTGAGAGTAAAATTGACTAAAGATAATGGATTTTGAGGAATTGAAAAGTCAAAACAAAATAAAAATATTGGTCGTGAACATTGGTTCACATTGTCCTTTGATCTTTGAATATCCTATTTCAACAAGGATTTAAATGCTTAAATCTTATGCTGACTTTAAGCACAT
The DNA here is from genome assembly GCA_036326025.1 of Chrosomus eos. Classification (NCBI taxonomy): domain Eukaryota; kingdom Metazoa; phylum Chordata; class Actinopteri; order Cypriniformes; family Leuciscidae; genus Chrosomus; species Chrosomus eos. The sequence continues at coordinate 38,156,729 of CM070828.1, forward strand.
GAATGCTGTTGCTTTTATGCCCTGTGATTGTGAACACTATGATTTAGTTTGTCCTGCTTTCGCAGTTCTCATATGTGCATTGTATTTGCAGGGATGGACTTGTGTCTGGAGTCAGATCATGGCTGTGAGCACATCTGTGAGAGTGCGCCTGGTTCCTACAACTGTCTGTGTCTGCCTGGATACACACTCAATGAGGACGGCAAGACCTGCACACGTGTGTACCCTTACAAATTACACATCACAGAAGTATGACATAATTATCATTCCAGTGGTGCTCAACAGGTGTGTGTTTGCTTCTTGCAGCCATTGATTTATGTGCAGAAGGGAAGCATGATTGTCAGCAGATATGTATCGCTTCCCCTGGGTCATTCACATGCGACTGTAACACGGGATACACACTCAACGACGACAAGAGAACTTGCACAAGTTAGTGATGCACGTGCTTGATGATCTTTTTTGTGTTTATGAGCTGCTTTTGTTGTTGTACAGTTTAGGATGACTAGTGAAAATACTATCATTTAAAAAATAATGATTACAAATTATATCTGCGTAACAATTTGAGTCAATAGTAAAATTTACATAAACCTCTATTTAGTAGACTATACAGACAAGGGTTACGTTCGGAATAGCATACTACCATACTATTCATACTATTTAAGCAGTATTATGTATACTGAATACAGAATGCAAATTTTCTGTATGCATGGGATATCTGGACTGCATTCACTAAAGTGTGCAGTATATAATATATATACGGCACAGTATGCAGCATGCAGTAGTGTGTACACTAGTATTCCATTCCGAACATAGCTGAAGGAACATCATTGTATACTTAATATACACCTCCTCTGCAGGTATGCAAGTACATGCTTGCTTACTTAAATCCAAACTTAAAGATCCCAAGAAATCACAGAGTGAATTTATCTCCTGTTTAAACATATTTTCCTATTGAAACTGGTGTTATTGTAGTATAAAAAAAAGAAATTGGCTTTTCATTTTAGTTTAAGTTTTAGTAATTTTGTTATGTGATTTTTGTCATTTTAGTATTTTTTTTATATATATGTCTATTTAGCTTTAATTTATATTTATTTCAGTTTTAGTAATTTTAGTACTTTGACTGCCAAATCAACATACCTAATTTTAAGTTTTACATCTAACATTATATTTTATTTAAGCTTTATTTTAATTAACAAAAACATGTTTTTTTGTTTTTTCAAAAACTGAGCTGAGAGACCGGCGTTTAGCTCTTGAAACATCACGCGCTGATGCACACGGATCAGTGATTAACGTTAGTAACCCGCTGACGCCGACCTCGTCTACTCCGTCCGTTTCTCAGCACTGGTCCCGAACGTCCAGGTCACGATCAGCCATGGTTTCATTCACTCCGGCTTCAACACACCACCACGAAGCCTGGGTGGTTCCGCGGAAGCCGCGAGCCAGGACAAGAATCTTTTCGCCCCTCCCGGTTTTCGAGATCTCCACTCAGAACCGCTTCTCCCCTCTTCGTGAAACGGAACGCGATGCTGTGATCATCGGCGATTCCACCGTCCGACACGTCCATGCTACGTTAGGTAAAAGTAAGGTGCACAGTCACTGCTTTCCTGGTGCTCGTGTTCTCGATATCACTGCGCGGGTAACTGAGATCTTGAACGGTGACGAGCGCGTCGGAGCTGTTGTGCTGCACGCGGGATCTAACGACACTAGGCTGCGACAGACGGAGGTTCTGAAGAAAGACTTCAGGAGCCTTATCGATACGGTACGCAGCACATCGCCTGAAATAGCGATTATTGTGTCTGGACCGCTTCCTACGTACCGACGAGGGCATGAAAAGTTCAGTAGATTATTCGCGCTTAATGAATGGTTATTGTCATGGTGCAATGAGCAAAAACTGCTCTTTGTAAATAATTGGAATCTGTTTTGGGAGCGACCGAGGCTCTTCCGCGCTGATGGCTTACACCCAAGTAGAATAGGGGCAGATCTTCTGTCAGATAACATCTCCAAGATGTTAAATACCGTTTGACTAGTAACCAAAAATCCAAATCACAGTCTCTACTGCACCAATTTAATTGATATTAATACTAGTGTAGAACATTGCATAGAAACTGTGTCTATTCCTCGTTTACTAAGATCAAATAATAGATCTACTGCGGGATCTAGAAAAAATCTAATTGTTATTAAAACAAAAACTCTCGCTATTAGTGAACAAAAACAATTTCTAAAGCTAGGTCTTCTAAACATTAGATCACTCACACCTAAGGCGGTTATTGTAAATCAAATGGTTACAGATAATAATTTCGATGTTCTGTGCCTTACTGAAACCTGGCTTAAACCAAATGATTATTTCGGTCTAAATGAGTCTACTCCGCCAGGATACTGTTATAAGCATGAGCCCCGTCTGATCGGTCGTGGCGGCGGTGTTGCAACAATCTATAGAGATATTCTCAATGTTACTCAGAAAACTTGTCATAGGTTTAATTCGTTTGAAGTACTTGTGCTAAATGTTACGCTGTTAGATGTAAGAAAAAAATCCCTATTATCTCTAGCATTGGCTACCGTATATAGACCTCCAGGGCCTTACGCCGATTTTCTAAAAGAGTTTGCTGACTTTCTATCAGATCTTTTGGTCAACGTCGATAAAGCATTAATTGTTGGAGATTTTAACATACACGTAGATAATTTAAATGATGCGTTAGGGGCTGCGTTTACAGATTTATTAAACTCCTTCGGGGTCAAGCAAAACGTCACCGGACCAACTCATCGTCTTAATCATACACTCGATTTAATTATATCATATGGAACCGATCCAACCGATATAGATATCATTCCACTAACTGATGATGTCACTGACCATTACATGGTAACTTGCATACTACGTACTGCTGTATTATGTCATGCTGCGCCACGTTATCGACCAGGTAGAACAATTCTTCCATCCACCATAGATAATTTCTCAAATAGCTTATCTGATCTGTCTCAGCTGCTGCCTGAACCCAAACAAACAGATGAACTAGACGAATTAACTAGCACTATGAGCACCATTCTCTCTAGAACATTGGATATGGTTGCACCCATTCGATTAAAAAAGGTCAGAGAAAAAAGTATAGCACCATGGTACAATAATACTACGTATGTTTTAAAGAGAGAAACCCGTAATTTAGAGCGTAAATGGAAAAAAACTAATTTAGAGGTCTTTAGAATCGCGTGGAAAGACAGTATGTCACGTTATAAAAAGGCCCTTAAAACGGCCAGGGCTGAGCACCTCAGCAAATTAATAGAAAACAACCAAAATAATCCAAGGTTTTTATTTAATACCGTGGCTAGACTAACAAATAAACAGAAGTCGTCTGAACAAAATACCTTGTTACAGTTCAGTAGTAATGATTTCATGAACTTTTTCACCGAGAAAATTGAAAGCATCAGAATCAAAATCGTAAACGTTCAATCTTTGCTCGCGCCTTATAATTCAGCCGCAATTATCACCCCGCAAGAACAATTACAATGCTTTACAACCATAGAACAAAAAGAGTTAAATAAACTTATCACTTCATCTAAAACAACAACATGTTTATTAGATCCTATACCAACTAAACTACTGAAAGAAGTATTACCTATAGTGGAAGAGCCTCTTCTCAATATTATTAATTCGTCTTTATCTTTAGGTCATGTTCCAAGAACATTCAAGCTGGCAGTTATAAAACCTCTTATTAAGAAACCACAATTAGATCCAAATAACCTAGCAAATTACAGACCCATTTCGAATCTTCCATTTATGTCAAAAATATTAGAAAAAGTTGTGTCCGCTCAACTCGGCTCTTTCTTGCAAGAAAACGACATCTATGAAAAGTTTCAGTCTGGATTCAGGCCACATCATAGCACTGAAACTGCGCTTGTTAGAATCATAAATGATCTACTTTTAGCTTCGGACCAAGGCTGTATCTCAGTACTAGTTTTACTTGATCTTAGTGCTGCGTTCGATACTATAGATCACACAATACTCTTAGATCGACTACAAAATTACACTGGTGTTCAAGGACAAGCATTAAGCTGGTTCAGGTCATACTTATCTGACCGCTACCATTTCGTCTACTTAAATGGAGAAAAATCGATCATGACTTCGGCAAACCATGGAGTGCTGCAGGGATCTGTGTTAGGCCCTTTATTATTCTCAATATATATGCTGCCACATGGTAATATTCTAAGGAAACATGGAATTAGTTTCCATTGCTATGCTGATGACACTCAAATATATATTTCATCACGGCCAGATGAATACGCTAAATTATCCAAATTGACAGATTGTGTTAAAGATATAAAAGATTGGATGACGCGTAACTTTCTTTTATTAAATCCAGATAAGACAGAGGTAATACTTATCGGTTCTAAAAACCATCTACAAAACCTCTCACAACACAACTTTAACATAGTAGGATGCCCTGTTACTTTATCCGCTACAGTAAAAGACCTGGGTGTTATATTAGACTGCAACCTGTCTTTTGAAAAGCATATTTCATATGTTACAAAAACTGCCTTTTTCCACCTTAGAAACATTGCTAAGCTACGTAATATGCTATCAGTCTCTGATGCAGAAAAGTTAGTTCATGCATTCATGACCTCGAGACTAGATTACTGTAATGCTTTATTAGCTGGTTGTCCTGCATCCTCAATAAACAAGCTACAGTTAGTCCAAAATGCAGCCGCTAGAGTTCTTACTAGATCAAGAAAATATGATCATATAACACCAGTTTTATCATCACTTCATTGGTTACCTATAAAGTTCCGTATTAATTACAAGGTATTGCTTTTGACCTATAAAGCTCTAAATGGTTTAGCTCCAGTCTATTTAACGGATCTTCTATCACCTTACAATCCATCGCGCTCTTTAAGATCACTAAATTCGAGGCTTCTGGTCATTCCTAGGATATCCAGATCCACCAAAGGAGGGAGAGCATTTTCACATCTAGCTCCGAAGCTCTGGAATAGCCTTCCTGATATTGTTCGTTGCTCAGACTCGCTCTCCCAGTTTAAAACTAGACTAAAGACGCATCTATTTAGCCAGGCATTTATATAAATTTTTATCTTACAGTTACTGTAAATTCGGCCTCTAGTTCATAAACGCCAGAGGAGAACTGGCCCCGACTGAGCCTGGGTTCTCCCAAGGTTTTTTTTTTCTCCATTGGGTGATCTGATGGAGTTTTAGGACACCATTGGGTCACTTGATGGAGTTTTTCGGTTCCTTGCCACTGTTGCCTTTGGCTTGCTCAGTTGGGGATATTCAAATTAATTAAACAATCATACCATTGATCAGCTCTACCAAACTTGGATGTCCTTTTTGGATGTCCAGTAATAAACAAACATTGTTGAGTTGTTTTGATTGATACTGTAAAGCAGCTTTGATACAATCTGTATTGTGAAAAGCGCTATATAAATATATTTGACTTGACTTGACTTGACATGTTTGAATAGTTTGTGGTTACACTTTATTTTACAGTACATGTACTTACAGTGAAGTTACCCAAGAAAGTACTGTTTATATAAACTAACTACATGGGGTTAGGTTTAGGGAATTACTATAAGTACATAGTAAGTATGTACATGCGGAACTGTAAAATAAAGTACTACCATTTTAGTTATAGTTAACAACACTGAATAAAGCAGGAAGTACACTAGCCTATCGAAACGAATAGACATGGACTTAAATCCAGAAAGCATGGGGTCTTCAACACCTGATTACTCAGACTTCTCTCACTGTTCTTTGCCCGTTCCAGTGATCGACTACTGCTCGTTTGGGAATGATAGCTGTGAGCACCAGTGTGTGAGTGTCCTCAACGGTTTTAATTGTCGCTGTCACGAAGGATACTCACTCAACGATGACCTGAAAACCTGCACAAGTTAGTGAGAGCAACCAGGACACAAATAGCTCCTCCCTGCACTTACAACACTTTTTAAAATTAGTATGCAGTATACAGTATATGCTGTGTAGTATGCAGTATGTGACTCATTAGTATTCTGCACTGCTTAATACACTGCAGGAGATTAAAGAGAAACTGACATTTGTTGGATGTTTGCATAGTAGCTCAGTAATGTTTAGCGATGAATCTTGCATGTGTTTTCTCATCACCAAAGTTTCATGCTTTTGTCTGCCTGTTTCAGTGATCGACTATTGTTCATTTGGGAATGATAGCTGTGAGCAGGAGTGTGTGAGCGTGCTTCAGAGCTTTTATTGCCAATGCCGTGAAGGATACTCACTCAATGAGGATGAAACAACGTGCACAAGTCAGTGAGGGCAGACACAATTCACATATGAACATTTGATATACCCACAACACTACAAGCCTATAATCACATGCTATACATAGACATCATCCTAACTAACATTTTTTCAAGCACATGGAACAGTCTCTAATGCAAAGAGAAAGTTTGAAATGTCATCACAGCTTCCGCATGGCTGCGTTATGCTTATAAAGCACACGCTTTATACTTATCTATCTATTTCCTAAGCCACTGAACAAAAACAACGTGTTTTAGCTTCTAGTTCCACACAGACTTTATAGTAAACAGTAAAAACTGCCAAACAATCTAGTTCTGCTTATAAGCAGTATAGAGAAGCTATTTGATTAGCCTATTATCTTAGCAAGCTACAATCCAGTTACTTTTTGTTAGCTGTGCTACAAGCTACTATCAAAAAATAGCAAACTAAATCAAGGCTATTTTTGAAAAATCAGTAGTTATCTGGACTGGCACAAACTTTGTAAACAATATGTAATTTTTTTTTTTTTTTAATCTATCTTTATGTAGGCAAAAGTAGCGTGTTAGGCTACTGGAAAAGCTTAACTGTTTTGAAGGCAGCTAAGCTAAGTTATCTCTGACTGAAGCTATACTCTCCAGCACCTCTAAAGAGACACAATAACATCGTTTTTGCCACTTAACTATTCTGAAACACAGCTTGTATGTACTTTGATGTGGTTTATTTGCTCTTTCTGCTTTGCCAAAGCTTTCTAACTCTTCTCTGCCTGTTCCAGTGATCGATTACTGCTCATTTGGGAATGATAGCTGCGAGCACGAGTGTGTGAGTGTCCTCAACGGCTTTCACTGCCATTGTAACGATGGATACTCACTCAACGATGACATGAAGACCTGCACAAGTTAGTGAAGGCCATCGTCAGTTTTTACATTCATGGAATCAACGGAATTCCTTCAAAATCGGTTTTCCTTCTATTTATCTTAATTGTCTACCATTAGTATTGAGGCAGCCCATTGCTAAATTGCAAAGATGCTAGATTGAACACCAACAGATGTGGATCCCAAAGGGTCTAATATCCTTCCTCTCACTGCTGTCTGTTCTTTCTCAAAGCACTTGCAGCTACTGTAAGGAATTGTAGACGTTTGTCTACAAGGATTAGCTGCTAAATCAGGCCACACAGCCTCTCTCCAAAAAGGCAAAAACCCTGTCCTTCTGTTTCAACCCCCCAAAAAATGTGATATCCAAATCAAGATCATTGGTAGACACTTGAGAAACAATTAGAAGGAAACTTAACTTGGAGCATTTAAACGCTGTAAATCACAAGTTATATATGAGATTAATTTGAAAATTTGAATTCTAATCCATCTAATCCATATTTAGTGATCGATTACTGCTCATTCGGGAATGATAGCTGCGAGCACGAGTGTGTGAGTGTCCTTAAAGGCTTTCACTGCCTCTGTAATGATGGATACTCACTCAATGATGACAAGAAGACCTGCACAAGTTAGTGAAGGCAGAATATCATTCTGCTCACAATCTACCTTCCTTAAGAATCAATTCCCTTCCATATTTTGTCAATTGTTTACCATCAATATTTCGGCCATTGATTGCTAAGCTTGTAAGAGCTTTTCAAACAAGTGGCGTTTTTCCAGTTTGAACACTTGGTACATTCAAGTCATGTTGTAAAGATCTCATTTATGAGTTAAACGCACACGAACTTCACCACAAAGTCGTCATTACGAGTGGGAAAACTGGATTTGCTTTAAGCCCTGAGATTCCAAGTTAGGGGCATGTCAGTGAGAATCTGTATCTGTATTAATGGTAAATTTGTGAAAATTATTGAACAAATTTGTTTTGATTAATATAAAATGTACGTTGCATGACAAAATATGATATTATATTACAGTTACAGTAGAATGATTCTACAATTTAAAGCCATTCAAAAATTGTATAAAAAAACACACATAACAATTTTATGCATCATTTTGTAGATTTAGAGTAAAAAAATCTTGTTGAATGTTATGCAGAAGAGGTGCGTTGCCATTTTGCTCCGACCAAAGTTATTTGAAATCACCTGCTGTTGTAATTACGACTCATAAATACAAACGTTCCAGGAGGACTTGAACACACCTAACTGTTCAAACAGAGATGCTCTTTAGATTTTACTTTTTCTATGTTGATGAGACAAAAAAGTCTCTTACACCCATCTTGTTTAATGGACGATTTGTAGTGGACTAATTTAGGCTTTCTAATTATTCATGGTAGACAATTGAGAAATATTGTGAAAGATTTGGAAGAAACTTTCCTGCAAAATACCCAAATGCTGAGAAAATGTTAATTAGGGATTAATAAATATTTACTATATTCTGCCCAGCATGTAATATCCTTGAATTCTAATCCATCTAATCCATACTTAGTGATCGATTACTGCTCATTTGGGAATGATAGCTGCGAGCACGAGTGTGTGAGTGTCCTCAAAGGCTTTCACTGCCGGTGTAATGATGGATACTCACTCAACGATGACAAGAAGACCTGCACAAGTTAGTGAAGGCTCACAATCCATTTACACATTCACTCGTTTAAATTCCTCGCTTTTTTTCTCAGTTGTTTAGCATCAATATTTGGGCCATCCATCATCGCTAAACTTATCATAGCTTTTCAGAATGAAGTGTTTCCAATGTTCAAGCAAGGGTTTCCAAATTGATCTCCAACAGACTTGGTCACAAAAAGAGCTGTGGTTTTATCTGTTGATCATGATTTAAAGAACTGTGGAAATTTCTGAACTATAACGTTTATATAAAATAGAAATGTTTATCCATGTCCTTAAATCCATCTAATCCATATTTAGTGATTGATTACTGCTCATTTGGGAATGATAGCTGCGAGCACGAGTGTGTGAGTGTCCTCAAAGGCTTTCACTGCATTTGTAACGATGGATACTCACTCAACGATGACAAGAAGACCTGCACAAGTTAGTGAAGGCCACATGATTCAAATCCACACACACACATCCCAATTTGATACTTGAGTACAAAACCAAAATCTTTCATACCTTTTATAATTCCAGTAAGTCCATGCTTAACTCCAAATCCATAAAACAAGCACATCTCAGTAGAAAAATAAATGTACTAAAAAAATATCAAGTTTCCTTTCTATGCTTCTTCCGCTTACAAAACATTTTGCTCTTTGCCAACTACTTTGGCTGCTCGTCTTACTCCAGATTTTGAGCTTCTCTGCTTCTTTCTGCCTGTTCCAGTGATCGATTACTGCTCATTTGGGAATGATAGCTGCGAGCACGAGTGTGTGAGTGTCCTTAAAGGGTTTCACTGCATTTGTAACGATGGATACTCACTCAACGATGACAAGAAGACCTGCACAAGTTAGTGAGGGCAACATATCATACATGTATACTATTAATTAGAAATAAAATGAGATATACACTACACTATACAAAAGTTTGAGGTCAAGTTAGATGTTTTTTTTTTTTTTTTTTTAGATATTAGCACTTTTATTCAGTAAATATGTACTCAATTGATCAAATATGACAGTATTTGTTACAAAAAAATGAATCACTATTTCCACAAATTTTTTTAGCAGTATGCAAGTGTCTGTGACACTGAAGACTGAAGTATGATGCTGAAAATTCAGCGTTGTCATCACAGGAATACATTACATTTTAAATATATTTTCAAATAGAAATTTTGTTTTAAATTGTAAAATTATTTCACAATATTTCAGTTTTTACTGATTTTTTTAAAATAAAATAAATGCAGCATTGGTGAGCATAAAATACTTATTTCAAAAACATTAAAAAACTTTGAACAGAACTGTAAATCTGAAATAATTGGGAGATGTAAGTTGCAATTGTAAAAGTCAAGTCACAAAGTTATTATTATTTGTGTTATTTTTTATTTTATGAGGCAGCAATTGGCTTCCTCTGGGTTTGCTGGTAAAAGCAACCAGTACCAAAACAAGAATTACATCAAGGACAAATATCATCAATCAATCAATCAATCAATCAATCAATCAATCAATCAATCAATCAATCAATCAATCAATCAAAATCAATCAATAAAACATCGCAAGGACAACAAAACAACTATAAACACATCTGTTACAATAAGGCAGGTTTCACAGACAGGGCTTGGATAAAGCCAGGAGTAGGCCATATTTAAATTAGGACATTTAAGTAGCTTTATAAATGTGTCTTAGAAATAAACATTACTGATGTGCATCTTGAGACAAAACATGACACTGACATATTTGAGATATATCAGTGCAAGTTTGCTTTCAGTTAAAACAGCTGATACACCCACTTTAGTCTGGGACTAGCTTAAGCCTTGTCTGTGAAACCATGCAAATGAGCTTTAGCTGTTAAAAGTCTACTTAAGCATTTAACAACAACTTAAAAACAGTAACTTATGGGTGCTTATATGCATACAACTTGTGTATTGCTTGCGGTGTTCTCTGCTTTTGTAAAGTGTGTTTCTTGCCTTCCTGTTCCAGTGATCGATTACTGCTCATTTGGGAATGATAGCTGCGAGCATGAGTGTGTGAGTGTCCTCAAAGGCTTTAACTGCCGTTGTAAGGACGGATACACTCTCAATGATGACAAGAAGACCTGCACAAGTTAGTGAGAGTAACTGGTCCACACGATCACTGTTCCAGATCTATGCACAAAACTAACACAATGCTAATCATGCATGCTTGCTCTGTTTAACTTGGCAACAGGATTCTTAAATCGTTTAGCTCTCATAATGTTGTTTTTTCTTGCAGTAATCATTTCTTAAAATGGACAGCTACCTCATGATCTTGCATGTCTTATTTTTTGGTCACAACAGAGGGTTGTTCATAAAATATTTAGTTCTAATTTTTTAATTTTACCTTTTCAGAATCATTATAATATAATTTTTAATACCCTTTTAAGCAATTGACTTTTGATGGTAGTTAGTTTTGCATGACAGATTTTAAGTAGATATTCTCTTCCCTATGTATTTTAAGTATAAATCTTTGCTTATTCGTATGGGGGGAAAATACAAGCATTATGATCAGACCCCTCAAGTAAAGTAATTTCCAGTTTAGTGAATATTTTGCAATGTTTGCTCACTAAAACACTTTTTCCTTTGTTTTTATCTCTTAGTGATCGATTACTGTTCATTTGGGAATCACAGTTGTGATCATCACTGTGTTGGTGTGCTCAATGGTTTCTACTGTCGCTGCAATGAGGGATACACTCTTCAGGAGAACGGAAAGACCTGCCAGTGTATGTATCAAGCACCGCACTGATCCGGTTATATTGACTGCATTAAAGTGGATTATAGGGGTCCTTTTTCATGTTCAACTTTCTTTAGTGTGTAATGTTGCTGTTTGAGCATGAAAAAGGTCTGCACAGTTACAAAGCACAATGTTACTCTAAAGGAAGTTATTCTCTGAAACGCCTCTATTTTAGTCAGAGTATTCCTAATTTAAATAATTCCCACCCATAGCATATGCAAAAAAAGGGGCGAGGCCTCGTTGATTTGCTTTAGTTAGCCGACCAATCAAAACACACTGTGCGATATTTGCAAAACTTATGACCACCACTGCATGTTTTGGAAGGAGGGGCTTCGAGACTGGAACTAAATATTAAGTGTAGCGTCAGTTCTGGCAGGTCACGTTAGTCAACTCGCATTAGCTGACTCTCAGCTGATCCACGTCTACCTATAGGAATACGACGTCTATCACTGTATTCATAAGCTCATCAGTATTATCAACAGCTATCGTGTTTCTCAGGAGCAAATTACCCTCCTCCATCCCCAGCTCCTCCTCTCGTCATCAGGATTTGGCATTCTGATTTCCCTTGAATCAGACTAAAATTCTCTAATTATGTTGTACATTAAAATTAATTTCTGTTTACCCTAAGAGGGGTTATTGCTGCTCTCCCTGCTCTTATCCATGCTAGGCTGCATTGGTGCGCAGAGAGTTCTTGCCCAAAACAGGACCATACCGCCAATCCAAACTGTGTGCTAACTGTCAATCGTATTTGACGATAGTGATCCTGACTGAAAAAGCGTTACTGACAGACTGGGAAGAGAGGTGCTGCAACAATGTAAAATATGTGAAAACGAATGTGTGTTTTGAACATACAAGCATGAATCTAGTAGAGCCCAAAACAAAATCAAGAGACCTTGAAAAAGAGCATAATATGTCCTCTTAAAGAAGTTTTGGTATTAATATACTTTTTTCTTTTCCCAGTGTAATTCACAGAAACAGCTGTCAGTAGGTTTTCCCCAAATGATTGCAAAAAATAGTAGTTCTAATAGTTCTAAGCAGCGGTAGATTTATTGTCTATATTTTATTGGTTACAACAACAAAATTCAAGCTTTTTTTCCTTTCACAACATTTGAGATAAGATAAGATTTATTGACTTTCCGAGTTGATTATCAGATTAATCCACCTCATAAATATATTCTGTTCCCAAACTGCGCTCAAATTGCTCAACACTGTATGGTTCCCTTTAAAACGGTTAAAAACTCAGCTGGCAAGGAAGTGAAGCGCCCCCTCTTTAAGCCTGATGGCCTTCCCAGTCCTTGGCCTTAAACAGCTGGAAAGGCCAAAAATATCAAGTGTGTCGTTTATCACTTTTTAAGTTTAGTTTACCTGAAGGCTCTGGACGTTCGCTTTAAAGAGTCCAGTCATCTTTTCACCAGATTTCCTCTCTGTCTGCTAACAATGTCATATTTGTTTTGTTTTTCTATTTGAAAATAAGTGTCAAAAACATTTCTTAAAATTATGCATGTATATGAAAACCGAAATATGAATGTGTTTGTGAATTGAATTGAAATGAATTGATCTCACTGTTGATCAATTTACTGCATCTTTGCTGAAGATAAGTATTAATTTCTTACTGACCCTACATGATTTCAATGTGGTTCAAGACAAGCTCTTCATGTTTATGTCTTCTGCAGCGGATAACTTATGCAACACAGTCGAACATGGTTGTGAACACCAGTGTGTGAGCACTCCGGGATCATACCACTGTATATGTCCTGAGGGCCATGTGCTTCAAGACGACGGCAAGACCTGTGGAAGTAAGGAACGCCTTTATTCAGACAACCCATGTTACAGATGAGATTGTCCTAAACATCAGTTTAAAAGGGGAAATTCCTAAAGCTGAATTCCTAAAGCTGGAAAAGTTTCAATTTGCAATGTACATATTGGTGTCTGCAAGAACTGCATGCTTTGTTGTTAAAGGTGAAGTATGTAATTTTTTTAGTGTTGAAACACTACCTTCTATCTCAGTTTAATGTTCACTTTAATTAAGTAAGCTGTACTGTATAACCATTAGTATTACTATTGCTCATACTTTTATGAGAACCAAAGTTTTTTTTAATAAATATAAAACTTTGCATTTCAACAATGAGTTTTGCACAGGAAAGCACCTGGTAAAATATGTAAAACTTTGAGTGCAAAAGGTTTTGTGGCACAACGAGACACTTTTAGATTAGCCTGACTTCGTCATACTCATATTCTAGTCAGATTGTGAGTCGGATACTGCTCCATAGGGCTTTGATTATGAGGCGTGTCTTAACCGAACCAGGAAAAAAAAAACTCTGCACTCAATTCGATTGACCTACAACCAATCAGAGCAACGCAATAAGTGACGTATGTTGAGAAACCAAGGGGGTAATCCATCAACCGGAAGTTGAAGTCGGCCGGGTGCCGCCATCTTGTAGCAGAACTTCACTTGCGTTAGCATTTCCATTGACTCCCATTCATTTTGGCGTCACTTTGACGGCGAATAACTTTACATCTGAGGCGTTTAAAGACTCCATTTGTCCATTATTTATTTCTAAAGAAACACGACAATGTATAAATGGCTCCATTACCTTCTATGTTACATTATGGCCCCGTATAAACAGTTTTTGTAAAAATAGGCAAACGACTGCGTCATAACCACTCGACTCTCTGTTGCGCTGTACAGACTTTACCGTACAGACAGGAGGAGAAGCTCGCAGGCAATCGGGGGGACGTCCCGTCAAGGGAGAATCCCATAGATAATGAGTCCATAAAAGCAACGATCTTTGCCGGTGTTGCAAGAAGAATTTAAGGATTCGCGGAGTGCTTGCAAACACGAAAAGCATTTTTGAAAGAAATACGTTTGATGACGTGATGATTACGTTATTGGATGGATTATCTGTCCATCATCGTATAAAGCCTGTCCTGGCAATTTGATTGACCCAACGATTTCTGAACCGAACATAATTACTCCTCAATGGATCGAGTCCAGACCGAACTTCCCGACTTTGTGGGCGGGGTATGGCTGGCATCCAGGCTACTTTTAGATACCTTTATAAAAAAAATTAAAAATGTTCCACTTTGTCTGCTAAGCATTACAAATATTTGTCACCGTTTAGAAATACACGTTTTGCTTCTCTTGCCCTCTTCAAGCCTGTCGATCCTCCAACATCGACCTAGTCCTCCTCATCGATGGTTCCAAGAGTGTGCGGCCACAGAATTTCGAGCTTGTCAAGCAGTTTGTCAACCAGGTTGTGGATCAGCTGGACGTCTCCCCTAAAGGAACACGCGTGGGTCTCGTCCAGTACTCAAGCCGAGTGCGGACAGAGTTCACGCTCAGCATGTATCAGACAAAAGAAGAGATCAAAAAGGCTGTGATGAATGTGGAATACATGGAGAAGGGAACCATGACAGGCTTGGCTCTCAAACACATGGTGGAGAACAGCTTCACCGAGGCTGATGGAGCCCGTCCTGCTGGGAAGAACATCCCACGGGTCGGCCTGGTCTTTACGGATGGCCGTTCACAGGATGATATTCAAGAGTGGGCTAAGAAGGCCAAGGAAGCAGGTATTATTATTTAGGGGCCAAAGTGTTACAGTCTCAGAAATAATAAAAAAAATAATTCCTTTATCAAAATTGAAACAAATCGCGTAGTCTGTCTGGCTGTTTTTGTAAATATTATAATCATTTATATATTTTTTTATTTATTTCTAGAACAGATTATAACAAATTAGATTTTTAATGTAATCAGAAACAATCTTAAAATCTTTAAAAAATATATGTACAAATATTTTCCTTTATCAAACTTGAAAAAAGGTCAAATTTAGTCAAGTTTAGCTTTTTAACATTTATTTTTTAAACAAATTAATAATTTGTATATATATATATATATATATATATATATATATATAAGATAAAGAATAAATAAATTTGTTTTATGTTATCAGATATGTCCCTAGTTTTCAAAAAAGAATTGCAAACCTATGAAATTAATAAAGAAATACATTTTGACAAAAATTGACAGTGAGCTTAAGCTTAAAGCATAAGCATCTTCTCACTTAACATTTTATTGAAAAATATTATTTTTCTTTTATTTCATGAAAGGTCTGTCCTTTGGAACATTGGATGTGTGTTGTGTGTTTCAGGTATCACGATGTATGCTGTTGGTGTGGGTAAAGCTGTGGAGGATGAGCTGAGAGAGATTGCATCTGAGCCTGTGGAAAAACACTTCTTCTACAGCGCAGACTTCACAGCCATCAGCCAGATCGCAGAGAACCTCAAACTCAATGTCTGCGCAGGTGCGTTTCAAACACTGAGAATACACACACACACAGATTTGAATTGGATGGCAAACATAATTACACAGTATGATGTTCTTTAGCACCATCTAGAGCCTGATATACACACACACACACACACACATGCATTATTTACCTAAGAAGGTGCCTATGAGTATTACAGTATATTCATTATAAAAAGCATTTCCCTCACATTTGCATTTCTGCCAAATGCATAAATGCAAATGCAAATTTGAGGGCAATTCTTTTATAATGAAGATTGGTTATTTCATTCTCACTTATTGCAACATTTTTCAGCTGAGAGTCAAGGAGAGATCGAGGTTAAGAACCCCTGCGCTTGTGAAAGTCTTGTGGAGTTCCAACAGGTTACGATGTCCACCCTAGACCAGCTCACCCAGAAACATATCCTTTATATTTATTACAAATCCTTTAAACAATATGCTTTCTTTTCAGCACAGTCAACTACACCATGCAACTCCACTGTTTTGCTCATTAGTGCTGTTTATTAAGGCCAGCATCATTTCTACTATTTTGACAATTCCCTAACCTTAAGAATGATTTCTGAAGGATCATGTGACACTGAAGACTGGAGTAATGATGCTGAAAATTCAGCTTTGATCACAGAACAAATTTCATTTTAAAATATTTTTAAATAGAAAACAGTTATTTTAAATTAATAATATTTCACTAATATTTTACAGTATTTTTATCAAATAAATGCAACTTTGGTGAGAATAATTGGTGAAAATGACATAAAAAATCTTGCAGACCCCAATTTTTTTAACGGTAGTGTATAACTAGTGGATTTACGCATTATTACAACCAGCTGAAGTGTTTAACAGAAGCCCCTCTGTACGAAGAGAGTCTAGATTGTGTCTGTCGGTCTGATCTGTTCCAGACTGGCCCCTCTGCTTTGGCTCCTGACATAAACTTCTGTGACCACACGCTTCAATGGCTCTTTGTTTCAGATCTTTCACTCAGCATCATTTATCCAAGCTCAAAAGAGCCCTTGTCCGTGTCTGAGGCCAGAAACAGATGTTTCTGAACTACTAGATGCAGATGCACGTCTCCGCTGGATCTATTTAACTGGAATTTGATGAGATTACTTAAGAAGGATGATGCTTCATGGCTCTCATCACAGTTACTGTAGATATTGCTGATATATGTCCTTCACAGTTGGATGTAGTGGTTTGCATGCTTGCTTCGATACTTTGAGCTCTGTTGCTCAAGTGAAACAGTTCCCACATCTTCTCATCATCTGTCTTTTCTCTCTACGGCATCTATCAATTAAAGTTGCAGAGAGGCCAAAAGGCCACTGGGTCTCATTCACTAAGCATGCGTACGCACAAATGTGTGCATTAAATGTGCATACAAATGATTTTAAGAACAAATCACGAATTACCAAAAAGGCTGTAAGGAAAGACCTTATATGGAGATGGTTTGGGCGTGTTTTATGCAAATGACTAACCTTGTGCACGCGGCTGCTTATTTAGAGTACTCCGAATTCACAATAAGAACAAATTCATTGGCGTACGGACGTGTTGTGAATTAGCCGGAGATTTTTTGTGAGAAGTTCTCCTTTGCGTACAAATATGAAATAATACTCACAATTATTAGTGAATTTACTTTTTGGTGTAAATTGTTTATTAGTGGTGCAAGCTAAAATAAACCACTATTACTATAGACTTTAGACGCCAGAGAAACAAGCACACGGGATCTTTAAAATTTTGTCTTTTAACTTCCGTTTTTGCGGTAGCTCTGTATATTTCTATGGCATCGTCATTGAAGAGTAATTAGCTGGTGAAGTGGATTTACTTATTGTAGAGTTAATGAAAGTTATCACGAGCATTGTAATGTTTAAAGTGGATGTCATATCAGATGTCAGTGGGAAGATTTTTAAACGAGCGGTTCATTCATAAATCAGTTAGATCTCACCTTCATGCTGTGGAAATACAAACCAGAAGACAGAACACAACGAGCACAGTGCTGAAAAGGGGCGGGGCTACATAAGGTCTATCTATGGAGTGCATTAGTGCCCGCCCACTTTTTCGGCGGTGTTGTTTCTGGAAGCATTTTTTCTATTCATTTCTCCCATAGGGATTTAAAAAAATCATTGATTTTGTTAAAGCGATATAGGATATGAACCAAGCCAATCAGTTATGAGGTGATTCATAACATCACAAACTTTAATTTGACAAAACAAAAAATACAAGACTGTGTAGGAGGTGAGTAGGTTGAGCTAAAGAGCTCATAGGTGCGTTTTGCTTCTTGTGACGCTGTGATTGGTGGTATTTTCTGTACAGCATCATGGGTAATGTAGTTTTTCACCACAAATTCTTCTGTTAAAGGGTTGGTTCACCCCAAAATGAAAATTAAGTCATTAATTACTCACCCCCATGCTGTACCAACCCCGTAAGACTTTTGTTCATCTTCGGAACACAAATTAAGATATTTTTGATTAAATCTGAGAGCTGGATCACTCCTCCATAGGCTTCTGGGAATGAAACCTGACAGCCGCGAAAAGTCATTAAAGACATCGTTAAAATAGTCCAAGTGACTATAGTGACTCGGTCTTAAGTTTATCAAGCGACAAGAATACTTTTTGAGTGCAAAAAAACAAACAAAAATAACGACTTTCTTCAAGTATTCACTTCCTTCTCTGTTTGGCCTTTGGATTTCACTCAGTGTAATTGCGTAGCGCTTCTGGTTGAACGCATAGGGTTGAACGTCACACGCATCACACACATGACCAGCGTCGGCCAATAGTGAGCCTACGTGTGATGTATAACACAGAAGCGCTACGCAATTACACTGAGTGAATTTCTCTACTCTCTTCTCGCAGCATTCCAACTTTGTGAATATTCACAGCGAATTCTAGATGGCATGAGTCCAATGAAATGTGATTTTCAAATCCATGCTGATGTAAACAGAACCAGCTTGTTGCTAACCAGTTTCAATAACACCTTTGGTGATAACTTCAGTGATAATGTGCCACCACCAAAACAAGATGATTGTGGACGTTAAAGTAGCAAATCTTGAACAATGGTTGGGCATGGACACAATATGAAACTGTCACGACTGTATTTAAATGAACCTAGCTAGCTGTCCTTCTAAGAAACCACCTAAAAAACACCCAGGATGTGCAAACAAGTGATTAGAAACCACCTAGAACACACTAGACTTGTATCAGCAAGTTTTGCACTGGCAAACATCTCTCACATCTTTTTTATGAAAATGTCAAAATAGAGTTTGAATATATTTAATGCTTACAACAGCCAAAAATGCAGAAAGGTAAGATGCTAAGTATGATTATATGATCATTCATTATAGTATATTTCCTTAACTATGTCACTGTCAGCTATGACCAAGCGATTGGAAGTGCTGGAGAACCAGTTGCTCACAAGAAAATGAAAGAGCACGTCACACAACCGCATGGAGGAGGCAGGGGCCCGCTGGGGGTCAAGGGCCCTACAATCAAGATCTACAGGTGTAGATGTCTGAGGCATGAGGCCAAATAATTCTGTTGCCTTGTTTGGACATGGCTAATATTGTTCCCTATTTATACATGATCTGTATTGTATGGTTTATAGAGAGGTATGTATTTATGGCAAATTTGATATTAGCATTTATACACTAAAAAGGGAAATTGAGCGTTTGGTACCACTCTGAAATATTGTCATCATTATCATGTTTGCATCTGTTTTTTATCGGCACCAAATTTGTGTGGATCTATAAAACCTTCCTTTTATGCACATATATATTACAAAAAAAAAACAATTAGTTACAAATGACACTCTTAGAATCATTAGTTTACAGACAAAATACTGATACCAAAAGAGAGAGACACAATGAGCCAAATGAAGCACTCACTCCATATTACCAAAGCTGTTTCCCATCAATGTTGTGCCTGAATATTTGAAGTAGTCAGAGGAACATGTCTGATATTTGTTAATTTTTTACCTGGACTGCAAACAGATTTTTTCACTCAAGAATGGCCTGAATGGTTTGTTAACACTAAAATGAGATTTGTGTAAACAGGGTAGTGTGTACAAGTGCCCCTTAAGATTGCAGTTTTTTATTATTGTTATTAATGAAATGTAATTTACACATACAGATACCTCAGAGTACTCTGGCCTCAGGTTTTTATGTTTTTTAAACATTTGCAAAAAGGCCCCATTATAAGGCTCTTATGTGTGAATTCTTGTATGTTTTTGGATATTTCCTAATAACACTCTTTTTTTAAAACAATTAAAGTGTGTCCGTATTCTTTCACATTG
Organism: Chrosomus eos; assembly: GCA_036326025.1. Taxonomy (NCBI): domain Eukaryota; kingdom Metazoa; phylum Chordata; class Actinopteri; order Cypriniformes; family Leuciscidae; genus Chrosomus; species Chrosomus eos. Next base: position 38,176,822 of record CM070828.1, read on the forward strand.
GGAAATAAAAAAGGTATTGTCAGGGTTGGTGCAGGATGACCGAAGACGAGGACACGGAATTCTCAATATAAGACTTTTAATAACAAAAATGAACTATTTCAAACTGAAACAAGAACAAAAACTCCAGGGTTTCAGGGTTTACAAACAACCACACAAAGACGACGATCGACAAACACTGGGAGAAAACACAGGGCTAAAATACACTTGAAATGATGGGATAATTAACTGAACCAAATGAGATAATTAACAGAACACAGGTGAGAAAACTGAACACTAACGAGGAGCGGGAAAACTTAACAGGGCTAAACCAAAAACCACAAAGACAGGGGAAACCAAGATACAAGGAAAACAGAACTCAAACACATTGAATAGTCACAGTACCTCCCCCCTCCCCGAAGGCGCGATTTCGCGCCGTATAATATCCAAAGGGGTGGGAGGGTGGGCGCCCTGGAGGCTGACGAGGGCATAGTGCAGGTCCAGGAAGCCTCCAGGGCGGAGCAGGCTGTGGGCGTGGCCACGACGGTGCAGGCTGTGGGCGTGGCCACGATGGTGCAGGCTGAGGGCGTGGCCAGGGTGGAGCAGGCTGTGGGCGTGGCCACGATGGTGCAGGCTGAGGGTGTGGCCAGGGTGGAGCAGGCTGTGGGCGTGGCCAGGGCGATGCAGGCTGTGGGCGTGGCCAGGGCGGTGCAGGCTGTGGGCGTGGCCACGACGGTGCAGGCTGTGGGCGTGGCCACGACGGTGCAGGCTGAGGGCGTGGCCAGGGCGGAGCAGGCTGTGGGCGTGGCCAGGGCGGAGCAGGCTGTGGGTGTGGCCACGACGGTGCAGGCTGAGGGCGTGGCCATGGCGGTGAGACCCCTTCGGGCGGCCATGGCGGTGAGACCCCTTCGGGCGGCCATGGCGGTGAGACCCCTTCGGGCGGCCATGGCGGTGAGACCCCTTCGGGCGGCCATGGCGGTGAGACCCCTTCGGGTGGCCATGGCGGTGAGACCCCTTCGGGCGGCCATGGCGGTGAGACCCCTTCAGGTGGCCATGGCGGTGAGACCCCTTCAGGTGGCCGTGGGTCCTTCGGCGCCCACGGCGAGGGCCTATGGCCCCCCCCAAAAAATTAATGGGGAGAGTGACAGGAAAAGGGACAGGCTCTGGGACAGGCTGGGCAGACGTGACGTGACAGACGTGGACCAGCGGTGAGGGCTCGGCAGGGCTGGACGGGACCAGCGGTGAGGGCTCGGCAGGGCTGGACGGGACCAGCGGTGAGGGCTCGGCAGGGCTGGACGGGACCAGCGGTGAGGGCTCGGCAGGGCTGGACGGGACCAGCGGGGAAGAAGTCTCTGGCTGGACGGGCTCTGGCTCTGGGTCAACGGGCTCTGGCTCTGGGTCAACGGGCTCTGGCTCTGGGTCAACGGGCTCTGGCTCTGGGTCAACGGGCTCTGGCTCTGGGTCAACGGGCTCTGGCTCTGGGTCAACGGGCTCTGGCTCTGGGTCAACGGGCTCTGGCTCTGGGTCAACGGGCTCTGGCTCTGGGTCAACGGGCTCTGGCTCTGGGTCAACGGGCTCTGGCTCTGGGTCAACGGGCTCTGGCTCTGGGTCAACGGGCTCTGTGAAAAAGTCTATTAAGTCCATGCTGGCAGAGGCCAGCGGTAGGGTCTCTGTGCTGGCTGGGACCAGCGGCGAAGGTTCAATTGGGCTGGATGGTGGGGTTGGAGTGGGGCTGGTGACATCATCGACGGTGAGAGATGATCCACAGGATACCAGCACCCACTCCACATAGCCCTGGAAGTTCCCCCGAGGCCCGTCCCCGGGCAGGCGTGCTCTGGTCTCTGGGTTGAGACCTGCCCGGAAGAACACACAGAGGCTGGTGTCATCATAATGCACAAGGGGTACCAAGTTCAAATACCTCTGTGTGTGTGCCTCGAGGGACTGGTTCTCCTGGGAGAGAAGGAGGATCTCCACTGCTGCAAGATCCATTTTGTGGTCGATCGTTCTGTCAGGGTTGGTGCAGGATGACCGAAGACGAGGACACGGAATTCTCAATATAAGACTTTTAATAACAAAAATGAACTATTTCAAACTGAAACAAGAACAAAAACTCCAGGGTTTCAGGGTTTACAAACAACCACACAAAGACGACGATCGACAAACACTGGGAGAAAACACAGGGCTAAAATACACTTGAAATGATGGGATAATTAACTGAACCAAATGAGATAATTAACAGAACACAGGTGAGAAAACTGAACACTAACGAGGAGCGGGAAAACTTAACAGGGCTAAACCAAAAACCACAAAGACAGGGGAAACCAAGATACAAGGAAAACAGAACTCAAACACATTGAATAGTCACAGGTATACAGATGTCTTAAGAAAAAAAAGTTTCATATATATATATATATATATATATATATATATATATGTTAAATATAATACCCTGGTTATATCAGGGGATATCAAAATATGTCAAATGTCTCAAAAGAAGCCACCAAATCAAACCACTTTCACAAATGCATTTTGAAACTTCACAAACACAACACCACTATAATCTTTTATTTCTATAAGCATATCTACCGTCTTTTTTCAGAAATATTTTTCTTGTAAAGTAAACTTGTGTTATCTTTAAAATAAATGCCACTTGGTTTGACATTTTATGTAGCATTAAAGTGTTTTTAAGCGTGGCTTCATTGTCAAAATTGTTTAGTATATTGTTGAGTATTAAATACAATAAAGTTTATTATTAATTGAATATGACATGCATGCATCCTCAATTTTTTTCAGACTGATTGATCAACATTTACATCAGACCCTTAGCATTAACATTTCAAAACAGGATCTCTCTTGATGCCAACAGACCTTTAAAGTCTAAAACAATCTCTCTCATTATGTTCCATGATCTTTTCTGCATCTCCCGATAGACGTGCTAATCACTCCCAGGAATACAAGCTTGAGAACAACAAGTGTTCCTGACTGCTCTGACCTTCTGTCTGTGGATCTCAAGGGCGTGAGACATGGAGTCTCTCCTGCCATCGCTCTTGCTCAGGCTAGACTCAGTGGAGGCTGTGAAATGTCAGAGATTCCCGCTAGTCTCAGTGGAAGCGTTAATTACCCCAAACACACTGCAGCTCAGATGCTGAAAGGACAAACGTCTTGTTATCCCAACAATGCTCCCTTTTGTGAATGATTGGCTTTTTTAGGAACACAAACACATGCTGAGGGAAAGGTTAAAGTTTTCCAGAAATGCTTGAGTTTAATTGTTTGTTAGTTATTTTAACAGTCGTGTGATATGAAGATGATGTGAAGACAAGGTGATGCAACTTTACAGCCGTATTGGGATATTCACTAATATTTATTTAACTGATTATAATAAGACTATATCACAATCATAGATTTGGCTATACCTGTCAAAACCAAAAACAACATAAATCCAATGATATTTCATATATCATTCAAATTTGCTGAATTGATGCTCAAGAAACTTTCTTTGAAGACAAATAAGACAATGCATAAAAAGATGACAAATAAGACAATGCATAATTAGCAGAGATGTTCTTTGTTGCATTCATTATTTTTTCCCAGTATGATAATAGCTATTCCAGAAGTTACGTTGGTTTTAAGTTTAGGTGTTTCTATCTATAAAAACTACAATAAGAGAAAGGTTCAAATGTCATGGTGGTCTGGATGTTACACTCTAAAAATGCTGGGTAGTTTCAACCCCTTTGGGTCAAGAATGGACAAACCCGTTGGTTTAAATTAACCTTTTAAAATGTTTAATTTAAACCAACAGTTGCGTTTGTCCATATTTGACCCAAACATGGGTTAGAACAACCCAGCTTTTTTAGAGTGTAATATCACACCCTAAATTGTTAAAAATGCATTTTAAAGATCTGAGGAATTAAAGATCTTTAAGGTCCTTATCATTGTGTTTTCTTTGCCACATCAAATGAGCTTTTTCTTTATTATTTTTCAAAAATCCTTTTTTCCAAAGGATATTTACAGCATATTGTGACAAAAGGAGATGGATTATTAGGTTATCCTAGGCCTCACTGAGCTGATGGTGATGGTCAAGCCCCTGCCCCTTTTGTCTCAAAATGTATTGGTCCGCTCTCTGATAATTGTAAATAATAATAATAATAATTAGTATAAATAGTATAATAGATAACAATACACTTATACACTATTACCACTAATAATAATACAAAAAAATCGTATATACATTTTTTTTTGCAAAAGCATTTGGCGGAGATGAAGTGGAAGGCGGAGTTTCCTTTGCAGGGCTATGTACGCAACAGTTCGCCGAAGGTCTTCAAACTACAGGAGCAGCAGGTAACGTTAAAGGTGCTCAGCGATGTCACACGTTTTTTTGGCCAACATTTTTTTTGTCACATACAGCTAACATGTCCTCACTATCCGCTAGCTAGCCTGGCAAGCCAGACCTATTTCAAGATGTTAGGTCTGGGAACTCACCATTGGCATGCCTCAATCCGAGGGGCGGGATAAACGGTTGTCTTTCAATATCCCTCTGCACGCAATAGGATAACGCTACAACCAACCAAAGCAACGAACTGTTGTGGATGAGTGAGTCCCATGCGTTTTCCCACCAGGGTATCCGGTCGTCAAAACTCCGAACACATCATTCTTTTTTAAGAATGACTTAAGTGACGTTCTCTTAACTCCAAGTCCTACTGAGTCGCGGCCAGAGCCGATTTGAAAGGCCGCTGTTCTCCAGCAGCAGCAGCATCAGCCGCCATCTTCTCTGTTTTCAAGTAGCAGAGAATTCACGCGGAACCGTCACAACTCTGCCGTCATTATGTTGTGCCCGCCCACCAACTGTATACATGATGTGATTGGCCTGACTAGAGTTTGGTTTTTCCAGCTCGAAAGCCAACGGAGAGTTGCTAGACTACACTGGCTGCAAAATAATTTTTGCTGCCGCTAGGGTGCGTCTAGATTTCTAGGCTATCCGCTAGCTGCCTGTCCCCTGATCACATGCGGTCTCTGCAGACACCCCAGGCTGGCTCCAAAAACGGCAACAAAAACAAACTTGGCAAACCCGCACCACGAAACATAACAAACTGTTCCGGCAAATAACCAACTAGAAGAGGTTGGGGTTTGGGGGGTTAGTGCGTGGATGAGGAGGAGTTACATTTATCCTACCATGCTACTGTAAAAGTTGGGGCAGCATGTGAGTAATGCTTAACTAAAATATAAGTATAATCGATTTCAGACGCATTCTGAGTCTGACAATGTCATTCGTTTTTATCTAAGGCAAGTGTTATTAGCTTGGGGAAATAACCATAACACATTGTTACTAACTGCTATGACTACACACACATAGGCCTGGGTCCAAATACATTAAAAAAAGATGCTCACTGACATTATAGCTGCATTTTCCGGCCTTCCTCTGTGCGAAGCTGTCGAATAAAGAAGCTCCCTATTTTTGGTCATCTACTCATTAATTTCTTGAATTCCTTTTTTCGTTTCCGCTTTTGAAAGCCACTTTTGTGTTTGTAATTTGACGACGACTCCATGTCGATATTGTCTGTCTCAAGTTCAACGTTTTTACTGTTTTGCACGCAAATACATGTTCTCTTACCGACCCGGCGATTCCCCAGTAGCTAGGCCCTGGGAGCCCCGGCTGTCAATCAATATCTTCCAGTCACGCGGTCCCCTGATTGGTCCGGGCCCCTGATTGATCCGGGCCCCTGATTGGTCCGGGCTCGTAAGCAACTGCGTACACTGCTTACCGATAGTTACGCCTGTGAGTCCATGTCCAACTCTAAATTTTAAGGAATTGATATCTTTGATTTCATAGTAACACATTACAAGGTTCATTGGTTTATTATTCATGTATTAACTAACAACTAACCATGAGCAACACATTTGTTACTGTATTTGTTAATCTTAGTTAATAAAAATACACCTGTTAATTGTTTGTTCATGTTAATTTACAGTCAGTGCATTAACTAATGTTAACAAATACAACTTTTGTTGAATTTAATATTAACTAAGATTAATAAATGCTGTAGAAGTGCATTTCATTATTAGTTCATGTTCACAAATTGAACTAATGAAACCTTATTGTACAGTGGTACTGATTTCATGATAGCTAACACATGCATATAATACATCTAGCCTACATAAAATTTACAACATCAACAAAACTAAACATGAATTCCTCAGAATTACCGTCTTGATTCTCACTGTTTTGTTTGGTAAAGTAAATAATATTTAGTAATATTAAAATAATTTCCCTATTTTCGTTTGATGTGTTATGCATTCTAATTGTATCAACATCTTTTCATAGAATGCCAAGGAAATAAAGGATAAAAAACAAGGAACTCTTCTTTTTTTGTGTCCCTTTTGGACCCTTTTGGTCCTTCCGCCCCTGAGGAGGTCTGCGCACGCCACTGTTGGCAAGACGAGTATCATACATGATATAAAATGAGATTTTTCGCCAGACTCTTTCATAACAGGCTGGGAAGTCTGCAGAGGTATTACTGTAAAAGCATCTGAACTTTATGTGACTCTTTGGTCAATTTAATGTTAATTTGCTGATGCAATTGAATTTTATATTGAGAAAAACATTGTTCTATCTAGACATTCTAGTAATATTGATGCACCATGTTTAACCTTTCATGTTTTCAATTTTTTTCCAGAAAGTTGTGTTATTAAAAGATGAATGTTTCACTGGTGAGTAACATCACCCAACCCAAAATTTTACGGGACACCTTTAGCACAGCGGTGGCTAAGAATGTGATAGTGGTCAGTTTGTGCATCTCCATCAACTACATCAACAGCACGCTCATCCACACCTTCATTAAGCATGAGATCTTCAACAGAAACCCTCGGTACATTCTCTTCATTCATATGGTGTTCAACGACACGATTCAGCTGATGATTGCAGTCCTTCTTCATGTGTTGAGCTACATTGTGTTTACTATCAATGTCTCCTTCTGCTGTGTTCTATTGGTGTGTGTTATATTCACAACGCTTAACACACCGCTTAACCTGGCCGCCATGGCTATAGAGCGCTACATCGCTATCTGCAACCCTTTGCGTCATGCTCAGATCTGTACCGTTCCTAAAACACACATCCTTATTGGCCTTATCTGGAGCCTGAATGCCATCCAGGCCCTACCAGACCTGTTCGTCCTGTTGGCTACACAACCACGAACCTTCTTCTACAGCAATACCTTCTGCTACAGAGATTATCTGTTCAATAACCCATATATGATAGAGAAGAGAAATGTTGTGTATATCATTTACCTGGCATTTGTTGGGCTGACTATAGTGTATACTTACATAAAGATCATGTTTGTTGCAAAGGCCACAAGCTTGGATGCTGCCAAAGCTCGAAGTACCATCATCCTACATGCGATCCAGCTTCTGATGTGCTTGCTAACGTTTGTCGGGGCCTTCCTGGACAAGCTGCTGACGGAAATGTTTCCGATGCTTATTCTGGAGATGAGATTTTTAACTTATTTAGTAATCCAGATAATGCCCAGGTTTGTCAGTCCTATTGTGTATGGCATGAGAGATAAAACATTTTGTAAGTACCTGAAAAGATACTTACTGTGTACAATGTTTGAGATGAGGAGTACAATAAAAAGTCTCCAACACAAAAGGAATTTGGCGAAAATTTCTGATAAATCCATATGAAGGTTTACTATATCACTATATTGTAAAGAAAGCAACATTTGTGAATGAATTGTAGACGTGTGAAAGAAATTAATAAATATATGCTGGTCTACATATGCTGTGATTACTGATTAAATATAACGGAAAAAAGCAAATGATAATTCGGAGTGTGTATGGCAGCTGCATGTGGCACTTTACAGATATAAGAATTTTAAATGGTAAAAGTCACTTTATGAAAAAGAAACATGAGTATACATGACTAAATCTGCAGTTTCAACCTTTTCTATTTTCACAGCTTTTACATGGAAAGCCTCAGACTCAACATCCTTTTCACAACACAAAATAAGTGTTTCATCTATAGGCTATAAATGTTTCATTCATGGTAACTGCCTTTCATAAAGCTCTTACTATCATTTTTTTTTATTTGCATCTCTTCTCATTCAGTTTAATGCATTTGTCTAATATTTAATCTATCTGAACTTACATCTGAATACATATGAATGGTTAATCAATGAATCATTTGGGTACACCGTATCAAGTTGTACACCTACAACTTGTTTACAATTTCCAATATGACTAAATTAAATGAATTATTTTAGTAATTTATAATAACCACCACTATGTTAAGACTGTGTGCAGACAAACTGTGTGTGTGTGTGTGTGTGTGTGTGTGTGTGTGTGTGTGTGTGTGTGTGTGTGTGTGTGTGTGTGTGTGTGTGTGTGTGTGTGTGTGTGTGTGTGTGTGTGTGTGTGTGTGTGTGTGTGTGTGTGTGTGTGTGTGTGTGTGTGTGTGTGTGTGTGTGTGTGTGTGGAGAGAGAGAGAGAGAGAGAGAGAGTTTTGCAGTTTGTGAACATAGAGATAGAGCACAAGGGAGAGGAAACAGTCGAGTGTGTTATTACTGTGTAATAACAGATTGATCAGAGATGCATCAAGGGAGACAAATACATCAAAAACACCATTTTATATGTAGATATTCCACATTACTGTAACTCACCCCTATAGTGTTCAACTACAGTATAGATTCAGTCATTTGATATGCCACAGTGAGAACATTTACTGTATTGGCAGCAAACTCTGTTCTAGCACAAGACCTCATGGCAGTTTCATAACCTCATCACAACTTTTGGTAACACACTATACTATTACAAACATTACAGGTTCAATTACATAAGTTAGGTAATGTAAGTGTATTTTCTAATGTGGCAACTGTGGCCTGTATTAGGCTACTGTAATTATTTCAGTAACAAGGGTGATTTGAAACATGTATCTTGTATTGTTTGCAGTTGAATGAACTGATTGTTAAAAGTGCTAAATTGAAAGAGAGAATTATGTTGTGTTTCGATGATTAAACCAAATTTTCTCATTACATATTACAATAATCATGTTTTTGAAACAATGATTATGTGGACTGAAATGTGTATAACTGTAATGAAAGCAGGGATCAGGTTTTGAAAGAATGACTAGCTGTGTTACAAGTGTGATCAGTTTAGATTTGTGTAAAAGTTTTGAAAATGTACCCCTTACTTAGGAAAATACCACAGCGAATAAAAAAACTGTAATAATCTGTAATTCTCTCATGATGTTTTGTCTCATTAATATGATCTGTAATGTTGGTTACACCAGATGACAACAAAGACATTACCGACCTATTACTAAAACTGATATTACCTCCATTTGTGTGTGTGTTATATGTCAAAAGTTTTTCTGAAGGATCATGTGACACTAAAGACTGGAGTAATGAAAATTCAGTTTTGCATCATAGGAATAAATAATATTTTGAAGTATATTAAAATAGAAACTGATTATTTTACAATTTCACAATATTAATGTTTTCTGATCAAATAAATGCAGGAACGTTTGTGTCAAAATTATTCAATCAAAAAAAAAATTTGAACTTCAAAACTTTTTGCACTTAAAAAAAAAAAAAAAAAACAACAACAACGAAAAAACACATTCTCTTCAATACTTTTTTTATTCACGGGGTAATTTTTTTTTTTTTTTTTTGCATTTGAACAGTTTTTTCTTTGATTGAAAATTTTTTTTTTTGATTGAAACAACTTTTTTGGAATTGAATGATTAAGACACAAATGTCCATGTATGGCCCAAACACAAAAAAGATTCATTCAATCAAAGAGAACATTTTCAATAATAAAAAAAAAAGTGTTCAAATGCAATTTTTGGAGTCTCAGATATTTAATTTGCATTCAAAAACGATTTTCTATATTTGAAAATGTTTATCTTTTCATTGAAGTGACTTTTGTTATTGATACTGTTGTTTGTTTGTTTGAAGCAACTTCTTTTTTGATTGAATGATAAAGACACAAATGTCCTACCCATTATATGGTCCAATCAAAAAACTATGTTACTTCAATTAAAAAGGTTGTTTTAAAAAAAAAAAAAAAAAAAAACAGACTTCTATCAAAGAAATCATTTTCAATCAAAGAAAAGCAGTGTTCAAATGTATTTTTTGAGTCTCAAATATATTTTTGGATTCAAATACTTTTTTTCGTTGATTGAAAAGTTTTTTTTTTTTTTGAAGTGAAGTTTTTTTTTAATTGAAAATATTTTTTTGGATTGAAGCAACCTTTTTTTTGATTGAATAATAAAGAAACAAATCTACCTTCATAGATGAGCATATGAGACTTTCAAAAACAAAAAATAGTAATGTTTCCAAACTTTTCACAGTACAGAAGGACAACACATTTGCAGGAAATGGAAGCTTTAGCATTAAGTTCTGCCAGGAAGACTCAATTGCTACCTTCTCATCTATCCAATCATGTCTAATACTTGCGGTATAAAAGACCAGTACTTACACATGTTTGAGTTCGCAGATGCTGACGCTTTCATTCCCCTCCATCCTCCCCACCACCACCAGGATGGTCCCTTCCTATATCTCCCAGGGGGTCGGCTGCGCAAATTGTATTTCATAAAGCAACATCTCAGGAAACCATTGTGGGGTTTCAAATAAAAAAAATGACTTTGTTACAGAACAGGACATTGATTTCATTCATGTCCACTGTAGAGGACATCAGGACTTAAATCATGTTTATCAGGCATTTTGGGAGACACAACAAGTGAATATGGAAATAAATTATGCATCAATATTCCTATGAAATATTAGATATCATTATTAAAATGTTGCTAATTATTACTCCAATTATTACACTTCTTTTTTCATTAAATGTTACTCCAAGAGCACATTAATGTGCACATTAGATACAGTGTATAGATACATTGCATTGAATGGGAATATTAATGTATGGCCGTTTTACCCACATATTGCATAAAGTAAAATGGTGTATCAATTCATTTCATTATATCTTTCATAACTTAGTTGAGAATCATCTTTATACAAAGTTTGCGTAAAAAAATCCTGAAACCTAAAAAAAATTGTTGATTGAAAGAAAAATCCCATTGTTTTTGTCTATACATATAATTTCATGTCATTTTATTTTTAAACAACTGAGTCCTGGTGTCCACTACACAGTACATGTTATGCTACAGAGCATAACATATGAATAAAATATAATTTTTCAAAAATGTTTTTTTTTTTTTTTTACCATTTTTTCTTATGCTCTAAACAATGTGATGACATGGGAAAAAACTAAATTCAAAAATCTTTTTTTTTCTGTGTCTCAGGAGGATATTGCTCGCTGGGCTATCAATAAATGAATTTATTGTTACAGTATTTATTCTCCCAAGTCCTTCTGGTAGAACTGGAAATGTGAGAAGGTTGAGTATAACTGCAGTAAGATTGTTTGTAGGTAACTTAGCTGGATGATAACAGGGATCTTTATGTGATTAAAGATGACTGAATGGGACTCAGGTGAGCTAAAGGAGGGTGAGTGAGTGAGTGAGTGAGTGAGTGAGTGAGTGAGTGAGTGAGTGAGTGAGTGAGTGAGTGAGTGAGTGAGTGAGTGAGTGAGTGAGTGAGTGAGTGAGTGAGTGAGTGAGTGAGTGAGTGAGTGATTGAGTGAGTGAGTGAGTGAGTGAGTGAGTGAGTGAGTGAGAGAGTGATTAAGTGTTGAGTGAGTTAGTGAGTGAGTGAGGGTGAGTGAGTGAGTGAGTGAGTGAGTGAGTGAGTGAGTGAGTGACGAGTGAGTGAGTGATTGAGTGAGTGAGTGAGTGACAAGTGAGTGATTGAGTGAGAGTGAGTGAGTGACGAGTGAGTGATTGAGTGAGAGTGAGTGAGTGAGTGAGTGAGTGAGTGAGAGAGTGATTGAGTGTTGAGTGAGTGAGTGAGTGAGTGAGTGAGTGAGTGAGTGAGTGAGTGAGTGAGTGAGTGAGTGTGAGTGAGTGATGAGTAAGAGATTGAGTGACTTAGTGATAGTGAGTGAGTGAGTGAGTGAGTGATTGAGTGACTGACTGACTGATTGAGTGACTGAGTGATTGAGTGAGAGTGATGTGAGTGAGTTGAGTGAGTGAGTGAGTGAGTGAGTGAGTGAGTGAGTGAGTGAGTGAGTGATGAGTGAGTGAGTGAGAGAGTGATTGAGTGAGTGTTGAGTGAGTGAGTGAGTGAGAGTGATTGAGTGAGTGAGTGATTGAGTGACTGACTGAGTGACGAATGAGTGATTGAGTGAGTGACTGAGTGATTGAGTGAGTGGAGTGAGTGAGGTGAGTGAGAGTGATTGAGTGTTGAGTGAGTGAGTGAGTGATTGAGTGAGTGAGTGATTGAGTGAGTGAGTGAGTGAGTGAGTGAGTGAGTGAGTGAGTGATTGAGTGACTGAGTGATTGAGTGAGTGAGTGAGTGGGAGTGAGTGAGTGAGTGAGTGAGTGAGTGAGTGAGTGAGTGACTGACTGAGTGATTGAGTGAGTGAGTGAGAGTGAGTGATTGAGTGAGTGAGTGACTGAGTGATTGAGTGACTGACTGAGTGAGTGAGTGAGTGAGTGAGTGAGTGAGTGAGTGAGTGAGAGTGAGTGAGTGAGTGAGTGAGTGAGTGAGTGAGTGAGTGAGTGAGTGAGTGAGTGATTGAGTGAGTGACTGATTGAGTGAGAGTGATTGAGTGAGTGAGTGAGTGAGTGAGTGAGAGAGAGTGATTGAGTGACTGACTGACTGAGTGAGTGAGTGATCGATTGAGTGACTGACTGACTGAGTGAATGAGTGAGAGTGAGTGAGTGATTGAGTGACTGAGTGAGTGAGTGAGTGAGTGAGTGAGTGATGAGTGATGTGAGTGAGTGAGTGAGTGACGACTGACCTGTGGTGTGGATGGTGACTGGTGACTGCTAATATAGGGTGAGATAACGAGGGTGATTGCTGGTGGTGAGCAGGGAGGATTCTGGGAAGTGTAGTGCGCAGAGGTGATGGACTGGTGACTGAAGATGTGACAATTATAAGGCCATTTTTCCATGGCCTCCAAATATATTGTTGTCATCCTCCAACTGCTTAACCTTAACCTTGCCATGCTCAAATGGCCAATTCCATATGAAGTGCAGTAGATTCAGATATGTATTTATCTGACTTAATCCTGCTGAAGAAGAAACCATGATGAATTACTCAAAGGACTGTCTGGATTCTTCCAACATGATGTCATCATCTACAATCAGAGTATGTGAGCATTTAAAAAGCTGCCATGCCTTCACCGGTGCTGGTGCTTGCCAGACAGGGGCGAGTGCTGGACAAGGGTGAGTACTGGGGTCTGACTAGTTATCGAATTGAAGGTCTTTTTTTCCATTCATTCGCTCTATTTCTATTCATTCATTCTGTGCTAACTGACTGACATCTTGACTGAATAGTGATTTCTGCTACATAGATACAGAAGATTTCTGCTACTTAGTTAAATACAAAATCCTATACACATTCTTTGCTTAAAGGACCTTGAAGCATGATGTGAAGAATTTATGCATAATTCATTATTTGTCTTTATAGGAATATCATCTTCTTCAGCTTTTTAAAAACATGTGATAACATTAATATTAAATGTTTTAATGCAATATGTTTTTCAGTGGTTTAATTGGTGCACCACCATATCAATGTGTGTTCTTGTAGATATGATCAAATATGTATCTTGAAAGTAATGTTAGCCACTTTGGATAAAAGCATCAACCAACTGAAAAATAAATATAAATATTTATGTATAAAATGTATTAATATTTAAAAATAAATATATATTTATATTTATAAATATAAACATGTATGTCTAAAACACCACAAAAAATATCTTGAAATATCAAAAGTTGGTAAAAAAAGAAAGAAAAAAAAAGGCTTTACCTTTTTTTTATTATTATTAATGATTGGCAATCTTGTCATGCATTTATGTATGTATTTTTTTTTTTCAGACTCAAGCCCTGAATGATGAATTCAACAGTGGGTCAACAACTCCTTGTGCGAGACACGTTCACTACGGCCTTCATGAAGAACTGTATCGTGGTCCTGGTGTGGTTCCTCCTCAGCTACATCAACGGCAGTGTAATGGCCACGTTCTTCAGACACCAAATCTTTTACGAGGACCCTCGCTATATTCTCTTCATACATATGGTCATAAATGACGCAGTGCAACTCACTGTAACCATTGCTCTGTTTGTGGTCAGTTACGCCTTGTACACTATCAGTGTAGGAGTGTGTTGTTTCTTTATCCTGGTGGCAGTGTTCACCACCCGCAGCACACCTGTGAACCTGGCCGGCATGGCCCTCGAACGCTACATCGCCATCTGCTATCCTCTGCGCCATGCCCAGATCTGCACCGTGCGCCGTGCCTACATGCTCATAGGGGCCATTTGGTTCGTATCTGTGGTTCCTGACATCACTGACCTATTCGTGACCTTAGCCACAGAACCTCTGAGTTTCTTCCAAACCGCTGTTTTTTGTCTCAGGCCGAATGTGTTCAAAGACCCGGTGTTGCTGTATAAGCGGCAGGCGTTCGATGGGATTTATTTCTCGCTGGTGTTCCTCACGCTGCTGTGCACGTACCTGCGGGTCGTGTTCGCGGCTCGCGCGCTCTCCACCGAGAGAACGACCGCCAAGCGCGCCACCAACACCATCTTGCTCCACGGGGTTCAGTTGCTCATGTGCCTGCTCTCTTACGTGTCTCCCGGTGTGGAGGGCATTTTACACATCATCTTCCCGGGACGCATCCTAGAAATCCGCTTTGCCAACTATCTAATTGTCTATATTTTGCCACGCTTTTTGAGTCCAATCATATATGGAGTGCGGGATAAAAAGTTCTGCAAGTATCTGAAGAGGTATTTTGTGTGTGGTCGCCCTGTAGACACAAGAGTAGAATGCAAAGGTGAAGAAGATTAAATGGATCATTCGTAATATTATAATGTGCCAAGGGTTTGGAATCTGATGTGACCCATTGTGTTTCTGTCTTGGCAAATGTTTAGTTTTAAATGATTCACCATGTAGCCTATTGTTTAGCAATTCCCAGATATTCTGAAAATGTTCACTCCTAATTTTTTTGAATAAATCTGAGCTTTATGTATAAATGTATTTATATATTATAAGACCATCGTTGTTTTTAAAGTGTTGATTTGTGCTGTCGTTTTATTTATTTATTTGTTTGTTTAATGGTAGCCTAAAATGGTAACATAATATTAACTGGTTTTATTCATGTCAAAAATATTTTTTTAGCATCACTGAGTCACTCTAAATACATAAATGTATACCAAATCAGGTGGAATAGTTTAAGGTAGGCTAAAAAACCACTTTTCAAAGTGTAGGGGAGAGCGGGGCAGGGGCTTGTTGTAACACACTTGTTTTAAATAGCCTACTTCCACACATGCCAGCCTGACGAAACTTAGTGTATTTACTAGTTGCCATATCAACACTATATAGAGAAAAAATCTTTGTAAGATATCACTGAACATATATTTAATCATAGCAAAATTACATTTCTTACTAATGTTAATTTTGCATCTCTATGTTTGTGTTTATTTAAATTTAAATTATTTGAATCTCCAATATGTTATTTAACAGTTATATAGTTCTTTAATGCTTCGCTAACTAGCAGAAGAGGGTTTAAATCACAGTTGTGCATCTGGGGCATGTTGTATCACTGCGTTACAATGTTCCCCTATTAGAACTATGCTATATTCTATTCTATACTTTTATTAATTATATTGAGAAAACATGAGACAAATGTAAATAAAGACTGAGAGTCAATGTTCAGAAATTAATAATTATTATTATGTTTTGAACTATGCTGTATAGCTGTGTTTTCCGGTGTGTTTAAAAAAATTGTTTATTTTTTAATTATTAAAAAATGCCATTATTTTATATGAAAAAGTTAATCATTGTATTTTATTGAGAAAATATTTTAGGCTACAGCTGCGCGCGCCCTTCCGGGAGAAGTGCCCATAAGACCCGTATAAGGAAATTCGGCCATTCTGACGTCACATAGGCCCGTATTCGAAAAAAACTTTCCGAAACTTGTGACAAACCGGAAGGAGTTTTTTGGAACAGAAATACTACATCAAACTTACAACTTCATTTTTGAAACTTTGTCCATGTTTACCATGGGAATCCAACTCTTTAACAGTGTAAAAAACTCACTATGCATGAAACAGCATTTCACCCCCCCTTTAATGACTCGTAAATGTAAGTACACATTGATGGCCTAAGACACGAAACGAGCGGTTTGTGTGAGAAAACGAACAGTATTTATATAGTTTTTACCTCTTGTAAGCACAGCCACGTCGAAGTGTTCTGAGGGCGCGGGCGCTTCAGTCTGCGCAAGCGCCGGAAAGCGCCAGAAGTGATCTCTCATTTGAGGTGGTGACCATAGACCTGCATTATATGACTGACAGACAAGAACGGTTTGACCTAAAAATATCAAAATTGAAACTACTGCGGAAACAAAGACACCTACATCTTGGATGCCCTTGAGGTAAGCTAAAACATACCAAAAATGAATTTCAAAGTGAACTATCCCTTTAAAGAGCACTTGTGTTGATACATTTTAAAATGTTGCTGTTGATAGTGCAAATTCAATCCAAAAGCGAAGATACTCGGTGCAGGTCAGGCCGGTATATTGACGGAAGTTGGGGAATTTCAGGTGTTGCGTGATATCTCTGCGCCCAAGTAGCAGTACTTTGCCTGTGCTTCACCCCAATATAGAGGGTATGCGCATGACGTCACCATCGGCCAGAGTGAATGCAGTCACACCCACTAAGTGGCAAAAAGACTGAGCTGCAGCATTTTGTTTTCAGCGCGAATGCCGTGAAAAACACACAAAACACATCTAAAACGGAAAAGAGCTTTGCGATTGACTGTACAACTAGATTTGACCAGAAATCTGAGGTACTGTATATTTTTACAGACTGCAAAAAGCTACAGAACAGACTATATTCTGCATAATTGGATGTTTTTAAATAAACACTGACAAAAAACTATACAAGTTTTAGGGCTGGACGATATGATGATATACAGTATAACATTAATGTAAGTGATCACTCGGATTTAGACCTATCTATATTGTATTTATAAAACGTTTACAGGCAAATTTTCTTAATTTATTTCCCCGGCGTCGAAATCAGGCACATATAAATGTCAGGAAACACGATTCCTGGCTGCATGTCAATATCCATGGATCACTGGATCTTTGATAAGTTGTAAGGAACACTATATCGAGTGCAACTTTTAGTTTAAACTGATAATAGTTTGTTTTACTCATGTTTTATCAGTTTCCCCTATTAACTCCAGCCACGCAGCAGCTCTTTTGCCACTCAGTCCGGCTGAGGGGGGCGTGTTCCGGCGGGAAAGTGACGTTAATGCATTCCCTCTATAGTCAATATCTGCCTAGGAAATCGTCTAGTCTTAATCTGCATTGCTATTTGTACTCGTTGTGAAATAATCCCATGTAATTCGGGTTTTTTTGGGGGGGGTTTGGATCACTTTTACTCACGACATGCTATCTGGCAACAAAAGATTCCATTCATTATGCTAAGCTAGCATCGGCGCTGCCAGACTAAGACACTGCATGGACTGAGACAAAAATGCGTTTGCCCACCTATCTAAATGTAGGGGAGACGTAGCCTGGCAAGCCAGACCCAAATCAAGATGTTAGGTCTGGGAACTCACCATTGGCATGCCTCAATCGGGGGCGGGATAAACGGTTTTCTTTCAAATTCCCTCTGCACGCAATAGGATACCGCTACAACCAACCAGAGCAACGAACGGTTGTGGATGAGTGAGTCCCATGCGTTTTCCCACCACTGAAGCTAAACTTTTGCTGTGTCCGGTCGGCAAAACTCCGAACACATCTTCCTTTTTTAAGAATGACTTAAGTGACGTTCTTCGTACTCAGGGAATTCGCATGGAACCGCCACAACTCTGCCGTCATTATGTTAAGCCAACTCTATATACAATGTGATTGGCCTGACTAGAGTTTGGTTCTTCCAGCTCGAAAGCAAAAGGAGAGTTGCTAGACTACACTGGCTGCAAAATAAATTTAGGCAAGGGGAGACGGTGAATAACCCCTATTTCAAAAAACGGTGGCGTGTTCCTTTAGGATCGCTATCATTGTTTTTTTTTTTTTTTTTTTTTTTTTTTACTTTTGCAGGGCATGCATTTGACTACTCTAATCCTATTTATATTGGAATAAGTAAATTTAACATTAATCGTCTTTAATCTGAACAAAATGCAGCCGCCAGGCTTCTGACCAGTTCCCAGAAATTTTACTTTTTGTAAAGCTCTGACTGGATCGGCACCTCAATACCTCTCTGACCTTCTCAGGCCATGTCCACACTAATACGTTTTCGTTTGAAAACGTATATTTTTTTCTCCGTTTTGGCCTTCCGTCCACACTGAAACGGCGTTTTAAGTCAACGAAAACGTAGCTTTTGGAAAACGCTCTCCAAAGTGGATAAATTTGAAAACTCCGTTTTCGCGTTGTAGTGTGGACTGTGAAGCCGGAGGTATTTGAAAACGATGACGGAAGTTTAGTCATGTGATCCATGTTGTACCAATAGATGTTTACCTGATGTTTACCGGTATTGTGCCTGTTATGTGCTATTCACTTTCACACTGTTGCTAAAATATGTTACTTTGCACACTCTTCATATCACAGTACTGCACAGATGACAGAAAATGTACTCACATTTGCTGTCCTGCGGCAATACAGGAGAGCAGTCGCGTTTTAGACCAAACATATGGTGACTGAGTGCGACCTGGACGCATCAGTGAATGGTGAGATATTTTGCTAAATAAAATTATCATGTTAGAAGAATTGCGCGATACCTTTCTTTATTTTTCCATCTGTCAGTGAGCTTTTGTGAGGTTTCACGCATGCGCAGTAAGATGAATTTATAAGTTTCTCATCGACACTGAAACGTCTGAAAACGCCTGAAAACGCTAGTGTGGACGGAGAGCGTTTTTAAACGAAAACTCAGTTTTCAAATGTATCCGGATTAATGTGGACGTAGCCTGAATCCAAATACATCTGCTAGATTTCTGAGGTTGTCTGATCTGAGCAAAGTAAACCCTTCCAAGATCCAGTCTAAAATTGAGGGGTAATCGTGCTCCATTTCCATTGCTGGGCCAAAACTGTGGAATAGTCTCCCCGCTCTCCCGGTTTCTCTCAGATTAGTTTGATCAGATTCTAAATTTAAATCCAAGTTAAAAAATATTTTACCCAGGCTTATAACTACTCTTATAGTCTAAGTTTAAATCCTATTATCAGTGCTTTTAAGTCTCTTTTCACTCTTTCTTGTGCTTTATAGTGCTTTAATGCACTTTTAATGTTTTGATGTCTATTTTAGTTTGGCTGTAGGCACAGTGGTCAACTACTGTGCTTTATAAATAAAAAAATTGATTTGGCAGACAAAAAAATTTAACATGTGTTGGTTTACACCTTTTACCCCTGCATGGGAAAAACAAACCAGTGCTATGGAGTAAAATGTCAAACCCCTGAAGAGTTTTCAGGGCATTCTCCAATCAACCACCTCGATCTATATCACATCCATACAGTATAAAAGATTCAACACAGACTGGGACTCTCAGGGAAGGGCAGGGATCATATAGGTGAGAGGAGACTTGACTAGCCAACATCACTGTACTCTAGTTAGCATTCTTAAAATGAAGCAATTTGGATAATACCCGTTACACTGGGACATAATTTGCCACAAGACTGGTTTATGACATTCATTCTTTGTGTTATGAAAGTGTTATTAATGAATCTAATTATGTGTGCATCAGTAGCTCTAGCAATATAAATGTTTTTTTTGGTATTATATACTTGCTTATAAGGTACTATAATAAATCATTATCATGCATGTCTTTTAACATGGCTTTTTCCGTATTTAGCTTTACTTGCTGATTAAAAGATGTCGAATGTATAGCCTATTATATTGAGTGTAGTTGCACATGTGTCTATAATGTGTGCTTTATCTTGTCAGGTTGAGAACATGAACTACAGTGCTGTCTCAGTGTACGGTAACTCTACTTTACTCCTTCTGAACCTCATACCGCGGGACAGCTTCAGCGCTGCTCTCACTAAAAACATCATGGCCATGCTTGTATGGCTGGCGCTCAGTGGCCTTAATTGCAGTATGGTGTCCACTTTCCGCAAGCACAGTTTCTTCTATGAAGATCCACGTTATATCATGTTTATCTGCATGGTCATTAATGATGCCGTACAACTGACACTGGTAACCGCCTTGTATGTGGTAAGTATTACGATTAAATATGTGGCCAAAAATTTGTTAAAAGACACTTAAGCTACACTTATAAATGCCTGAATGCCATTGCATTGGAAGCAAAATATCAAAGCATGTATTTTGTTTAGCCAGTTTATACTGCCATTCAAAAGAGTCTCTTATTCTCACCAAGCCTGAATTTATATGGTCAAAAATATTGTGAATCTTTTTTTATTTGAATATATTGAAAAATGTATTTTATTCCTGTGATGCAAAGCTGAATTTTCAGCATCATTACTCCAGTCTTCAGTGTCACATGAATCTTCAAAAATCATCATAATATGCTGATTTGCTGCTTAAGAAATATTTCTTATTATTATTATCAATGTTGTGCTGTAAACCGTAAAGCCTTTTTTTCCAGGATTCATATGAATAGAAAGTTCAAAAGAACAGCATTTTTGTAACAATATAAATGTCTAACACTTTTTTTTTATCAATTTAATGCATTGTTGCAGAATAAAAGTATTAATTCCTTTACAAAAAAAAATCATAATTACCCCAAACTTTTGAACACTATTGTAAGTGTTTTTAAAAGCGCTATAAAAGTCTATAAAATGAATATACCCTGTCCAACTTGTGAAATAATTATTTTGTTTGTGATATTGTCTGTTTTTAGAAAACTGAAAATTTTTACTAAAACTGAAACACTTTTTTTTGTTGTTTAAGTTTACTTACTAATGAAGAAAATCAAATTGAAACTCTGAAAACTCTGAGTAGAAGTTTTATGGATGAAAACAAAGATGCAAAACATAATGAGTGTGTAATGAAACAATGTCAGTGTCTAATATGTATATTGTTTGTGTCCCTTTCCTCCTGTTGTAGGTGAGTTATGCCTTCTCAAAGATCTTGGCATCTGCCTGCTGCCCGCTGGTCATGACCGCTGTGATGACCACCCGCTCCACTCCGCTCATCCTGGCCGGCATGGCACTGGAGCGCTACATCTCCATCTGCTTCCCGCTCCACTACAGCCACATCTGCACAGTCACACGCACCGTGTGGATCATCGGGGGGATCTTCATCCTGAGCTTCACTCCTCCGCTCACCGATCTTCTCATCACTGTCGCCAAAGAACCACCACGGTTCTTCCACACGTCCATTTTCTGCGATCAATCGCTCCTATTCCGAGACCGCTCGATCTATTACAAGAACTGCGTGTTTGATAGTGTGTATTTCTCTTTTGTCTTCTTGTCTTTACTTTATACGTACTGTAAGATCGTGCTGACGGCCCGTGCGATCTCCACTGACCAGGTGTTGGCCAAGAAGGCCCGTAACACAGTCCTGCTCCATGGGGTTCAGCTGCTATTGTGCATGTTGGCATTTGTCGTGCCCTCCATGCAGGCTCAGCTCATACAAATGTTTCCGATGTATGGCTTAGAGATACGTTATGTTAATTTTCTTCTGGTCTACATCATTCCAAGATTTCTCAGTCCAATGATATATGGATTCAGGGATGAGAAGTTTCGCAAGTATTGGCTCAGATTCTTTATCTCTAAAGCACAAAGAGTAAAACCAGTCAGCCATTTCTCACAAAAACTTGGATGATATTCAACATGAATGATTTGTGGTGAAACCGATTTCTGGAGAGAGTTCATGTGTAGGAGGCATTTTGACATTCAACAGAACATTAGAAGAAACGGCTGATATTACTGAAAGGACATTATTTTTCAGTGGAGCAAATACATATAACATTTCATGGGTCTCATGTATGATACACACCTTTTAGATTTTTTTTATGACAATAAACTGTTAAATCATATGCAAATATTGCTATGTATTTCACTACTGTCACATACCTGACACCTAGATGAACAATGTACAGTTGGTTTTATGACTGTAAGTCATTGTCTTCAAATGCTATTGAGCTTTGTAATATTGTCATATTTTGTATATGATCCCACACAGTAGTGAAATACATAGCATTATTTGCATATGATTTAGCAGTTTATTGTCATAAATATCAAAAATCTAAAAGGTGTGCATCATACATGAGACCTGGGTGAACAATGTACAGTTGGTTTTATGACTGTAAGTCTTCAAATGCTATTGAAGTTGGAAACGTTTATGCCAATGTCGCATGTAATTTTGAGACGGTCACTAAAATGCGAATATCGAACTCAGGTGTCTTTCACTTATAACGTCCATGTCTTAATGTCAAAGACCGCACTATATATTTATATGACATTCCTAATTTAAAGTAAAATGTTATTTCTTCTGTCATCTCCATCTCTGCTGTAGCCCAGTCTATGCTATGGTAGGGTTACAGTATTGGCCGCTGTGGCTCCCTCAACATAACTCGTGGCCACGACAAATAGATGTCGTTCTCTCAAAATATGAAGTCGTGGCCACGAGAAAAATATATCGTTCCCTCAACATATGATCTCGAGGCTACGACTTTGCATCGCGTGGCCACGACATAATTATGTCGTTACCTCAACAAAATGATCCCGTGGCCACGACTTAATATCACGTTCCCATGACTTAATATGACGTTCCCACGAGTTTATATGTTGTGGCCACGACAAAAATAAGTGAACCGAACATGTCACCTCCCGGTCACCGTACTAAACCAACTGTTACACTATGATTGCAAAAAATATATAGACAGGGCATGCAAATCTTGATTAATCTCACATCATCTTAAAGAAGCACATTAATGCAGCCTAAATCATCCGTTGTGAAGTTTGCCCCTGTAAGAGCACAGCAACTGCATCATCAGTAGTATATATAGACTATCATTGTTACGAACTGCTCTGCTCACACTTGGCCTACGTGTGAACTATGTGGGATAAACCCCCGTGCCGGGTTGCGCCAATAGACCATGAGGTGTAGGCCTATCCAGAGATATTGTCAAAACAAGCATCAGCTATCAATATCAAGAGTATTTAGCATTTCCAATGTATGTATTAAATTATTATTAGTATTATTATTAGGGACGGCCTACTTTTATAATTCAATTTATAGAGTATTATAATTCATTTGCCACACAATAATTTTATAGCACATCCCGCATAACCAACATGCTGTGAAGATTAGATAGAAGCTTACTCCTACTTATTGAAAATTGTCTAAACATTTAGGTCGATTACAATGAATCATAGGCCTATAATTAAAATTATTAACATGTCTGAACACCGTAATCATCTGTAATCAATGGAAATTAAAAACAGCTTTATTTCAAATACAGCTTGTTTAACATGATTATTTAAAAATTAAAGGGTCCCTATTATGGATTTTTGAAAATTACCTTTCATGTAGTGTGTAACATAGCTCTAAGTGAATGAAAACATCCTGCAAAGATTTAAATCTGAAAGTGCACTGTAGTCGACTCTGCGTCAATGAAATTAATCGTTTTTCAAAGAAGTCATAAGCCGTTTCGTTGTGACGTGTAGACAAAACATTAGTATATTGCCCGCCCACGCGCAGACACCAGGAAACCTGAAACCCAAACCGGCAGCGAATTTTTTTTTGCAGGGTGGTAGGGGAAGACTCATTAATATTCATTGAGGAACTCATCCCTGATTGGTCTGATGACCTATGACCTACCCCTAACCCCGCCCTAAACCTACCCGTCACTGGGGTTAAGACCAATCAGGGAATGAATATTAATGAGTCTTCCCCTACCACCCTGCAAAAAAAAATTCGCAAACCGGCAGCTGATTCCATAGACAGTAAAAGAAATGGACACAGCGACCCCATAGATTTCAACGGAGAAAACTGAAGCCCTTTAGAAGCACTCACTTCCTGATAGCCAAGCGTACTGAGCATGCTCAAACTGAGCTTGACGACGGAGATGTGACGTGAGCAACCTA
Organism: Chrosomus eos; assembly: GCA_036326025.1. Classification (NCBI taxonomy): domain Eukaryota; kingdom Metazoa; phylum Chordata; class Actinopteri; order Cypriniformes; family Leuciscidae; genus Chrosomus; species Chrosomus eos. Next base: position 38,200,894 of record CM070828.1, read on the forward strand.
GTAGCTGCGCCAGCCGAAATCTTAATCATTCCCGAATCTTGCAGAGCATGTTCATGAGCTTGCAGCAGGAGCAACTTTATGACTATCTATGGGCTTCTCCCTTGACTTTATGCCTCCACGTCCCCCCGATTGCCCGCGAGCTTCTACTACTGTCTGTCTATGGGACTCATAAATTTTGGGGCATCTTGCCCGGGGGGCGGGGTTACGTCCTGCTTCACATCTCTCATGCGGGTTCTCGTCGACCAGGGTCAGCTCGCACAATAGCGCACACAAGCAGGCACAGAACTAGCTAGCAAACCTAGGTCTAAACCTAAACGTAACCCTAACCCTAATCCTAACCCTACCGGCCCCCCGGGTGAGATGCCCCAAAATTTATGAATCTCGTCTGTCTATACGTCTATGCTCTTGTGTGCGACAGAGAGTCGCGGGGTTATGACGCACTCGTTAGCCTATATTTACAAAAACGGCTTCTAAATCGGCCATAACGTATACACAGTAATGGAGCCTTTTATACACTGTTGTGTTTCTTTAGAAATAAATAATGGACAAATGGAGTCTTTGGACGTCTCAGATGTAAAGTTATTCGCTGTCAAAGTGACGTCAAAATGAATGGGAGTCAATGGAATGCTAACAGCAGGTGATAGCCAGCTACAATGGCGGCGCCCGGAAAGGCTTCAGTTTCCGGTTGATAGATTACCCCCTTGGCTGATTACTGTGGATACTGGATACCATCATGTCGAGAAGATGGCGCTGTGCCCTATAATGTGAAGGTAAACCCAGTTATTTTTCAATGCCCAAGGACAAGCATGTGAAGAATCAGTGGTTAAAATTCATCTTTCCAGATATCACAGCAGTATAAATCCTACTCTTTTGCTGTGTTCCCTTATTTTACTGATGACTGCTTCTCAAATCTGAGTTCAGTGTAGGATTATCAAACCGTTTGCTCTTGAAAGATGGTGTTCAAAAAAATTAGTTTTGAGTTTTATATTGTGTAGGTGTCCTGCTAACTGGCTAACTCACATTATTACTGTCTTACTGAAATTATTCTGCTGATCAGCTGTGGGCCACTATTACCTAAAACTGTGTCTAATGCAGATTATCTGTCATTCTAACTACTTTGAGGAAATATTTGTTTTACCAATGTTTATGTTACATCAGATCATTAACTCTAGAGCTCGGCTAATGTACATTGCATAAATACACTGTTATTGATACAGTTTCCACGTATTCACCGCAATATATTAGAAAAATACGTTTGATAAATTAGTACAAGTAAAATATTTGGTTTGTTGATGGACATGCACTTGTTAAAGTAACACTAGGTAACTTTTCAACCTTCATAATATATTTCCAAGTCTCTTGTGATGGTACATCGACTTACAATAGGTTGAATGACACGTCTGCCATAGCCTAACGGGGTCTGTAGCGTTTTTAATCATACTTTTAAACTTCATGGTTCGGGTAGTAACCCGAGCACAAAAAAGAACTACAAAATTCGACTGCTTTACGGCATAGGCTACCTCTCTTCCCCCAACACATCCTCACATGCTGTTGGACTTGTAAGTATATTGCTTATGATTGTGGTGATGTCATCAGCCACTATAGGGTTAATTCCCAAATATGGTGTTCCGTGAATATATAAAACAGCTGCGACCGACATCTAGCCAAGCGTGCTATTCCGGGTTCGGGAAGTGACGTCATTCTCGGGCGCCGGTTTAGGTTCAGGAGGTAAGAGCTTGTGCTGGCAAGTGCATCTTGAATGTTTAGGTTCAGGAAGGATAATTTTGGGACTCAATTGACTTGGGACTCAGCAGTGTGGCTGAGGAGGATGAAGATACGTGGAATGAATGTTCATCATAGCGAGCCTGTTATTTAACACGCCATCGAGTGCGCAGCTTGAGTTATTGAACGCAGGTATGTAATGCGGTTTCCTAAGTAAAACAAGATGATTGCCTCCTAAAACTAATGCGTGCTGTTTAACGCAGTGGTACAGGGCGTGGAGGTGTTGCAGCAGGCTTAGCACCCTTCTGGAGGTGAAGAGGACGCTGACGGCTCGCGCTACTTGTTGCGGCTTTCATCTGCGTGTGATACAAGACAACTCCGGACGGACTGGAGGGTGTCTCATTTATCGATCGCTTTCCGCCTATTGTCCGAACTGTATTTTCTTGTGAACTTGTACGTGAACTCTAATTCAACAGTGCGGGTCCCTATCTGAGAGAGGACGACGCTCAAGTGGACCAGAAAACGCGCTAGCGTGCAGCCTGCCAGAATATATTTCTAACGTTAAATTGGTGCGATAACAGTGTTCCTCACCTGAGGAACGTGTGGGGGGGTAATCTTACGGGACGAAAGTCTATTTGTGCGTGTGTGATACTTGTATGTTATTCTAAGTGGTTGGTTTGATTTGGGTTTTTGTATCGTTTGCTCTTTTTTTCTTGTGTTTGATTTTCTGGTTGTGATTTGTTTATTTTGTTGTCAAAAGAGACCTAGTTCATGTGGAAAGTATATGTGTTTTTTTTGTATTGCTGTTGTATTGATTGTTCTTGTCTTTTCCCTTCAGAATCTGGGGAGATACGTCTTTCCTGAAGTCTTCTGGGTGTGGTGGTGGTTTGATTGACAGCTTGCGGTGTTCACAGCGGGTGGAGTGTTGTGAGATCACGAGTGATTGCTGTGTCCATCGGATGAGCCAGACAAATTCCCCAGGTTCTGAAGTGGTAGGGGTGTCTGTGTGTGTGTGAGAACGCGTGTGTATGAGAAATCTGCTTTATACGCTTTTAGGATTTATTACCAGAGATTGTGTTGTATTTTATTAAATGGTGTTACTGAATAAACTGTTTTATATACCATTCTCCTTGTCTGTTATCTGACGCAGCCACAACGTATCTGTGTGCTTTATATCTGAATTATTGGTGGTTTCCCGGACTGTTCCGGGTGGCGTAGTCGGACTTAACCTAAAAATACCAAACTGCCACATATTGTATATCACTCGGACAAGCTTTCGCTCGTTGATGTGAGCTAAAAAGCACCTGGCGTTCTTGTTGATGAACAAGTCAACTTGCCTTAAGTTACCTCAGTAACTTAAACATCTTCGGAGGCTAGCTGTGCTTGTTCGATGTCCGACGATTTGTACCGCGTTGTGTTTATTCGCCAATCGAACTTGTGTAACTGTCTGTCACACATTCTACCGTCCACAGCATTACTTGATAGACAAAAATAGAAGCATCAAACAGAAACAACTCGCTTACGGGGTGTGAGCAAGGGGGTAATCCATCAGCCGGAAGTTGAAGCTGCCTCCGGAGGCCGCCATTGCAGCTGGCTATCACCAGCTGTTAGCATCCCATTGACTCCCATTCATTTTGGCGTCACTTTGACAGTGAATAACTTTACATCTGAGGCGTCCAAAGACTCCATTTGTCCATTATTTATTTCTAAAGAAACACGACAATGTATAAAAGGCTCCATTACTTTGTATCTTACGTTATGGCCCCGTAGAAGCCGTTTTTGTAAAAATAGGCTAACGATTGCGTCATAACACGCGACTCTCTGTCGCGCAGAAGAGACATTCACCGTAAAGACAGAAGTAGAAGCTCGCGCGCAATCGGGGGACGTGGAGGCATAAAGTCAAGGGAGCAGCCCATAGAGAGTCATAAAGTTGCTCATGAACAGCTAATACTCACGATCTCCGGCTCTGCAAGATTCGGAAGCGAATAATTCAGATTCCTCTTGGCACCGCTACTAGAAGACGTACAACTGTCAGTCAGGTTGCTCACGTCGTCAAGCTCAGTTTGAGCATGCGCAGTACGCTTGGCTAACAGGAAGTGAGTGCCCATGTTGGGCTTCAACTCTCTCCGTTGAAATCAATGGGGTCGCTGTGTCCATTTCTTTTACTGTCTATGGGTGTGAGGCGCACATACAATACAGACTGCCGACAGTTATTAACAGGGCGCACGCAGCTCTAAAAGGGGACACACCTTATTTCCACTTGTTACAACTTCCACCCAACTGAACAGGGACCGGTATACAGGGTGGAGGGGATCAGGCCGTGAGTGAAGAGACTGCTCTGCGTGAGTGTTATTTACGACAGTAACGTCAAATACAAGTAGTCCACAGCGACTCTAGGGGTCGTTGTTTGACCAAAACGGAAATCCTACCTAGTGGGGCTTTAATGCTGATGGTGAGGAATTACAGTTGCAACATCCTATAATGTGCCTCAAACTAATTTGTGTATCACTGTGAAACGTCCTGCTCGAGTCGTCCTTGCGATGGAGGTTCAGGTTGAATAACTACTTCTTCCAGTGTTTTATCATCGGACTCGCACTCGCATTAATATGGTCAAATCAACGTAATTGTTCTTTACTGTGTTTAGTTTACAGTGTAGGAAGCCTCAGGACAAGCAGAGCAGATGTTTGGTATGGCAATGGGCGTTTTTGTCCTTGACGTGCTGTACACGCTAGGCCAATCACAACAGACTGAGCTGTCTGGCCAATCAGAACAGAGTAGCTTGCGAAAAGGAGGGATTTAGAGATTGATTCATTTGACGAGTCGTTTGAGAATCATTGAAAATGTGATGTATATTATGAGGAAATTAAACCATTTTTTTTACCTTTGATGCATGTAAACATGTTGTAGAACACTCCACAACAACATTAGGAAACTTTAAAATAGCATAATGGGCCCTTTAATAGCTACATTGGCACGGTAGCTACATTGCAGGTGGCTTGGAAGACGTGGGTAATGGTTTATTTATTTTGCAACATGAACTGGAGGTAAGCAACAGTACTTTGTAGCTAATTTGATATCTACAGAACTTAAAGATCTCCATGTTTTCGTGTTCTTTCTTGCTGCATTAAAGATGAAATGGTTAAACTTCTGTTTTTGTGCAGGTGCAGTGAGGGAAAACACACTGATATTTTTAATGATATTTTTGAGTTTAGGGTAATCGGTTCGTAGCTCTGCTTCAACTGTGCGATATAGTCACGAGGTGCGACCAAAATTTCGGACATGCCAGAATTGCACCTGACCATCCGATTGCCTGTCGGGAAAGGGTAATCACCTCTCGCTTCCCCCTGTGCACTTCACGAACACTGCACGACAAACAACGCACTACAAAGCTGAAAATCGCCCCGACTCGACCCCGGACGAAAATCGCACAGTGTATGCCCGCCTTAACACTAAACAAGACTTTGCAGGGAATGAATGTGAAAACCAGGCTATTATAGTGTGAGTTAAACAAGGTAATGAGACACAGGTGGATGCAATCAGGGATGATGAGTCCGGGCAGTGAGTGATGGGAAATGTAGCTTGTGCGGGAATGACAATAGTCTGATGTGGAGTGCCCTCTGGTACCCTCTGGAGTGATATATTCATTGCATTATCAAATCGACCAGCAAGCTTTTTCTCAACTGCCAATTAATGCCACATGTGATTTATTTACAACACTTTGCAACACACAGTCAAAGAAACTGTGGTGATTGTTGCGTATCTGTCGTTTGTATGGACTACGTTGATCGTTGAAGGTTTTTTCCGCAGCAAATGCTGCTGCAGATCAAGTGTCTACTAGAAAGGCCTGGAACACGATACAAGTGCACAGAGTTCAGCTGTGTGTTCTGATGTCCATATCACCCCGTTCATGAGTACAGATCTTTTTACTCAAAGTCGAACAACTATTCTGTTTATTCTGTTTTTGCTGTCAAATGTTCTACCAAGGTTACTAAGCCTACTGATCTACGTATGAGAGATAGACAATTTGATGAGCATGTCTGTGGTGAGCAGGACGAGGCCGAGGGCCGTGAGAGAGCAGCGCGAGGCCGGTGGCGGGATTATGGATGAGCGTCACCTAGTCGCACCAGTCTCGTATCTCTCACGGAGGAGCCGAAGCATAAAAGGAGGAGCCACGGCAGTGGAGATCGAGAGAGGAACAGGCCTGGTCTTTTATTGGGTTTTGTTTTATTATATGTGACAGCAGTCATCCTGTCAGGCTGCTGTCTTTTACTTTACTGTCGTTTTACTTTACAAACTTATTTATTTTAAGTTTGTTGACTGTTCGACGGTTCCAGCCTTCTTCTTCCCATAACAAAAAACTGCGTTACACTGGTGCTGAAACCCGGGAAGAAGGAGGAACGCGCTGTCAGAGAGCCCTCGCCGCTGTGGGTAATCCGCGGTGCCATCGAGCTTGGTGAACAGAGTCTGTCGCCACGGACGCTCGAGGCGGTGCGCTGGAGTGAGTTGCCGGGGGAAAGGACGAGCTCGCTGCCGTCCGTGAGGGAGCGGAGGAGTCGGCGGCGTTCGCCATGATGGGGAGAAGCAGGGAACAGGGGACTCCGGCCATCTGCCCGTATACGGAGGAGCCGTTGCCATCCAGGCATCGCGGAGAAGATCACCTAGCTGGTAGAGGATGGCAGTGCATTGTGGGAACTGGACCAAGAATTTTTTTTTTTTTTTACAGAAATCACTTTTTAAGGACTACAACAAACGACTGATAGGGACTACACGACATTCCTCCAGGGTAAGTGACATCACAAACCTAAACTTTGCATAAACCCCACCTCACAACAAAGGACTCTATATGGCTCTGCTAAGAATGAGCTATATGCTGATTTCACGCAGCCGCCATTTTTAAATCGAAAGCGAGGCTCCGGTGGGAAGAACCTCGGAAGTAAAGATAAAAAACAATGCCTTGGACTACTGGATGTTAATATCCAATATAAGATATGTATATAGTTCGTTCCTGCTTCTCTTTTTACTTTCTGAATAATATATAAAAAATAATTTGATTTATAAATGACTTTCACTGTATATAGTCTAAGAAATGTATGTACAGTTTTAGAATTACTCATTTCTACATTAAACACAACAATACGCCATCGCATTCGCGACTCTCCTATGATTAAAGGCGACACTTCCGGTTTTCTTCCCACCGGAGCCTCGCTTTCGATTTTAAAAATAACGGCTGTGTGAAATCAGCGTATAGGCTATATGCACGCATAAGTTCCGCATTTGACGCAAGGATGCTCTTCCGTTTCCGGTTGGGGAGATTAAAGCGGAGGAGATCTGAGGAAAACGGGATTATGGCAGAGTCTTCAAAATGTACTGTCCTCCCGTCTTTGAAACGAAACTTTCATATGTTTAGATGTAATTTTATATATAGTTATGTTTATTTCATATCATTTTAAAAAGAAGCATAAACACAACGAGGGGTGTCTGTTTTGTCTGTTTTTGTGACTAACGTTTCTTTAGTATAACCATGGGGTATAAAATTCAATATAAATTCTTGGTATTGCATTGGACTCTACGATCGAGCATCCTTAACCCTTCACCGGAAATACCGCCGTGCATAGAGCCCATTGAAGCTCCACCCTGTGTGGATGCTCATTTGCATTTAAAGAGCCCACACACAAAATGCATTTTTGCTCACCTTCAAAAATGGTCAATTTTAACATGCTATAAAAGAATTATCTGAGGGGTATTTTTAACTCAACTTGCACATACACACTCTGGGGACTTCAGATACTTATTTTACATCCTGTAAAAATGGGCATTATACCACTCCTTTAAAATAGAGGAGGCACACAAAATTTTAGCTGTCAGATTATCTTTAAATGGCTTTTTTGGTCACTTATAGGCAGAATATTCAAAGAAAACAACACATAGATCAAGACAATAGCAGAAGTTCAAACTAATATCACATAATTTAAGTATCATCGACGTTGATGATTGGTTGATATACCAAGGGAAGCTATAGCCTCCTCTGCCATGTTACTTTTTTCAACACTCCTAATCGCTGAAATGAAATACTCGATTGACAAATTTGTTTTTTACCAATGGAAGTCTCCAGCTATGAATTTGCCTCCCCCCTACCTTCTCTATCCCCTCAGACTCACGTTTTGCAGATTTGGCACATTCGGAGTAAGAGCACAGTGGTTACACTTACAGAGGTGAAATTACTAAAAATTAATACTGAGACATGAAATGAATAACTGGGAATTTTATTAACATTAAATCGTCTTCCAAAATTGTGGGTAGGCTGGGCGTCCCTTGCCTCCCCCGATGAGCCGCCACTGCCATCTACAACGTCACAGAGGCTCGCCCCAGTGATCAACAGTACGAAATCGCTCATAACAGCTAAACCGTTAGTCACAGACTCAAGTGTCTTATATCATCATTGGGTCAAGACGAACAAAACGCACGTAGGTGAAATTTTTGGGTATTTTGGACTTTTTGAAAAACCTACTTTTGTAAACTAGTTCTAGAGTTTTCGCCCGACCGGAACCAAACCAGCGCAGAATGATTCTCTGAAGTCTGATTGTGAAATAATTATCAAAAAAACAAAAAAAAAACAAATTGATTCACATCCACGATTGGATGCCGAAGTTGTCAAGGCCACTTGTTTTAAAATGGCTATCACGGTTGAACAGAATGAGCGAATTTCACAAAACTCGATACACCTATGTACAGGCACAGTCTGTGGTCGCGTGGAAAAGGATACGGTGACTGGCCACTTGGTGGCGCTATAAAGTGAACAAACAAAACAAACAAACAGGAAAAATCAGGTGCAAGGTGCAGTTTCTGTCCAAGGTGCCGTGATTGTCTATGAGGACATTCGTGGATCTCGAAAAATACTGCCACCGTCAGCCAATGAAGTTTGAGCACATATCGGACAAGGTTAACGGAGGCCAATCGGAACGAAACTCTGCTAGCCTGTTTGACTCATGGACAGAGAGGTCTGTGCAAAATTCGCAAGACATCGGCCAGCAGGTGGTGCTATCTTTTTTTTAAGCATCATATATTACACTGTTTCACACATACACACAATATTCATATAATATGTTAGGTCTTCTCGCTCTGAACAAATTTGTCTCAAAAGCCACTACTCTCAATCAAATCGTTCATCAAATATTTGAGATTATTTAAAAAACCTACTTTTCACCATCATTTCACTGTATTGCTGTTTTATGCCCGTCTCAATAATACCAGCGTGCTCGCTCTTTCTCCCTCTCCCTCTCTCCCTCCCTTTTTTACTCCCTCACTCTCCTCTTCCTCATCTAAAGTATTTAAACTTGTCAGTTTTTACATCTCGAGGCAAATCAGTCGACCATGCAAGCTGGGAAGGTAAGCGCTCTTTGTTTAACACATATTTTAATATACACAATATGTTGTGTTCAATATACATAATATGTTGCTAATAGCTTCTCACTCTTAAATATTCTGTTAAAACTGTACTTTATTTTCAGATCAGATGACACAGATGGAAAATATTCATCTTACTGCTTGATGGACAATTTTCACACATAAGAGTCATAGAACTTTATGCCAGTGCAAAAGAATAATGAATTCTACAATGTTTCAGTACACCACAGAAGACAGATATGCAGAAGCTTTTGCAAAAAATTTCACCACTGTTCTTGTCGGGCTCATAGTTAACTGTGTCAATGCAATATTTGTTTTCACGTTCTTCAAGAGTTCAATTTTCTACAATGATCCGAGATATATATTATATATTCACATGGTTATCAATGATATGCTCATGGTTTTTTTCAGTGTAAGTCTTGTTGTGATGGCTTATGCATGGCCAAAGGTTCCTGTCCCATTCTGTGTGACACTGCTAATAATAGCCTCAACAACTCATAAGAACACTCCTCTGACTTTGGCCGGTATGGCAGTTGAGCGTTACATCGCCATATGCAAACCACTGCATCATCATCAGATTTGCACAGTGCGCAGGACATACATCCTTATCTCTCTGATTTGGGGTGTAGGAGTTTTACCTGGATTGTCTGACTTGATTCTCCTTTCAATTGTTCGTCCTTTGTCTATTTTTACAACAAGTAGTCTGTGTAGTACAACTAATGTGTATAGCACGCCATACCACGAAGACCAAAGCAAAGTTACACATGGGCTTTATACATCTGTTGTGTGGGTAATTCTTGTATTCACATATTGTCGAGTGCTTATTGCGGCCAGAAGAGCCACCACTGATAAATCCTCAGCAAAAAAGGCCCAAAACACCATCCTGTTACATGGAGCACAGCTTCTGCTCTGTATGTTGTCCATCATTACTCCTATCATAGACAAGATTTATGGCCAACTTGTACCTACTCTACGGTCAAAAATTACCTTTTTCAATTATCTTCTTACAAACTTATTACCAAGACTACTTAGCCCTCTTATTTATGGTGTTCGAGATAAACAATTCTTTAAATACATGAAAGGACTTTTTTCATGTAAGTTATTTAATGTAAAAGTTGAAGCAACTAAGCAGTGAGCTAAAAAGGTATCATCATATAAGCATCATTAGTAATTATTTTATTATTCTCCCTATGCAAAATATATATTTTAATAAGTGCTTTTCTCTTTCTTTTTTTCATTTTTAATTTTCTTATTCTGATTTTGTAATTATAACTTTAGAGAAAAAAAAAGTGTTAAAGAATATTAAAAATCATGTTTGTAGCATTTAAAAACTGTTGTACATTTTACAAAGAAACACATGCATTGTCGCTCAAATACAGACTTATGTTTTATTGAATATATCACAATTGTGAAATTACATCTGAGTGTGGCTTTATTTCTTATTTGACTGTATATTGTTTTTTTTTTGATACATAAAAATAGTTTATCCATAATCTATTGTATGGTCTCAGTAGAGGACATCAGGAATTATGTTTTCATTTTTCAAGTCAATTCAGGATAATTCTTCTGTAACTCTTACAACATAGATAAAAATGCAGAAAAAAATGTTTTATTCATTTTATTTTTGTATGCACACTATATACATATGCCTTAGCCTGATTAAATACACAATTTATATACAATTATTTGTCTTCCCAACATTATGGTGCCAACATTATAGTACAAAAATACCTTAACTTGTCAAAGTTTTATATATATATATATATATATATATATATATATATATATATATATATATATATATATATATATATATATATATATAAATTAACATAATCCTGATGTCCTTTACAGAGAACAAAAATTATCTGTCGTGTAAAAAAATTAAGAATCATAGTCATAATGTGACTGTGACTATATGTCATAGACTATGTGTCTATGTCATAATGTGACTATGATTCTTACAATAGTAAGAATCATAATGTGCTGTAAAGACTCGGGCAACATTTTCCCAAAATGTTTATTCGAGAATCTATTTGAAAAACAATTGATAATTGGAAAATAATATGCTTAATTCTTCTCGCTCTAAACATTTTCTCATTTACCTTAGGAAATTTAAACCCAAACATAAGCTTTATATTGAAGTGTAGATTGTTCATTGTTTCAGTTTTTCTCAGAAAGTTGATGTGGCTATATCTTATTGGACTTTTTACTTTTACTTTTTACTTGATATATGATAAGGGGAAAACAGTGTGTTTACAACTGTTACCTTGAAGCTTAAGAAATGTGCTTAAATGATGCAAGGGCTGTTCAAGGTTCAACATTATAGAAAACTTTAACATGACCTAAACGTGCACGATATCGCCTTAGCGAAGGGAAAGGCGCTGATGTAAGAACTTCACCTTACCAGTCGTCTGAGTTCCTAGAACACTGGACGGAACTGGTTCCATGCGTCGATTATAAAATATTGCAAAGGTGTTGGGTGTAGCCCAATCTGCAGCCTTAAACGTACAGTATGTAACTTTTGGCCACCAGGGGTCACTCAATCAAAATAATAGCAAAAGACGTATTCTGATGACGTCGTGAAAGATCGTGTGCTCATGGGAGTTGTTGTTGTTGTCGAGAGAGAGAGAGAGGGAGTGCGCATACGATGTTCATTGGGACACGCGCGATCTGTCATTCCCCAGCCATCTAGCATCTCCAGCAGATAACATGTTCACTCACGAGGTAATGTGTTGTTATTTATATTATATCTCTATTCTTGTTACGTTTAGTTACGGCTATTCACTTTATGTAATGCCATTGTAATGAACACGCGCGCTCTGTCGCTCCACACATTCCTCACTCATTCTAACTTAGTGTTTTTAAAATCACGTCTCTTCGAACGGAGAGATATATGAATTATCAGGGCTATTGAATCAATATTCCATCTAGCTAGTATTAATAGATGTTAAAAAACACGGTCACCTTTCCTTAATAATTATAATTACGTTTATACTATGATATTGAAAAAGATGGTGAACTGCATATGAAGCTACTTTCTGCAGCTATATCTACAACAAATGTGAATTTACATTATACTGTACATGAGAGCTAGTCCGTCTGCGTTTTACACATGCCATCATCGTTTCACAACATATAAGTTACGGATAGATATAGTTAGCTGAATGGGTGCTTACTTGTTTATTAGAATGCAAGCGAGATCGGCATCTCTCTGTAGTTCCAGTCAGGAAGCTCGTGGAAATGCAACTCCAATGTTAACGCGAGTCATGTCTTCTCCTGTCCCAAACCCTTCTCGAGTCATTTCTGTCACCCGTGCGTTTCCGCTTCACGGATCTGCCTCCAGCAGCAGAACGTGCAGGCAAAGCATAATCATGGTCCATTATTGATATCCAACTATTGATTCTTTATCGCCTTCTTTTATTTTAGTGACGTGCGTCCGGTGTTTACATTTGCGTTTGGCGGTTTTTTCGCCGGGATCCGCACGAAGTTAGAGAAACTAGAGTCAAAGGTTATATGACGTCATAGACGGGCGACGAAACGGAAATAAAGACACGGCCCGTGTCTTCAAATTAAAATATAAATTTCTCCGGATTTGAAAGTTGGTGGGAACTTTTGGGATAATGTTAGTACACAACTAAAAGAAATATATAACATAGATACAGTTATTTTTGCTATTTTGAAAGCCGAAAAGTTCCATATTGTGCCTTTAAAGATGTCTACTTGTCAGGCACCGTTTGCTAAAGCCGAAAAAGCAGCGACACCTCTGGTGGAGTGAGCCCTCTTTCCCAGAGGAAACGATAAGCCTCGAGAAGCCAGGAGAAATGCATCCTCAATCCAGTGGCCCATTCTTTGTTTGGAGACAGCCTTTACATTCTGCTGTCCCCCAAAGCAGACAAAGAGCTAATTTGATCTTCTAAAGCTATCCAGATAAATGTGCAAAGTGCACACTGGACACCAGAGATAGGGCTGGTTCTCCCTTATCAGGAGGGAATGCTTGCAAGGTTATCACTTGATCCCTGAAAGGGGTAGTGTGAACCTTAGGCACGGGTTCCTAAGGAACCCTATGAGCCGGGGTCTCAGGACCACGTGGGAGTATACCGGTCTGAACTCAAGGCTTGTATCATGAACAGAGAGGGCTTGAAGGTCCCCCACCCTCTTGACCGAAGTGAGCGCAGTCAAGAGGGTCGGCTTAATAGAGAGGGCACTAAGCTCGACTGACTGTAAGGGCTAAAATTGATCTTTTTGTAAGGCCTGTAAGACCACTAAGAAATCCCAAGAGGGGACAAGGTGTGACATTGGAGGATTCAACCTCCGAGCGCCTCTTAGGAACCTAATAATTAAGTTGTACTTTCACACTGATCTGCCATCAACGTGTTGTGATTGGCTGCTATTGCAGCCACATACACCTTCAAGGTGGAGGCGGATTGGTGTCTCTCCAGACCCTCTTGGAGGAAGGACAGCGCTGACCCAATACCAGTGGTATTCTTCTCTGAAAGAATACCAAGCGACAAAAAGGTGCCACTTCAAAGCAAACAGCCGCCTCGTTGGGGGGGCTCTGGCTAAAGTAATGGTATCTATCACCGTTGGCTTACATCAACTACCAAAGATGTGCTGTCATTATGACCGAGTCCAACTTCATACTGAGATAAGGGATGCTCTGCAGAGGGGAGAGCTTGCTCTTCTCCCAGTTTACCTGAAGGCCCAGTCAGAATAGGTGCTTATGCACCATGTCCATGTGTACACACAACAACTCTCAAAAGTGTGCTAAAATTTGTCAGTGGTAAGATAATTGAGGATAGGAATGCCTGCTACCCTTAAAGGGGCAAGGGTGCCCTCAGCGACTTTGGTAAAGACACAAATTGACAGCAACAACCGGTAGGGAAGGACTTTGTACTGGTATGCACAGCCTTCGAAGGCAAACCGTAGCAGAGGCAGGATTTGTTTGATAGCCTCTATCTATTTCTTTCCTTTTAAATACTTCTCAGCAAATTCTTTTACAGTGTTGCGCAAAAGGCCACCTTTAGAGATGGGAGCGTCGAGAAAGTGCACTTTCTAGGCATCTCGCATCCCCGACAGGTTCAGCCAAAGGTGTCGCTGCTAAACCACCAAAGTGGACATTTCCCATGGTGCTTCGGGACGCAACGGTTTCCAGTGAGCTCATGCCACAGGCACAAGAAATTGCGTCAGTGCATCTGAGTCAGTCCCTTGATGTTGCGTCGTTGGGACTCTCGCATCCCCTGAGGAGGGAAATAGATGAATCAGCTGGGTTGTTCCCTGCCAGTTTGCTTCAGGACACCAAGCTGACTACTTGAAGAACAAAGGAGGCCAGTCTCGAGAGGCTGGTTCCCTTAGTAGAAAAAGTTGCCTTCAATCAGCTGAACAAATTCTTAAGCTCAAATGGATACTTTGACAATTTTCAATCTGGTTTCCGACCGCATCACAGCACAGCACAGAGACAGCACTCATAAAGATAATAAATGATATTCACTTAAATACTGATACAGGCAAATTATCAGTGCAGGTACTACTCGACCTCAGTGCTGCATTTTTGATTTGACAATGTCGATCATAACATACTTCTTGACAAGCTGGAAAACTGGGTCTGGGTTTCAGGGATAGTCCTAAAATTGTTCAGGTCATATTTAGGAGGGAGAGGTTATTACGTGAGTATGGGTGTTGCGCTCACTACAGCACGGGTGTTTGGTAGAGAACGCAGGTTAATAGGTGGGAGGTTTACGTTCCTAATTGAAGGAGGGACTGGTTAAGCATTGAAGCGCAAATCAGTGAGATCTTAAAACGGTGTGTTATCATGAGCTTGAGATATACGTAGAATCAAGAGTTTGTTTGCATGTTGTCTCGTCGGGAGAGACGCGCCACCGGTAAGCTGCTGTTTAATGAAACGCTTATTGAGATGCGGGGGAAAGTTTGCCTGTCTGTTTGTGTAACTACTGACAACCGCGGCATATGCGCGCAGTTTGTGTGTAGATAAATGTTGGTAAATGTTGCTGAGGGAACACTGAGAACCTCGTTTGCAATCAATGTTGAATGTTGTCGTGTTGATAGTATTCGCGAATCGCGGTAGAACTTAAGGAAATGTTTGGATTTGGAGCGTTTCACTTTCAAATGAGTTACTTCCTGGTTTGCGTTGCCGGATGGGAAATGTAGTTTGTTGTTTTGCGTTCATAATGAGTTACTATGCTAAAGCGCCACTACATAAACTACACTCACTAGATTCACGTCGGGCCAAGCACTGAGAATATCTCTTTGATTTAGAGCGATTGGTTTAATTGAATATTGGTGTATTGTGTGAAGCTGTTGCATTTCTGTGCTTAATGTTTATGTTATAGTCATTTAGATTAATTGCTAAATTATACTATACTACTTATTGAGAATGTTGATTAATATATTATTACGAAATATTTATTAGAATTAATGGTTATTAATGTTTTATATTGTTCAGAATTTATAGTATGATATATAAGTGTTATTAATATTGTCATTTACACTGTCTTTTTATGTCTATAGGTTTATAACCTCTTTGTTTGTGGACAAATCAACTATATGTGGAAATAATAAATCCAAGTAAACAAAACCACAATTGAGTTATGAAACGTGTTCTCTCCTGACGCCCCGTTCGGTGGGGAAATTCTTGGAAAACCGAACAATGGGAGACCATAAGTCTGAATGGACATCCATGACATTCGGAGTACCTCAAGGCTCAATTCTTGTGCCACTCCTATTCAACCTGTATATGCTCCCACTGAGCCAAATAATGAGAAAGAACCGAATTGCTTACCACAGCTATGCAGACGAAACACAGCTCTACTTAGCCCTATCGCCTAACGATTACAGCCCCATTGACTCCTTGTGCCAATGCATTGATGAAGTAAACAGTTGGATGTGCCAAAACTTTCTTCAGTTAAACAAAGACAAAACTGAAGTCATTGCGTTTGGAAACAAAGATGAAGTTCTCAAGGTAAATGCTTACATTCACTCTAGGTGTCAAACAACTAAAAATCAAGTCAGTAATCTTGGTGTGACTAGAGTCAGACCTTAGTTTCAGTAGTCATGTCAAAGCAATAACTAAATCAGCATACTATCATCTCAAAAATATTGCAAGAATTACATGCTTTGTTTCCAGTCAAGACTTAGATAAACTTGTGCATGATTATTGTAATGACTCCTCATTGGCCTTCCCAAAAAGACAGTTGCAGCTCATACAGAACGCTGCTGCCAGGATTCTGAGCAGAACCAGAAAATATGAACATATCACACCAGTCCTAAGGTCTTTACACTGCCTCCCAGTTACATTTAGGATTGATTTTAAAGTATTATTATTGGTATATAAAATCATTCAATGGCCTAGGACCTCAATACATTGCAGATATGCTCACTTAATATAAACCCAACAGATCACTCAGATCATTAGGATCACATCAGTTAGAAATACCAAGGGTTCACTCTAAGCATGGCGCATCCGCTTTTAGCTATTATGCCAGCCGCAGCTAGAACCAGCTTCCAGAAGAGATCAGATGTGCTCCTACAGTAGTCACATTCAAATCCAGACTCAAATCACTTCTGTTTAGTTTTGCATTTAATGAATGAGCACTGTGCCACTGTTCGTCCGACTGTTCGTACTGTATTTTACTTTCTTTTTTATTCTAAACTGTTTTAATTATTCTTACTTATTTTGATTATTTTAATTTCTTCTAAAGCACTTTGAATTATCATTGTGTATGAAATTTGCTATATAAATAAACTTGCCTTGCCTTTCCTTGCCTAGTCTTGCCTTGCCTATCTCTATCACCTTGCACTTTCATGAAATGTGTGGATGCAGCACTAGCTCCGCTGCGACTCCAGGCATCCACATGTTAAACTATGTCGACGATTGGCTAATCTCAGCACAATTTGAACGGATGGTGGTTCGGCATCGAGATGCCATCCTCGCCATTATGAAAGAGTGAGGGTGAAGGCTGAATGCCAAGAAGAGTGTGCTTTCTCCAGCACAGATAACCACTTTTCTAGGCGTGGTGTGGGACTCAACGACGATGCAGGCATGTCTGTATCCTACTCGTATCGATTTGATTCTCACTGCCGTAAACAAGATAAAGCTAGGACAGTCGCTCACTGTAAAACAGTTTCTTAGACTGTTGGGTCTGATGGCAGCTGCGTCCAACGTGATATCTTTTGGCCTGCTGTACAAGAGACCCTTGCAGTGGTGGCTCAAGACCAAGGGGGTTTTCCCAGAGGGGAACCCACTCTGCATGGTCAAGGTGTTTGCACCTTGATGATATGGAGGAAGCTATGGTTCTTGTTAGGAAGCCATTGTCATCACTTCATGCTCACGACATATGTTTCCCTCAAGGGCTGGGGAGCAGTTATGAAAGGCCACTCAGCTCAGGGTCTGTGGAGGACCCTGTCATCATCTCTCGTGGCAGACGGTGGCACATAAATTGCCTGAAAATGATGGCTGTCTTCACAGTATTGAAGCATTTCCTCCCAGACCCGAGAGGCCATCATGTGCTTGTTCGCACAGACAACAAATCAGTGGTCTCTTATATAAAGCATTAGGGGGTCTGTGTCCACACCAGATCCTCCTGTGGTCCCAAGGAAAACAGCTATCCCTGAGAGCAGTATGCATTCAAGGGTACCAAAACTTAGGAGCAGACATCCTGTCGAGGCAGGGGCTGAGGCCAGGGGAATGGAGATTTCACCCCGAGGTGGTGAAGTGTATATAGGAGTTTTTTTGGTCAAGCGTAAGTGGATCTGTCCGCATCTCAGGATATGACAAACCCATCTCTCTTGGGGCTGGACGTTATGGTAGAGTCAGACATGGTTTCCGCCTGATTGCTCTGGAACCTGTGTGTTTGGCCTCTGAGGAATATGTTGTAGCAATATACTGTAATAAAAATATACTCTTTCTTTCTTTCCTTAACTCACTCCAACCCCCTCTCATGCACTTTTATGCTCCTCCCACTTTTACATCTTAAGTGAGCATATAAACTTGTGCGTTTACATCTGGAGCCAAAACAATTTACTAAGAAAACGGTAAGTCCACTCTTTAAGCAATGTCCTTAATTTTGTATTATATTCTTCATATAATTGTTAACCTGCAATTTTTTTTTCTCATTTAATTTTCCTATCAGATTAAATAAATGAAAAAATCCTCAGGATAATATTTTTTTTTTTGCTTGATGTTCTTTGGACAGCCATAAATATATTTTAAGGAAAAGAAAAGGGACAACAACAACTGTCAAAAATCTTACTTCCTAAGAAAAAAAGGACTGTCACTTAAATTAAAGTTGACACCAGTGCAAAAGCACAATGAACTCTACAATGCCTTTATATAGTCTACAAGAAAGATATGCAGATGCTTTTGCAAAAAATTTTACCATTGTTTTTCTTGCAGTCATAATTATCTCCATAAATGGAGTGTTTATATTCATATTCTTTAGGAGTTCAATTTTCTACAATGATCCGAGATATATATTATACATTCACTTGGTTATCAATGATATGCTCATGGTTTGTTTCAGTGTAATTCTATTTGTGATGACTTTTGCATGGCAAACTGTACCTCTCCCATTCTGTGTGACACTGCTAATAATAGCCTCAACAACTCATAAGAACACTCCTCTGACTTTGGCCGGTATGGCAGTTGAGCGTTACATCGCCATATGCAAACCACTGCATCATCATCAGATTTGCACAGTGCGCAGGACATACATCCTTATCTCTCTGATTTGGGGTGTAGGAGTTTTACCTGGATTGTCTGACTTGATTCTCCTTTCAATTGTCCGTCCTTTGTCTATTTTTACAACAGGTACTTTCTGTAGTTCAGCATCTCTTTATAACACAGCGTATCATGGAGAACTAAACAAATGTATGAATGGGCTTTATACATCTGTTGTGTGGGTGATTCTTGTATTCACATATTGTCGAGTGCTTATTGCGGCCAGAAGAGCCACCACTGATAAATCCTCAGCAAAAAAGGCCCAAAGCACCATCCTGTTACATGGAGCACAGCTTCTGCTCTGTATGTTGTCCTACATTACTCCTGTGTTAGACAAAATTTATCTCCAAATTGTGTCTGATCAGCAGAAGAAAATCTTCTTTTTCAATTATCTTTTAACAAACATTGTACCAAGACTTCTTACACCTCTGATTTATGGTGTTCGGGATAAACATTTTTATAAACATATAACGGGACTTTTTTCATGTAATTGCCTATTGCAAAGGTTAAATCAACCAAAAATTGAGCCAAAATGACTTTATCTTGCTAGTTTGTTTTCTTTGTTCCCTCTGCAGAAAACAAAGACATTTTAAATAAGTTACTGATATTAGCCATCTTTGTTAATGCTTACATACTGTATGTTTTTGTGCAGTCATAATTACATTTCAGAAAAATTTGGAAGGGACTGTAATCTTGTGTTTATCCTACAATTATGTACAAACATGAAAAATTCTTAGTTTTATTGTATTGCATTAAGCCTGTAGGTCAGCTGGTGGTTTCTCAGGGGTTCACTACTTTTCTGGGAACACGGATTAAAAAAAACTTTTTACATTCCAACTAAAAATTATATGGGGTTCAAACTATGGTTGAATAAGGGAATAGTTAGATTGATGGACTTATTTGAAGACAATATTTTAATGTCATTTTTCAATCTGGTATCAAAGTTTCATAAACCCCGGAAACATTTTTTTAAATACCTGCAGCTTAGTAGTTTTATTTTTTAGAAAATAAAGAATTCTCTAAAACTCCCTTCATTATCCACACTGGAAACCTTTTCCACACAAGACTGTTTCAGTAAAGGGCGAATTACCCAATTATATAATATACTGGTACAGAATAAAGAAAATTCTGAAAAGAAAAGACGAGCATGGATGCAGGATTTAAATAAAGACATTTCATTAGATGAGTGGGGTACAATATGTTTAAAAGCACAAACTCAAACAATAAATACTCGTTTGAGACTCTTACAATATAATTGGATAATGAGAACTTATATCACTCCGGTGATATTAAATAAATTTAACCCTAGTATTCCTGACTTATGTTTTAAATCCAATAATTTCCAAGGCACATTCTTTCATTGTGTGTGGGAATGTAGTGAGGTGCAAAAGTTTAGGAGGAAAGTGACTCAATATGTATCTCAATTTACTACTATCTCTTTAAGTCCGGTATTATGTGTATTGGGTGTCTATGTGGACAATTGCTCTCTACCCGTCAAAGTGTGCCTATACTACAAGCCAGGCGTTCAATTGCCCTTTGCTGGAAGAATACAAGTTGTCCTTCCCTTAGACTTTGGCTGAAAAACTTGATATCCAGGCCCTTGAGAAGCTTACATATGGGATCAAGGGGAAGTCTTCTGAAATTTACGAAATTTGGGAGATGTTCTTGAGATTTGTTTAAGAAGGAGATTTTGAAGATATGCTTAATGCTTAACAGGAGTGTGTGTTATAAAGCACTGTATGTTTAAGGATTTTTTTTATTTAAGTTCCTCTTTGTTCTCAGTTCAGTTGTCCGGTATTGTCAAGTCAACATGCTGTTTCATTGCCTTCTTTGTACCTGTGGATTACCTGATTATGTGTTATTTAATAAATACTTTTGTGTTGGAACATTTTGCATCTTTGTCACCTTCATCGGACCTACAGTATATCATTTCAACTAAACTTCCCGGCAGTTCCACGCAAAAAAAAAAAAAAAAACATTTATGGTTAGACTAAATTCTTTCGGGGCTAGAAAGATTCAGATTTTCTAGAAATTTTCATTCCCATACTAAACTCAGAGAGTTGTTATGAAAGAAATACAAAGTTCTGTTATGAAACACTATGGCGTAGACTGATAGGTCCATAACTCAATCTGTTAGCAATCTCATTATTCTCTACAGGGCACAGCTGATTTCTCCCTGTTGCATTATCTGCCTTCAAATATTTGTTCATTGTTTGTACTAGTAGTTTGCAGCATGCTTTCAGAAACATGTTTTATTTGTTTTGGTCAAATAATACACTTTTTGTTCAGTTTGAAAATGGACGCTACAATTATAAACTGAAATATTTCTACAGAATCGCAGTACAGTGCAACAGGAGTCACTTAATGATGTTTTATTAACAAAGTTTCGGAGGAGCACGTTCAGCCTGCCAACTTTTGAGTTCAGCTTTGCGTGAGACTTCTCCGGAGGGGTGGGGGGGGGGGGGTGGTTTGAACATAGGTTTTGAAGCACAGTTTCTAGCTGCGTCCCAATGTGCATACTATATCCATCCTAACGGACTTTGGACTTGAGCTCCGTGCATAGACATATACACTAGACGTCACCTGGGGGTTCTAAGCATGCGTCAAAACCGCCGCCATCTTGGAACAGGGTTCTTGTCATAGGAAGTATCTAGGTAACGCTGCTATCTCCGCCTGTACTTCAAATTCATGGATGATGCCGGACTTTTGTGCTGCGTATGGATGTTTACGTACGAAATCTGAACTAGGAAGAATGTTTTTAAAAAAAATTGTTTTTATCAATTTCTCTGGACTCGATTATAAATACATGTCTGACTGTTGGAACGAACCAAAAAACTAGAAAATCGCATTCATGATGATTTATGGTGATTTTATTTCCGTTAGACCTTTGCCTATACATTGACGCTGATGCATAAAGAGAAGGGGCTCCCCTGTTCCAAGATGGCGGCTCTGTTGACACATCGTTCCAATGAACTGCTGTAGCCAAGGTGACGTCTAGTGTATATGCCCAGCGGACGCAGCGAGAACCCTCCCGGTAGAGCACCCATGTTTTATTTTTCAGTCCAGCGAGTATTGATTTCCCAGCGAACATAGCATGGATCTAGGTTTCCTCTTTCTCCGTCCAGCGCGTATTGATCTCCCAGCGGACGCAGCGAGGATTCTCCCTGTTGGGCTTCCAAAATTTGCATAACCTTTACTCCACTTAATTACATGTAAGTGTAAACTTGTAAAATTGTTTTATTAACAAAGTTCGGGAGGAGCACGTTCAGATAATTAACCTAAATTAACTCAATAGGAGGTCACTCAGTTAATCAAGCAGACTTACCTTTTCGTCGACAGTTTAACAGCATCACTCCATCACCCCATATCCTCACCTCTAGTCCTAACTACTCTTACAATAACCGGTGTACTGTGGGTTCGGGCAAAAATTCAGAGCTCGGATCCCTCCTCCCGGACAGCACGCCAAATACGCATAACCTTTACTCCACTTGATTACATGTAAGTGTGAACTCGTGAATCACGTGAAGAGAGTAATGCCTGCTACAGACTGTGCGATTTAGGCAATCCTATAAAGATCATTACAAATTACACTGTGACGATCTAATAAAAATGGGTCCGACATGTATGTACATAGATTGTATGGTGATGACACATTGAATCATGGCTACGACGCAAGTTAAAATTAGATTAAATGGCCCACAAAAAAATCGGATTACTCGATTAATCATCAAAATAATAGACGATTACTCGATTACCAAATTAATCATTAGTGACAGCCTTACAAGTATAGAAGAATAAAACATCATCAGCATGCGCTAGTGGTAAACAAATAGAGCAAGAGGAATCGCACTTTGGCAATTGTAGTTTTTATGTGCGCTGAAAAAAAGAGGAAGCAAAAGAGAATATGGATGTGGTCATGACTAGGGAAAAGAGGCAAACTTGGCATGCCAATTTTGCAAATGGAGCTTGAGGTAAGTAGGATTAAGATTTAGCGCCATGTCGCGTTGATCAATACGCCATTTCATGATGCATTTTTATTGGCTATTCAGTTGGTCGTAGCAGCAAACACACTGTGAGTTTGACATCAGAAAATTATCGCAGGCTACCTTTGGTCGCAAGAACGTAACAATGGCCGTCTTTGAACCTCTCACACGACCACAGAAATCGCCAAGATTTATCATCTTTTGTCTGGGACAGCCCAAAATCGTTCAATGTGTGATGTGCATGAGGAGAGATGACTGACAAGATGATGGCGCCATGGTGAAGAATATTGAGCATAACAGATCCTAAGCGTCACTGACAAATATTTTTTTTCTTTCTTTTTTTATGAAAAATGTGTGGTCTGTACAGCTCCCTATACACAGTGTGCATAAATAATCACTCTCTTTCCTTCTCTCCCTCCCTCTCCCTTGTGTTGCTTTTTTCTCCCCCCTCTTTTACATCTTATCTGAGTAGCCTATATAAACTGGTCCGTTTTCGTCTGGAGCCAAAACTATTTACTAAACAAACTGAAAAGGGTAAGTCTTTATTATTATTATTTTTCTAGACACTTCATAACTTATAATTGTTAACCCACAAAATGTTTCCCCTTTTTTCATTTCTTTCGGATAAATAGGCTATACCTTCGTATTAGCTGGATGTACTTTTGACAGTCATCAAGATCGTTGAAAGGAAAAGAACAACATCAACAGTACAAAAAAATATTTTTTACACCTGTGCATGAGGACAATGAACTCTACAATGTTTCTATATAGTGTACAAGAAAGATATACAGATGCTTTTGCTAAAAATTTCACCACTGTTCTTCTTGCTGTCATAATTCTGTCTATTAATGGAGTGTTTGTATTGACATTTTTCAGTAGTTCAATTTTCTACAATAATCCAAGATACATATTATATATTCACTTGGTTATCAATGATATGCTCATGGTTTTTTTCACTGTAACTCTTTCTGTGATGGCTTATGTATGGCAAAATGTACCTCTCCCATTCTGTGTGACACTGCTAATAATAGCCTCAATAACTCATAAGAACACTCCTCTGACTTTGGCCGGTATGGCAGTTGAGCGTTACATCGCCATATGCAAACCACTGCATCATCATCAGATTTGCACAGTGCGCAGGACATACATCCTTATCTCTCTGATTTGGGGTGTAGGAGTTTTACCTGGATTGGCTGACTTGATTCTCCTTTCAATTGTCCGTCCTTTATCTATTTCTTCTACAGTTACGTCTTGTGCTGTATCAATTCTGTACAGCACACCATACCATGAAGTACAGTCCAGATTTATGAATGGCCTTTACTCATCTGTTGTGTGGGTAATTCTTGTATTCACATATTGTCGAGTGCTTATTGCGGCCAGAAGAGCCACCACTGATAAATCCTCAGCAAAAAAGGCCCAAAACACCATCCTGTTACATGGAGCACAGCTTCTGCTCTGTATGTTGTCCTACATTACTGCTGTCATAGACAAAATGTTTGTCCCACTTCTTCCAGTTGATCGGGCAAGACTAACTTTTTTAAATTATCTTCTAACAAACATTTTGCCACGACTACTTACTCCCCTGATTTATGGTGTTCGAGATAAGCATTTTTACAAACACATGAAGGAACTTTTTTCATGCAGATTATTCATTGTAAAAGTTAAATCAATCAAAAAATGAGCAAAAAAGGGGAACATCAGATGTTTCATAAAAATGCATCACAATTGTTGGTAAAGCATGCATACTGTAATTCTTCATGTAAGTGTTCCAGATGAATGTTTTGCCACACAGATGTAAAATGTTAAACATATGCCATGCTGTTATGCAATACATTAACAGTGTTCTTTAATTGTAAACAATACTTTTCCATGATTTTTAAAGTGACATAATGAACTTGTGTTAAATGGCACTTCAGAAAGTAAAGAAATTTAAGAAATGTTTACATTAAAACATACAGTAAATGATTATGAGCAGGCGGACCATAATTACCTGTAAGAGTGTATCTATTTACTTAACAGTTGTATTACCAAAATGTTTCAGCTTAACTGTGTATGAAAATAGTGCAAAGATGTTAGACAAAGTAAAACTATAATCATGCTTCTGTAGTCAATGCAAAATTATCAACGTACAAAATAAAGTGTAGACAAACATTTTTTTTTAAATATATATTCTTAAGGGCACTCTATTTTTCATTCAGAATGGTCTGTTTAGGTCTTGATTGAATTACATTGGATTTTATTTAGTTGTGTTACAATTTTACTAATTATATTTTATTTGTGATATGCAATTTGATTTACTAACATTTTTCACAGTGGTGTTTTGGTTTGCAATCTGTCTTTTTTTCTTTTTCTTTTTTAAAATGAATAATAATAAAAGTAATTTTAATATATTCTTACCCTTATGACTCTGTTTTCTGTTTTAATACAACATGTTGGATGAATACATTTGAAAGAATGAATCTGCTTCAGGGTTAAGATTTAAACAATTACAAAACAGGCAACTCTTAATCACAGCCACCACATACAGGTATCATTCAGACAAGATGTACTGACCCTCTGTGATAACAATAAGAAGTCAAAGAAGTTGTTCATTGCTAAGCCTGGTGTGGTATTTGGTTTTAATTAAATTAATTTGTGGAGGATGCTGACTTACAGCAGTATGTGGAACTAACATGGTCAGGATGTGTTGTGCCATTTTGTTTAGAACAGGGAAATAAGCGACAGGCATCATCTTTCCTAAGAAAGTACCAGGGTCACAATTACCAACCTGCTCTTTCAGAGCCACATTTTCTTGCAGTTTAATCAACTCCATTTAGTGATGCAACATTTGCCCACCTGAAGATCTGTTTTGCTTCCTCGAAAACTCTTTATTATATATATATACTCATTATTATGAATGAGTTCAGGGCCCATATTTATCAAGCCTTTCTGAGAATTACTCACACACTGCTGAGAATTGACTTAAGAGTAAAAAAATCTTGGCTCAAGGCTTAGCTTAAAAGTTAGATATCAAGCATTTCAGTCGTAATTTAAGTGAAGTGTAGGACTAAATCTCAAGTGTCAGTAGATGATTCACAACACTTTGCTGTGCCACAAACGGGATTTTGGATGACGACATTGGGATGGACCAATCACTAAATAGATTTCTTTATTTAAGAATATTCTAAGATAAATTCACATTGAATGGTGAAATTCCCATTTGAGTTTACATTCAACACACATTTGACAATAAAAAATTTCAAGTGAATACATTATGATATACACATTGGAAATGAAAGATAAACACTTTTCCACCATGTCTTAATTACAATTTTTAAACCGGTGTGCTGTTAACTGACCTGCCTATATGTAGTCTAGATTTTATAATATAATAATAATAGGTTGATATAATATAATCAGCCACCATGGATTCCAAAAGAAAACCGAACTGGCGGGAGAAAGAAGCGCTGCTGCTTGCTAAATTAGTCGAACAGCAGAAAGTGTTATAAAAGATAAGTTCAGGCCAACATTACCCAGCGCTGACAAAGATGATGCCTGTTCTGTCCAAATGATACCGTTTGATTTACTGCTCGTCGTCAAACATTTCAAAAACATTCTTCCTCTCCTGAAAGATTTGTGCACATCTCTGTCTCCTCAGTGCATCACAATCCCCTGGCAACTCCTAACCACTTGAGAGACCACTCGAGCTGTCTTAAAAAACTGGGAGTGTAAGACTGATTCTTAGCTTTAAGAAATTTGATAACTTGCTTTTATACTTAAGTTTGAAAGTAGCAGTAAATTTGATGAATTCTCAGCACTTAAGACTAAGTTGGCACTTTGAGAAGCTTGATAAATACGGGCCCCGATCAGCAGCAGTTGTCCTCCTAGAACAAAATAATCAAAGCGAGTCTTAAAGTTGTCCATCAGTTCGCACAACTGCTGTCTTGACTGGGCGAGAATAAGCCAGTCGTCAAGGTAGTTGAGAATGCGAACACCACGCTCGCACATGGAAGCAATGGCCGCCTCCGCGACTTTCGTGAAGACGACAGGACACGCAAGTCCAAGATTGGCTGTAACCCACCGCCTTTCTTGGGTACAATGAAGTACGGGCTGTAGAAGCCGGTCTTCATATCGGCTGGAGGGACCGGCTCAATCGCGTCCTTCGCCAGTAGGACTGCGATCTCTGCCCTGAGCACCGGGGCACTGTCCGCCAGAACACGGGTGAACAGAATACCCTTGAACACAGGGGGACGCCGGGCGAACTGAATCACATAGCCGAGTCTGACAGTACAGATGAGCCAGCGAGACGGGCTGGGAAGCGCTAGCCAGGCTCCCAGACACCACGCAAGCGGGACCAATGGCACCACAGACATACTCGGGGTGGGGCAGCGCGGAATGCAGGGACCCGACTCGGACGGCATAGCGGCCCGGAGTGGGGTCTGAGTGTGTGGTGCAACACGTACCTGCTTCCGTCGAAGGGCAGAGTGAGTGTGCGGAGGCGTCAGTGCATCCGGAACACAGCCACTGCTTCTCGCTGGCGATGAAAGAGGGGCTTGAGGGTGACAAGGCTTAGCGTCGTCGACCGCCAAGCGCGCCCTCTTGGGACCCAGAGGTTTCAGAAATTGCTCTTTTGTTGAAAATGTGGGTACCACTGGCCCGTGGGTCAGTGGCGGAACAGAAAGAAAAGGAAACAAAAGATTCTCCACCTGGCCCTCCACCGGGGGAAGGAGCGGTGCCTTCACCACCTCCTGAAGAGCAACTTGGTCCACCTCTGGGTCGCCCGCCTCAGGGTCGTTTGCACCTGCGCTTGCCTCCTGGTTTGGCAGCGGGCTGGACGGGCGTGGTGAGACCGGACGAAAACTTACATGCCTTCTACGGGAGGCGTGGATTGCCCCGCCAGGAGGAAGCGGACACCGGACACAGTTGCATCGCGACGGCAAGCTCCACCGGCGGGACATCCACATACCCCTTAGCTGCTCCACCAGTCGAGGGTGGTGAGGAGGGAGGAGCCACTAGGACGGCTTCTGGCACTATTACGCCGCCGTCCACGTCCTAGTAAGCTCCTCATGCACTTCCGGAAAGAATGATACCAGGGCGGCGCGCTGAGAACCAGCACGGCCCGCCCCGAGAAACCAATCGTCCAACCTAGAAGGTTCGGGACGTGGTGGAGGGTTCCACGCAAGCCCGACCTTCTCGGCGGCCGGGAAAGCATAGATCTGATCCGCCCATTCTGGATCAGACTCGGGCAATGCTACACTCCCCGAAGGGGGCAACGCAGCCGAGTCTTCATCTCCAGAAGACTGAAGCTCCCCCTCCAATCCTGCGATAGACATCTGGTCATCAGGTGGAGCTCCAAAGGACACGACTGCTCGTCCATGAAAAGGACCAGCGCGTTCCTTTGGAGGCTCCAATGGCGGCAACGCTTGTGAGGCGTAAGTGACCCACGGAGATTGCCTCGGTGGGGAAGCCCTCACGGTAATCCACAGATCACCCTGACCATGCACAGAAGTAGGTCTACTCTGAGGTCCAGAATAGACGCTAGATCGGAGCATAGGCGAGGGGACTGCACCTCCCTTGAGGTAAGCGAGTCTCATAGTTGTCATAGCCATAGCTGTCATAGTCATATTCCCGCAATGGGAACATGAACTATTCACAAAAGCTGCCTCAACGTGCTGAATGCCCAAACACGAGAGGCAACTATTGTGGCCGTCTGTTGGCGCCAGGGAACGACCGCATCCAGAAACGCACAAGCGGAATGACATCCTGAAAAGGACGCAGGGTCACACTTGTGTTGCTCTTTTAGTTGAAAACAAAAAATATAAAAAAGAAAAAATACCCGCGGTGCGGGACGGGGCGCGTTACGCTTCTCATGCACGCCAACATTCATTGGCTCGTTCTGTAGACACTCGAAGTTGATAGGGTTCCCTGAAGTCATCCCAATTACGTCGTCACACTGACGTCACGTCGAACGTGAGCGACTGAAAGGGAACAATCTTTCCACACAGCGCAAGTTTATCTGGACAACTCGTTATGAAATCAATGATGCACGGTACTGCACAACGAAGCTCTTACTGTATGTACATCATCGTGTTTGCATTGGTGAAAGCATTAGAGAGAGTGCAGAAACTGCATTGCAATGTTAAGATCTTCAGTCTCGCGATCAACAGACTGTCATCTGATCAATGCTCATCACGGCAACATTTTTTGTGATGGGAATAGATCTAAATACTTTAAAAACTTCTCATGATTCGTTAATCTCGATAGCTGTATTAGTAAAAATGTATAATAGCTGTAGTAAAAGTATTGGAGAGAGTTTCACATGTGATACATAGCTATTTCATATGCACGCATGTCAGCCAATCACAGCAGTGGCCGGTTACACTGAATCCCACAGCAGACACGCCCCTTCAAACAGAGTGTTTAAATCAGAGGCTAAAATCTGGCTAGGAAAAATGCCTTTTATTTCTAAATTATGTCTAAAAAACATACTAACATTATAAGGGCAACCCAGGAAACATGATAAAATAATAAAATAATCCCATGTCAGGGGACCTTAATGCTTTGTGTCATCGTTATATGCCTTTGTTATTGTAAGAGGTTAGCGACCCCTGGTGGTGAAAATCCTGCATATTGTACCTTTAAAGAGCCCCTATCATAGAATTTGAAATGTTCCTATTTTTGTTTTAAGAGTTCCCAAAAACAGTTTCACGTGCATGCAAGGACAAAAAACACTTTAGTTGTCTTATAATATGCATTTATTTTTACCTGATTTGCTCAAGGACTCCCAAATGATTCGTTCAACGATTCATTTTCCCAAACACCTCCTTTATGTGACGCAAATCTGCGGTGATTGGTCAAATGACCCAGTCAGTTGTGATTGGTAAACCGTAGGCAGAGATTGTCGGATTATATTGTGTTACAATAATAATGGTGGTCTCACGCTTTGTTGTAAAAAATAATAACTCAGAGAGCGAATAAGTTGATTTATGTTTATGTTAGCGACCATAGGCCACAGTTAGGTGGTAAACACACAATCAAGTCATTATTTGCGTTAGCCCAATGCAGAAACATATTGATAAAGCACTGCAGTAGTAGCTACACCAAGTACAATCCAAGTAATAAAACGACAAACATTAGACATATTTCTAAACAATTGATAGCGAACACATCCACACGGTCCCTTACTCGCGTCTCCGTCAAGAGCGAGCTTTCCCGGCGAAACTAACATTGCGGTGGTTTTGAGGGGCATTGCTTAATATATAGAGAGAAAATACGTAAAATTAAGCTTGTGAAACATTGTTAGTCTTGCCTTTTTAGCGGCAATGGGGTTTAAATAATTTTTGGGCAAGTCGTTTAGAAGGTAATTGCCATTTTTCAGCGAATGTCTGGGGAATATCGAAAACAAAACTAACCCGCTTAGAAGCTGCGCGGAGCGTACACAACACACACATCAAAATAAATATTGCGCATGCTACAGAAAACATAACAGCAAACATTATTAATAATACTTACAGATTGTGATTCGGAGGAGGATGAAGCTGATCCATATACACTGGATACTGAGCCCTCCTTCAGGAACAACCGGCTTGCGAATCCAAATTTGAATTCATTTATGGTTTTGAATGATTCGTCATTAAAATGATGAGAGAACACAGTACAAGGTTCGGCTATACTGTTGTGGTATCGTTGCAACCACTCTAACCACTGATTCTTCACATGCTCGTCCCTGAGCAATGAAAACAAAGTGGCTGAACTATCTCTGCATTGTAGAACACAGCGTCTTCTCGACATGATGCTATTCAGCTGAAGTATTTGAATGTGTTCTAGACTTCAAGTTTAGTTTACACTTCCGTCTGCGCGCGCAGTAACTAGGCGCGGCCAATATCGTAACTACGTCACTACGAAACAGCTAATGACTCGTTTCAAAAACAATTCATTTCATAGACTCAGAGTCGACTCTCACTTTTGAAAGACAATATATATACGGTCCACTTTCAGATATAAATCTTTGCAGGATGTTTTCATTCCCTTAGAGCTATATTCCACACTACATGAACAGTCATTTTCAAAAATCCATGATAGGGGCTCTTTAAAGTAACACTAAGGATTTTTCCTCTTCGGTCGCCCTACTGGTTGGAAACAAAATTGTCCATTGCCGCTGTCGTAAATAATTTAGCCTACCGTCGCACGCACGCTCACTGTTTACCAGCACTGGCTTTAGAATGAACGATGTCCACAGACAAGGTAGAGTATGTTACATGATTTCATGAAAGGATGATGTATTGTGACATTAGAAACGAAGAAAAACGAAAAATGACTATTGTAGCGCTTGACGTAAAGCAGTCGAATTGTGTAGTTCTTTTTGTGCACGGGTTCCTACCCGAAACCCGAAGTTACATAGTGCCAGTAAAAGCGACACAGACCCCGTCAGGCTATGGTAGACGAGTCATTTAACTTATTTTAAGTCGATGTACCATCACAAGGGTCTTGGAAATATATTATGAAGGTTGAAAATTGTTACTTAGTGTTACTTCAATGTATATTGGTTGATTGAGTTATTTAAATGTGTAATTGGATGTTTATGAATGTAAAAATGTCCATTATTATTCTTTCAGTTTTACAGTAAATTAAGCACAAAGAAAAACGTGTGAGGGAGCTTTATTTCTGTTAACAATCTGTCAACGCTCGGTTTAGAACAAAATTGCCAGGACAGAATATAAATTATAATAGCCAAATTCACAGTGACCCTGGGGCAATGATCAACATACTTAATATTCATAATCTGTGACCTTTCCACAAGCCATAAATAACATGAGTATCACTGTACCGATTAAAACTCGTGTGAGCTTCAGACTGCCCTCAATCCAGAACGGTTCTTCTACCCCAAGGTGAGTCTAAGACTTCTTAAAAAGGAATAAGCTAAGCCTAGAATAGGTCGATTCTTAAACCCGTTCTCTTTCTGATCCAGATCCTTGCTGGTAAAGAACCAGAAAATGAACTCAACGATCTGGATTGTGGATAGTTATGAAGAAGCTCTTGCTAAAAACACTGTGATTGTTAGTCTTGGTTTTATAATAAATTTCATCAACGGAATGTTAGTAGTCACTTTCTTCTCCAATCCAATGTTTTCAAGAGACTCCAGATACATTTTATACATTCACCTGGTAATCAATGACATGCTCATGATATGCATATCAGTAACTTTATATGTGTTGTCCTACGCTTCACCACTTGTAAATGCTTCGCTGTGTTGCATATTAGTGGTTCTTGGTTCAACCACCTTTATGATCACTCCTTTGAATCTGGCTGGTATGGCCATAGAACGGTTCATTGCTATCTGTAAACCACTGCATCACTCTCAGATTTGCACTCCACAAAGAACCTACATCTTTATATGCTTGCTATGGGTTTTAGGAGCTATACCTTCTCTGGCAGATATCATTATTTTGTTTTCAATTCAGCCAATATCTTTATTTAGGTCTGTTGTACTTTGCTACCCATTAAATTTGTTCCCTTTCAAAGCCCACAAGGATCGCGCCACTGCTTCACAAATCATCTATATGTCTTTGGTGTGGATAATTCTTATTTACACTTATTGCAGAGTCCTGTTCACTGCTAGAAAAGCAGCTTCAAAGGGTTCAGCAAATAAGGCTCGGAGTACGATATTGTTGCATGGCGCCCAGTTACTTCTTTGTATGCTTTCCTATGTCACCCCTGTTTTGGATATGATTGTCACTCCTTTCTTTCCTTTTCACAGAACTAAGATCTCTTTCTTAAATTATCTAATCACAAATATTATGCCAAGATTACTGAGTCCTTTGATTTATGGGGTGCGAGACCAAAAGTTTATGAAACAAATGAAGGAATACTTTATATGCAGAGTTATTACTGTAAAAATTGTGCCATCAAAATTATGATTTTTATTTGCCAACATTTTATTTAAAACATAAAATTGTTTTTAATTATGACATTTGTTTTATTTGAGATTTGAAAATCTTCACTGTGGCCTAAAAATGTTTAATGACACTTAAACTTGAAAGTGTGAGCAACTAAATAAGATAAAATATCAAACCATGTAGCATATACAAATAAATGATGAATGAACTTTGCTCAGAACTAACTTCAATTTTCTGAGTTATTTTGCTCAGTGTCTTTTAATAAGTTGGTGTTTGGTGATTTTTATTTGATGTATGAAATCAGTTAAGTTCACACAGTAGTTCCCATTAAATATGGGAATTATCCATTAAGAAATCACAACTACAAATTTTGTCTTTATATTGGACTGTACTATTGTTTTATCAATTAAAATGCCTTCATAACCAAACTACAATATGGGAAAGCTGCTTCTTAATGTTGATTATAGTAATATATTATGATTATTACTTTTAATAAAACATTGCCGTGTAAATTCTGATCCTTTGTGTTTTAAGTTTACAGTTTTATTGTACTATTATTAACTGATTACTTTCATTTTGTGCAGATATTTACAATAATTTAACGTGCAGGCCTACATTTGGTTGAGATTTAACTGACAAAAAATGTTTGGCATAAAAGGGGTAAAGCTGCAGGTTTTATTTTATTATGCAAACAATGCATAGAAAAACAAATAGCTCACAGGAAAAAAAGCATTCATTAACATAATCATAATTTTGTTGGTAATCAGTTGTTTTGCATTTGCATAATTTCTTTTTATGACAGCCTGGCCAAAAATTATGTCTGCACAATTTGGCATGTTTCATACACGCTGAATCACTCGGACATAACGGCGTAGATATACACGCATACACGCGGATAGCTCAAAATGCGTATAAATAACACGCCACTTGACTTGAAAGTGGCGTGTATGTTTACGCAAAAGTCATGATGTCATGTTGCAGTCATGTAACTGCTCTGACACACACATGTTGTGGATCCAAAAGTAGTTGTTTATTATGGCGGCAAATCAATGACAATAATAAACGAGCGCACAGCTGATGCTGGCGCGCGCGGTAAATGACTTTCGCGAGCGAATAACAGATCTACACGCGAGGAAACGGGAACTCGCGAGCTCATTCAAGCCCTGCGCGCGCTCATGACATCTCCTCTGCACGCAATACAAGCCCTCGCGCGAGCGATTGATCATACCACACGCCCTCGCGCGCGCAATTGATCATTCCACACGCTCTCGCGCTTGATCTGCTCTCGCCTGCTCCTTTTGCTCGCTCGAACAATTTTATTTTTGACAGTTGAGGGGCGGGACTCCCCTTTTCCGGAAGTCAGTTGTGATTGGACGCCTGTCCAATGACTTGTAATTCACTTGACTTGAGACATCACTAATTTTTATTTATTTATTGTGGTTAATTAATGTGTAATGTGATTTAATGCATTGTTAATATAGAATATATTCTTTTAACAAAGTATTACTAGTGATTGCATTGTGTTGTTAAGAGATATTTACAGACTGTAATGACACATTTCCATGGTTATTAGCATTGTAAATCATGAAAATTCTTATACATTTTTACATTTTATATTTAAAAGACTATGTGATTTGTGTTGGCTTAAAATATCTAAAATAAATTGGAGAAAAAGTCATATTTGCTATAGTTCCCCTAGACCCCCAATTTACCATATATTTACGTTTATCCGACCAAAATTAAGACTAGTAATTATTACTAGTAATTGCCTAGTAGTACTAGTACTACTAGTAATTTTAGTAATACTAAAATTATTACTAGTAATTGCGCCACTAGTTCTGGCGCAATATGGCTGCCGTCGCATCATCCAGGTGGATGCTGCACTTTGGTGGTGGTTGAGGAGATTCCCTCCTTCTATGTAAAGCGCTTTGAGTGTCCAGAAAAGCGCTATATAAATGTAATGAATTATTATTATTATTATTAAAATTAAAGTGGATCTGAGAGCCTCAGAATGTAAAAAGTGTCCATTAAATAGTTGTAAATATAACAAGGGCTTTGGATCAAAGATAAATTACTTGTTTATATCAATAAGCAAGAGTTGTTGTGTAAGCTTTTTGTTTTCATCCTGTGTATTAGTATTATGTCAATTTTGAGTGGTTCATTATATTTTCTATTAAATGTAAAAGGTGTTCTGGCAGCATGAATGTATTTAATTTTCTATGTAACATAATAAGATATGTTATGTGCAGATGGGGTTTAATCATTTATGCTGTGTACACTACTTGCCTCATACTTTCTCTTGAGTTATTAGCTTACAAAAAGTTACATGATTAAGATCACTATATAATGATGTAATAGCTTTGCTGGGTTTAATAATTAGCTGGATTTAATATTGTTTCTCTTTATTCGGTAGCAAATCCTGGAAAGGCTTTTAAAGCTATAATTAATGCTGTGTACTGTATCTTAACTTGAGAAGCCAGAACCCCTTTTACATTTAATAGAAAATATAATGAACCATTTATATTATGTAAAAATTCATACAAAATGTGGTAGATTTACAATGCTAATAACCATGGAAATGTGTCATTACAGTCTGTAAATTATCTCTTAACAACACAATGCAATCACTAGTAATACTTTCTGTAAAAAAAAAAATCTGGTAAGAATATATTCTAAATTAACAATGCATTGAATCACATTACACAATAATTAACCACAATAAATAAAACAAATTAAGTGATGTCTCAAGTCAAGTGAATTACAAGTCATTGGACAGGCGTCCAATCACAACTGACTTCCAGAAAAGGGGAGTCCCGCCCCTCAACTGTCAAAAATAAAATTGTTCGAGCGAGCAAAAGGAGCAGGCGAGAGCAGATCAAGCGCGAGAGCGTGTGGAATGATCAATTGCGCGCGCGAGGGCGTGTGGTATGATCAATCGCGCGCGCGAGGGCTTGTATTGCGTGCAGAGGAGATGTCATGAGCGCGCGCAGGGCTTGAATGAGCTCGCGAGTTCCCGTTTCCTCGCGTGTAGATCTGTTATTCGCTCGCGAAAGTCATTTACCGCGCGCGCCAGCATCAGCTGTGCGCTCGTTTATTATTGTCATTGATTTGCCGCCATAGGTTTATTAAGGGGTAATACAGAATTGAAAATCCCTATTACAGCACAGGGTCAAACACACAAGCAAACAATCTAAATAAGGTAATAGTGATGGCATCACCAGGAAAACACAGACAGAAAAAGTAATGGGAAAAAAGAGGCAAAAGAGTCAAAACCATAAATACAGGAAACCGAAATAGCACCTAGGATTGCAGTATATGACTACAAAAGAAGATTTTGCAATGAGAGACTGAAAAAAAAACAGGCCTATATAGGTTGAGTATTAAACAAGGTAATGATTAGCAGCTGAATGAGTCCGGCCAAAGGATTATGGGAAATGCAGTTCTTGATTTAATGACAATGGTCAATGGAGGAGTGCCCTCTTGTGGATATCAAGGGCTTATTCATTGCGTTATTATCACAAATAAAACAACTGACTCCAAGCACAACTATGCATGCAATATGCTTACAAAATATTTAACAATTTTTTTTATAATATTTAAATAAAGGATGAAAATCTCAATTTTCCTAGGCCGGACATAACTTCTGGCCACTTTTGTGCTCTAAATTTTGATGAAAAAACAAGCATAAAAAACAAAACAAAAAAACTAAAAACCTCCTGTCACTGTTTTTCATAAGATCAGTCTGCATAAACTAACATGTACATTTATGCTTTGAAACCACTGAGAACACCCTAGAAACTGCTTAGCAATGTGCTAAAACAGTTTGCATGTCACTGTCAGATCTATTTTCAAATCTTGCTTTTATATTGCAATGTCATGAATGCAAATATTAGATGATCCTTGTAGGTAACAGGCTTAATATTCATGATCTCTGCCCTTTCCACAAACCATAAATAACAAAGTAGCACTCTACTAATTAAAACTCATGTGAGCTTCATACTTCCCACAATACAGAACCGGTTTTTCAGGTAAGTCTTTGTTTATGAGATAAGCTCCTGGAAAATGTTAACCTCAGTTATCAATAGTGATTTTTATCATCTGCTTGAACTACAATATGTGCCTTTTTTAACCACTGTCCTGTTTTCTCTCTCAGAAATGAACTCAACGATCTGGTTTGTGGATAGTTATGAAGAAGCTCTTGCCAAAAACATTGTGATTGTTAGTCTTGGTTTTATCGTTAATTTCATCAACGGAATGTTAGTAGTGACCTTTTTTTCTAATCTGATGTTTTCAAGAGACTCCAGATACATTTTATACATTCACCTGGTAATCAATGACATGCTCATGATATGTTTATCAGTAACTTTATATGTGTTGTCCTACGCTATACCATTTGTTAATGTTTCGTGGTGTTGCATATTGATGGTTCTTGGTTCAACCACATTTATGATCACTCCTTTGAATCTGGCTGGTATGGCCATAGAACGGTTCATTGCTATCTGTAAACCACTGCATCACTCTCAGATTTGCACTCCACAAAGAACCTACATCTTTATATGCTTGCTATGGGTTTTAGGAGCTATACCTTCTCTGGCAGATATCATTATTTTGTTTTCAATCCAGCCCATATCTTTCTTCGGGTCTGTTGTTCTTTGCTACCCATTCAATTTGTTTACTTCCAAAGCCCACAAGGACAACACCACTGTATCACAAATCATCTATATGTCTTTGGTGTGGATAATTCTCATATCTACTTATTGCAGAGTCCTGTTCACTGCCAGAAAAGCAGCTTCAAAGGGTTCAGCAAACAAGGCTCAGAGTACGATATTGTTACATGGCGTCCAGTTACTTCTTTGTATGCTTTCCTATGTCACCCCTTTTATGTACTTATTTATTACTCCTTTTTTCCCTGTACACAGAACTAAGATCACTTTCTGTATTTATCTGCTCACAAATATTATGCCTAGATTACTGAGCCCATTGATTTATGGGGTCCGAGACCAGAAGTTTCTGAAACAAATGAAGGAATACTTTACATGCAGAGTAATAATTGTAAAAATTGTGCCATCAAAATTCTGATTATAGGCTCTATGGGCATGAATTAGTGAACTAAAACTAAAAGAGGCTGCTAGTCGACATTGGAAAAAGTCATTAACATTTTTCTTGTTGCACATATGTTTTGAAGAGTGTATCTGGAGCGGAAAACAAAATAATTTCATTTTACCCAAGACTTTGCGTTTTTTTATTCCGTGTCACTCGTGGGCTCAGAGAAGACTGAGGGAGTATTTTGACTAAAAATGGAAAAGTTTTGTGTAGGCTATTCAAACTGGCATATAACAATTAAGCATACTAGGCTATCCAATATTGTTCAAATATTGACTTTGTAGGCCTATTGGTCTTGCACTGCCCGTTGATTTAGTTGATTTTAAAATATGTATATTGATGTATGTTGATTAAATGAATTAAATAAATCTACAATGATCATAATGCGAGACAAGCACATACAGCACATGGGGCTTTTTTATGATTCATAAATTAATTAAGCTATTTCGACTAGTCGGCTACAAAATTTTCTTTTAAATGTTATGGAAATTAGTCGTGGCCTAAAACAGGCCTAATACATGTCTTTCTTTTAAATAAGCTACATGACATATTGTTGAATGCAATGACTTAAGTGTGTGGCTTAAAAGGCCTAGTCCTACATTTTGAGGGGCCCAGTATATGTATTCAAAAAAGATTTTTACTTACTCTGTCTCATGTAGCATGAAACAATATGTTCCTCTTTAACAATCTGTTAATCCCTTATTTATAATAGGCTAAATAAGACCAAATAATTTAATTTAAAGCAGAGATCAAGAAAGTATTGTGCTAAATCTGTATGAATTATCCTACAGAAAGCATGTCTGTATAAATCAAATTGATTTGTATATCTGTAAAATGTTGGAATATTGTTTTATTGAGCCAGGCCATAAAGTAACTGCAGACTCCAATCACTGTTAAAGGCCTTATCTTAAGAAAGCGTCAAATGGTATAAAAAACATAATTATTCATGTAAATTAATAAATGTACCTTACTGCCTGACATATTAATAGAAATGTGTGTTTAAACAATTGTGAATGGTTCATCGAGGTAAGGGCTATTAAAAAAGTATCAGTTTCCATGTGATGGGGAACGTCAGCACCGCTTTGGATGATATTTTACACCTGATAAATGGCAGAGTGAAACTTTATCTATGAAAATTTGGAGAATTATTTAGATTCATCTTATCTGACCAATTTGACATAAATGCCAGGTCGGCTAGCCTTGTTTCTTTTTTCAATTCTAGCCGCATATTCCAATATTATCTTAGCAGTGCCGTCGTGTGGTTTTTCTGAGGTATATGTTATGTTGACCTCACCTGAGGAATCTCCTCGTCAAGTGACAGGAGCTTTAGAAGAGACAATAAACAATTACTAATTCTCTTTAAAATAACTCATTATAGCCGAATGTGCGCGAAAGGCTAAGTTACAGGATGTCAGGAACACAACCAAAATGAAAATGAAACCCATTCCTCTGAATCATACTGTATATTTTTCTGTTCTGCTGAACTCAAACTACATACAGTACACCTGGTGTGACTGGGTGATCTGGGTGAAACTACATCGGCGACGATGACCTACAGCCAATGGAGAGGCAATAAACAGGACAGCAGGATGTCAGACAGTTTGGATCACAAATCTTCTTGCAGGCTATTATTTTTAATAATTTCAGTTTTGCGTGAAAAATTGCATTATTTCCTTATCACTTCTCACGTGTGTTTGGTTGTGAAACGTAGTTTACGGACCAGACAGAAGTTGTCTGTGATTCTTTCTTTTGTAAAGTCATGCAGTGCGAAACCCCTTGTCGCCGATCCATCATGCAGTGTGCACACACCAGCAACCGAATGTTGCCCCAGATAGACGTGCAGTGTAAAAAGAACAGTGACCCGACTACTTTGAAAATCGTGCGGTGTGAACTCGGCATAAGCTATTGCTCTACCTCTGAAGAGGCCTGAGGTGAAGCAAGCCAGCAAGCCACATCCCCGTTAGTTGCAGAAGGACACCATAAGGAAGATTTGTCCCCTGACCGAAATGAGTTAGTAACTGAAAAATATTGTCTGTCCACGCGTGAGACTATGTGGCAGACA
Source organism: Chrosomus eos (assembly GCA_036326025.1). NCBI lineage: Eukaryota > Metazoa > Chordata > Actinopteri > Cypriniformes > Leuciscidae > Chrosomus > Chrosomus eos. Next base: position 38,240,779 of record CM070828.1, read on the forward strand.
TTGTGATTGAATTGAGTGTTATTCCTATGAAGGTTATGGTCTGTTCTGGGACCAGATGACTCTTTGTGTCGTTCACAGTAAGGCCCAACCTCTGGATATGCTCCAGCACAATCTTGGTGTTGTCGTCTTGTTGGAGCACAAAGCAGCCAATCGTCTAAGTAGGGCAGAATCCTCATGCCCTTGGCCCAAAGAGGAGACAGGGCCGCACTCATGCATCTTGTACGAGATGCCAGAGATAGACCGAATGGTAGGACTCTGAACTGATAGGCTTGATTCGGAAAGCTGAATCTTAGGAACTTCCTGTGGCGGGGAGCAATGGGAACATAAAAGTAAGCGTCCTTCAAGTCCACACTAACTCTCCTTTCATAACAGATAGAGGAATGTCGACTGTGTGCAGAACATTTAGAAAGGAAGAGACTTTAAGAAAACATTTAGGCGTCTCAGGTCCAGAACTGGACGAAAACCTGCCATCTTTCTTTGGAACAAGGAACCACATGTAGTAAAACCAGTCCCTCTGATTGAGGGGAAGAACTTTTTCTATGGCTCCTTTCAGTAACAGTGAATGAATTTGTAAGGAAAGGGCCATTGAACTGGTTACATTTTTGATAACTGTCGGAAGGATTCCTGAAAACTTGGGAGGCCGGTGTCGGAATTGCAGAGTGTATCCCCTGCTCAAAGTCGCCAGAACCTAGGGGTCGGATACTGAATTTTCCCAGTAATGTCGATGCTGCACAGTGAAACGACCAACCGCCGGCCCCATAGCTTCAGGGTTTTGGCCTTCTGCCTTAGGACCCTTTGGGTGGATAGGGCGCTGACGGGTCTCCTCACCCAGTGGGTGGCAGAGAAAAGGGCGGGGTCCCTCCCTGTCAGCCTCCTCAACCTCTATGTCGCTGTTGGGCCTGAAGCTGAGAAGCGTTCTGCTGTCGCACTTGATGCTTTGAGCCCGGATAGCGTGGGTGAGCCGGAGGAAGTGGCATCCTAAAAGGTGGTCCCCGTGGAACCTGAGTCTGTTGTCGTGTGGCGTCTGACAACTTCATTCTCTTCTCCAATACCTCAGAAACATTGGGGACAAAAAGATGTCCTGGTACAATAAGCAGTTCTCTCGCCTGAGCAAGCCATACCTGGCATCAGGCTTTTAAAAGGGTTGCCTAAAGTGTCCCAAGTTCCAGAGTCACATGACCCATGGTCAATAGAGCCGTCTGTAAGAACTGAGATGTAGAAGCGACAACGCTCGCTGACTCTGTGTTATTGCAGGCAAGCAGCAGCTGGCAGATAGTATTCTCTGCTCGAGTTATACAGGCTACCGACTTGTATGCCTTCTTCAAGAAAGTGTCAGTATGTCCACATTGTGCCTCGGGCAGCGTACATTGCCTCTTAGAGCCTCATCTGGTAATACCACCAACGCTACTACTGGCTGTTCAATTTCAGGCACCCTTCCTATTCCAATGGAGTCAGCCTCAGCCATTGCATTTTTTTGACCTCCTTCTAGGCACATTGGGACTTGTAGTTGTAAGTGCACTGGAGAATTCTGTCACAAAATCCTTACACAGTGGCATGTGAACGCATTACTATCAGCAGCTTGTCTGAAGAACACATTAGTTTGAATGGGCTGGACAGGTGATTTGTCAAGACCCAAACAAGTCACCGTCATTTGCAAAACAGATAACACATCATCTGTAAAAGATGGGCCTGTACCCGATGAATGCACAGACCCACCGCTTGAACCATAAATAAAAATAATAATATTTACAAGTGTTTGTGGGAACGTAGTCACAACAGCAGTTTGAATAGTTTGGTTAACAAACCTTCTTGAACACAAGCTTCTATTGGTCAGGCTTCCACACAACCAACCTGACCCTCTACTCACAATGTACTAACTCTGGCAGCCATTTATAATCTAGGCCACACCCCTGGAGTGTACCATTCTACAGGTAAGTTTTACTTTCTTTTATATGCACTTCTTATCTAGCCTGACTACGTCAGACTTCGTACTTCCGCTCAATTTCATTTCGCTTCTGTACTTAGTCTGAGACATCGACATGTCTCTCAGTTTTCCTCCGAACAAACAAACAAACAACAAAACAGCCAGCCAATCAATGAACAGAGGGCGGGCTGAGAGCCGTGACGTAGACACTAAGCGCCGAGATTGAGATTGGGGAAATCGAAAACAACCGCGGAGACAAGGAATGCAATTCGCTCTGTTGTGGAGAATATTCCCGGCATTTCCAAACTGAAGGACGAACAAGAAGAGTGTTTGGAAAACATTTTGAATGGAGGTGATGTCGTGGCACTACTCCCGACAGGTTTTGGTAAAAGTTTAATTTATCAAATATTGCCGATCGTCAGTGAGAAACTGGGGAGGCCAAAGGCCGGCAAGGCGATAGTTGCGATTGTGTCCCCTCTAACCCTATCCGTGGAGTTTTAGAGGGTGTTTTGACAGGTCAGTGTCTCCTTTTTTTCCCAGTTCTTAAATATTGCCATGTCATGCTGTAATCTTGCAATTAAGTTGCAGCATTTCCGACAGACTCGAGATGAACAAAGCTGTGTTTGACAGAACTAATCCTAACTTTGACAGTTGGCTGCAAATATTTTCCTGTTTCTCTTTACTGTCAAATATTAGTTTAGAGGCCCCGATTGTGCCGTGGATGCGTAGATTTACTTCACCATAATCTACAAAAGTCGTTGACAGCCATGCACTCCGGTATTTAGCACGATGGTTTCGTTTTCGCATTATAATGTGTTTACAGTGGAAATTCGATGCGGCTGAGCTTGCGCATAACAAACGTTATGTCATTGGCTTACGGGTAACAAATGATTTTATAGTTCAGACGAGCCCCCCACGATAAAGAAAACACTTTTTAATGATGCCATGCCAGACTCTGTCTATGAAGCAAAGCGAAGTAGCAGAGTTTTGGTATTACTTTATGCATATAAAACAACATCTATCCATGGTTAAATTACACAATAACATAATAAAACAATGCAAATAATGAATTAACAAATATAAACCTTGTTTTACAGGAATATTGGAAACCCCCAGTTACGTCATACCCAACATGGTTTCTCCCAATCAGACAGCTTTTAAAACAATACAGGTTTGGTCACCGGTGTTTCACAAACAGGCAATTTATATGTTATACTGTGTAACCCAATCTTGAATAAAGATTTCAAATCAAACATATGTGTATTGTGGTTATTTATAACAATGAATGAAAAATGTTAGCGGCTAATGTTACACAAACACATTGTACATATACACATAACAAGCAAATTTACACACTATACATTATACACACTGAACAAACCAGGCTTAGGGTGAGTAAACAAGGTAATGAGTAGCAGCTGATTATCAGGGCTTATTCATTGCGTTATCACACACACACACAAAAAAACTGACTCCACAACTATGCATGCAATATGCTTACAATATCTTTAACAAATTTTTACTAATATTTGAATAAAGGATGAAGTCAATTTCCCAAGGCCAGACATAACATCTGGCCACTATTGTGCTTCATGGAGAGAAAAATAAATAAATCTCCTGTCACTGTTTTTCATAAGATCAGTCTGCATAAACAAACATGTACATTCCTGCTTTGCAACCACTGAGAACACCCTAGAAACTGCTTAGCAATGTGCTAATACAGTTTGCATGTCAGATGCGTTTTCAAATGCTTGCTGTTATTCTGCAATGATGTCATGAATGCAAATATTAGATGAGCCTTGTAGGTAACAGGCTTAATATTCATGATCTCTGCCCATTCCACAAACCATAAATAACAAAGTAGCACTCTACTAATTAAAACTCATGTGAGCTTCATACTTCCCACAATACAGAACCATTTTTTTTCAGCTCAAGGTAAGTCTAAGCAGGTTCAGGTGTAATTTGAATTAGAATTTAGGGGGGAGGGGGGAATATTGTTTATGAGATAAGCTCCTGGAAAATGTTAACCTCAGTTATCATTAGTAATTTGTATCATCTGCTTGAACTACAATATGTGCCTTTTTTAACCACTGTCCTGTTTTCTCTCTCAGAAATGAACTCAACGATCTGGTTTGTGGATAGTTATGAAGAAGCTCTTGCCAAAAACATTGTGATTGTTAGTCTTGGTTTTATCATTAATTTCATCAACGGAATGTTAGTAGTTACCTTTTTTTCTAATCTGATGTTTACAAGAGACTCCAGATACATTTTATACATTCACCTGGTAATCAATGACATGCTCATGATATGTTTATCAGTAACTTTATATGTGTTGACCTACGCTATACCATTTGTTAATGTTTCGTGGTGTTGCATATTGATTACTCTTGGTTCAACCACATTTATGATCACTCCTTTGAATCTGGCTGGTATGGCCATAGAACGGTTCATTGCTATCTGTAAACCACTGCATCACTCTCAGATTTGCACTCCACAAAGAACCTACATCTTTATATGCTTGCTATGGGTTTTAGGAGCTATACCTTCTCTGGCAGATATCATTATTTTATTTTCAATCCAGCCCATATCTTTCTTCAGATCTGTTGTTCTTTGCTACCCATTCAATATGTTTACTTCCAAAGCCCACAAGGACAACACCACTGTATCACAAATCATCTATATGTCTTTGGTGTGGATAATTCTCATATCTACTTATTGCAGAGTCCTGTTCACTGCCAGAAAAGCAGCTTCAAAGGGTTCAGCAAACAAGGCTCAGAGTACGATATTGTTACATGGCGTCCAGTTACTTCTTTGTATGCTTTCCTATGTCACCCCTTTTATGTACTTATTTATTAATCCTTTTTTCCCTGTACACAGAACTAAGATCACTTTCTGTATTTATCTGCTCACAAATATTATGCCTAGATTACTGAGCCCATTGATTTATGGGGTCCGAGACCAGAAGTTTCTGAAACAAATGAAGGAATACTTTACATGCAAAGTTATAATTGTAAAAATTGTGCCATCAAAATTCTGATTATAGGCCCTATGGGCATGGTCGATTAGTGAACTAAAAGACGCTGCTAGTCAATATTGGAAATAGTCATTAACATTTTTCTTGTTGCACATATATGTTTTGAAGAGTGTATATCTGGAGCGGAAAACAAAATAATTTAATTTTACCCGAGACTTTGCGTTCGTTTCCTTGTCACTCGTGGGCTCAGAGAAATGTCCATTCGGAAGACAAGAGGGAGTATTTTGACTTAAAACGGAAAAGTTTTGTGTAGGCTAGTCAAACTGGCATATAACAAATAAGAATGCTTATAGGCTATCAAATAGCCTATCATTATTGTTAAAATATTGAATTTATATGTAGGCATACCTACTGGTCCTGCACTGACCATTGATTTAGTTGATTTTAAAATATGTATATTGACTAACGTTAATAAAGTGAACCCTTAAGTTGAATGAATAATCATACCGTGAGACAAGCACATGCAAAACATGCCTGTTTTTTTATGGTTCATAAATTAATTACGGTATTTCGACAAGTCAGCTACAAAATTTTCTTTCAAACATTATGGAAATTAGTCGTGGCCTATACATTGTGTGTGATGACATATTGTTGAATGCAATGACTTTCAAGTGTTTGGCTTAAAAGTGCAAATGGTTCTACATTTTGAGGGCCCCAGAAATGTCTTCAAAAAAGATTTTTACTTACTCTGTCCCATGTTTCTCTTTAACAATCTGTTTATCCCCTGTTTATAATAGGTAAATATTACCAGATAAATTAATTTAAAGCAGAGATCAAGAAAGTATTGTTCTAAATCTGTATTAATTATCCTACACAAAGCATGCCTGTATAAATCAAATCGATGTGTATAGGCCCTACCTGTAACGTTGTTTTATTGAGCCAGTGGATATAGCCAACTGCAGACTATCACCTAGAGGCCTAATCTCGAGAAAGCTTCAAATTTTATAAAAACACATAATTATTATTATAAATTAATAAATATACCTAACTGCCCGACATACTAATTGTATATTATTGGTTTAAATCACAAACTATTGTGAATGGTCCATCCAGGTAAGCGCTGGCTAAAACTGGAAAAAGTATTCGTTATCACGTGACAGGAAACGTCGGCACCGCTTTGGATGATATTTTACACCTGATAAATAGAAGAGAGAAAATTTATCTACAAAAATTCTATGGTATTATTTAAAATCGTCTTGACCAATTTGAGATAAATGCCAGGTCGCTTAGCCAGCCACTTGTTCATTGGGCATACTTCGATTCTAGCAACATATTCAGTTATTTCAATGGATTAGCAGCGCCGTCGTGTGGTTATTCTGAAGAAGGCTATGTTATGTTGACCTCACCCGAGGAATCTCATCATCTAGTGACAGGAGCTTTCGAAGATACAATAAACAATTAATAAATCTCATTTTAATATGAGAATATCATATCAACTCAATATGTCTGAATGTGCGCGAAATGTCAATTTACCCAATGGCAGGAACTCAACAAAAAAAAGAAACGAAAGTGAAACATACTCCTCTGAATCATAGGCTATACTTTCTATTTTGACAGAGGAAGCAAACGCCAAACTCCGCTGAAAGGTAAATTATTGAAAATATTCATTACTCGTTGTCGTTGATAATAGCTCGTTATAGAATTATGCAGTTTTGCAGTCATATTTATGAGTTCGTCACTGGTCACATTCCTGTTTGCTAATTCATCCTTGAAAACTGTCAATGCATTGTTTACACCCAGGTGTTTAACAGTAGACCCACTGCAAAAAAGTGCAATGGTACTAACATATACTGTAACATACTAAACATACTTTAAACAGTACTTTTAAAATGTAACATGTAGCTAGATATGATACATGAGTGGATCAATGATATGACACATGACTTTCTTGTAAATGGTAGCCTACCACTGATAATGATTTGTCGTTCTTACAGAAAAATAATGGCTCAGGCTGATATTGACGAGGGATTATATTCTCGACAGCTGTAAGTGTATTGTAAAAATATTCTTACATGACACATACAAACTAACTTTCCTTGCATCTTGGTCTCCCCATATTGATTTTTTGTGTGTACGTGTGTTTTTTTTACTCTATCGTTAAGTTTCATTTTACTTGTGTAGGCTACTGAAATACTAAATTAAGGGTTTTTGAAACTGAATGCTTGTATTATATTTCCAGTGGGAAAAAAATGGAATGTAGGCCTACTACTTACAATTTCATTTAGACATTAAAGATTTATAGGCTATTTTTGTAGATCCCTCAGATTGTAAAAAAAAAAAAAAAAAAAGTTCAGAAATTTGTTCAATGGATTGGACACCTAATAGACAATAGTTTTAAAAGCAGACATGCGAAGATCGTATTTCTGTACAAACACTTTCATTAGTTGTTTAATTTGTTATACGCTATCAGCTGTAATGTTGTCTAAATCGTCTTTTTGAGGTCAGGTTACTTACTAGTTTGAGGAATTCCAGTAATGTATTTTTTGTTTCTTTATGAAAAGTTACGCCCATCTAGACTCTTCCTGGTATTTTTCACAGGGGGGAAATTAATAAATAAATAAAACAAAGCAAACTGGTTTGCTTTCTTGCTTATAGTTGAAATGATTTGCATACTATTTGTTTAAAAGCATTTCCCCCCTTTTATTATTGTTAATTTTTTTCCTCCCATTTATTTGTACTTGCATGTATATATATATATAAAAGAGACCTGCTTTTATTGGTCTCTTACTTTTTATAAGCAGCTATGTCTTGTTAATAAAAAAAGAGCATTTTTCCCCAATTCTCAGTTGCTTACTTTTATGTGAAAATATCCCATACATTATTTAAATGCGCAAAATATACATTCGGCAGTATTTGTAATATTTAATGTATGCTTATTTTAATTTAGATTAAAAACCCTATAAAAATTGTATTTACTCTGTTACACAAAATGAGTTTTTTTTAAATGGCAACCGTCAAATGTTTTAAATAATAAATCGGCGTGTAAGGAAATTTCACTTTATGCACGGGGCAATTTTTAATCTCACAACAGGTATGTGATTGACCATGATGCAATGCGTCGCATGGGAAAGGCTGATGTCCTCATTGCTGGAATGCGAGGTCTTGGCGTGGAAATTGCCAAGAATGTGATTCTGGCTGGAGTTCGATCAGTCACCGTTCAGGATGAGGGTGTGGTGGAGTGGAGAGATCTGTCTTCTCAGGTAATGACCTTTTAATGTAATTAAATGAAAGGTTCATCCAAAAACAAAGTAGTTTGACATCCTTTACAAACCATCAAAGAAGACGCTTCAAAGATGCTCAGAGCTGCTGTTTTCTATGCAATGAAAATGAACGGTGATGTGTGCATTCAGACATGGTCCCTCAAGAACCATTGTGCCAAATGTAATGTAAACATTGTCAAACATTATTGGTTTTTGCCGGTCATGTGACCAATCATCTTGTGATGCATTTGCAATTAAATGCAACTGCAGATGAGATTTGAGAGCTTCAGTGCAGGGGTTTATTATTTTTTATTTCCTACAAAAGAGCCATTCCCTTTTTGTGTTTCATGGTAAAAAGCTAGTCATATTTGCAAATATGCCATCCATCCATCCATCGTCTTCCGCTTATCCGGGACCGGAGCAGTCTAACCAGAGATGCCCAGACTTCCCTCTCCCTAGACACTTCCTCCAGCTCTTCCGGGGGAATACAGAGGCCTTCCCAGGCCAGCCGGGAGACATGATCCCTCCAGTGTGTCCTAGGTCTTCCCCGGGGTCTCCTCCCGGTGGGACGTCTCCCCGGAAAGGCATCCAGGAGGCATCCGGAACAGATGTGGAGGAGCAGCGGCACTACTCTGAGCTCCTCCCGAATGACCAAGCTCCTCACCCTATCTCTAAGGGAGCGCCCAGCCACCCTGCAGAGAAAGCTCATTTCGGCCGCCTGTAGAAAAGATCTTGTCCTTTCGGTTATGACCCACAGCTCATGACCATAGGTGAGAGTAGGAACATAGATCGATTGTTAAATTGAGAGCTTCGCCTTGCAGCTCAGCTCCTTCTTCACCACGACAGACCGGTACATTGACTGCATTACTGCAGAAGCTGCACCGATCCGTATGGAACTGGAGATTTGCAAATATGTAAATAGTTAATTTAGGGACCTTTACAACAGATCAATTATATAATCTCTTTTGTCTTCAGTTTTACCTAAAAGATGCTGATCTGGGTGAGAACAGGGCCTTGTGTTCTGAGAAGCAGCTCTCTAGTCTGAACGTCTACGTTCGAGTGTCTGCCTGGACTAACAAACTCAATGAGGACTTCCTCAGAAAGTTCCAGGTGAGTTGTCTCATATTTCCATGCAATGATAATAATAATTGACTTATTTCTCATTTTGTCTTATTTAATTTTGTTTATTACAATAGGTAGTGGTGCTCACAAATTCACCTTTAGAAGAGCAGCTACATGTGGGAAAGTTTTGTCACTCAAACAATATAAAGTTTATTGTGGCTGACACCAGAGGGCTTTGTGGGTAGGCTGCATCCCTTGAATCAATCAAATACTGTATGTGAGAATGGTTAAAATAGTGCTAAATGATATTCTGATTTCTGTGTTTGGTTTGCAGGCAGTTGTTCTGTGACTTTGGCGAATCGTTTGAGGTCAGAGACACAAATGGAGAAACTCCAGTCTCAGCCATGATTGCTCATATCAGCAAGGTGACACGTGACTAATATCACATTTTCACTTTCAGTTTGGTCCTCTTAAAGGGATACTAACCCTCACGTTCCAAATCTATAATACTTTTATTCATCTTCGAAATACAAATAAAGTAATCTTTAATGAAATCTGAGAGATTTCTGTCCCTCCATTGAAAGCAAAACTTTGACAGAAATTTAATTAAAAATATCTTCTTGTGTTTTAAAGATGAACAAAGTCATATGGACTTGTAAACCATAACAGCAAGAAATTGATGGCAGATTTTCATTTTTTTCATTTTCAAAACAAGTTGCCCAAAATGTATTACTTTATTTATTTATTATTATTATTACAATTGACCTCTCAATATTTTTTTTTAATTCCTTTTTACTATCCTTTAATTAGCTGAAAATGTAACATTTTCCATCATAGGAGAATCCAGGCATAGTGACATGCACAGATGAAGAGAGTCATGAGTTCACAGATGGCATGTTTGTGACCTTTTCTGAGGTTCAAGGCATGACCGAACTCAACAGTTATGGTCCCATAGAGATCAAAGTGAGGGGTAGGTGTTATGTGAAATATGAAAAATGTCTAGAGCTGAGAATGGAAATGGTGGATAGCATGCATTTCATTCAATAACAAAGATATTTGTCAATGTTTTTAGACAGCTACTCCTTCACTATTTGTGACACTTCCAACTTTTCCGAGTATGTGAAGGGTGGAGTTGCAACTGAAGTGAAACAGCCTGAAATCCTCAAATTTGTAAGTGTAACCTGCTATTGATTTATTCCATATTTAATATGCCGTTGTCATGATGTACAGTTAGTATGCTTTTGAAACCTGGAAGTGTGTGGTGTCAACGTACAGCATTATAGCAAGGCACCTTCCTCAGGTGATGTTTTAATGCTTGCAGAAACCTCTGAATGTAGCTCTGGATGAAGTGCTCAGAGATCCTGAGCTTATGGAGATGACAGACTATGGCAAGAGACAAAGACACCTGTGTCTGCATCTGGCCTTCCAGGCCCTGCATATATTCACTCAGAAATACAGCCGGACACCCCGTCCTAGATCCAGGTCGGTCACACCATGACACCTTCATGCTGGATATGTGTTTTAAAGTATACACATTGTATCAAAATATTCCACATTAAGACTCTATTTGTCAGTCATTATGCAAAGTATTGTAGGTTTAAGAAAGGTAATATTACTGTTTTACTATGTGATTTGATTACTTTACTAATCATTATGATTCTATTTTCAAAGAACAATTTAAATCATTATGAAATAATAACAAAAATATTTTCTTCCAAAAAATAGACCAGGAATTGTATTTTGAAATAATAAGTAATAAGTATACTACAGTATATTTTAGGCTTGATTTCACAGACCGGGTTTAGATTAAACCAGGATTAGGCCTTTTATAAATGTGCTTTAAAAAAAAACATTATGCACTGGTGTGGCATCTAGAGACAAAACAATGGCACAGACATATTTTAAGATGTCAGTGCATGTTGCTTTAAGATAAAACAGCTCAAGCATTTATTTTTGTCTGGGACTTGATTTAGATGTCTGTGAAACTGGGGGTTCATGTAATGGTTCAGTAGCCAGACTACAGTTTATCCCTGTGTTTGGCTGCCCTCTGTAGGCTGATGTTGAAGTGCTGGTTACTATCACAAAAGAACTTTGTACAAATGCAAAGTTTGATGAGCTTGATGAAGATGCTGTAAGGGATTTATCTCTGGTTGCAAGCGGTGACCTGGCACCTGTCAATGCCTTCATTGGAGGACTGGCTGCTCAGGAGGTGGTGAAGGTGAGTTTGGTCATTTATCTTTACCTGCCATTGATGGAATTTTCCATAATTCATGACACAACACTTCCCCGCCATTGACATAATTTTTCTCACTGTTATACGGTAGGTGGTGCTATTATTCATCTTCTGAAAGAGTACAGAATCTTAAGATCAAAACACAGACTAAGAAGCAGAAACAAATGATAAACGCATTTCTAATGCACACTTTTCTCAGCTTTTTTTTCAAATGAAATTGTTTTTTTAATGAAATTTACCCACATTCAAGTGTTGATAAAAAAATGCATTAAGGAAGCTTTAAAGGGATACTCCACTTTTTTTGGAAATAGGCTAATTTTACAACTCTCCCAGAGTTAAACAGTTGTGTTTTACCGTTTTTGAATCCATTCAGCTGATTTACTTCCTACTATGTAAGTCAATGGGACCAGAAACTGTCTGGTTACTGATATTCTTCTAAATATCAGAAAGTCGGCTGAATGGATTCGAAAACGGTAAAACCCAACTGTTTAACTCTGGGGGAGTTGTAAAATTAGTCTATTTCCAAAAAAAGTGGAGTATCCCTTTAATAGAATGTTTTTGTTTAAAAGCAGAGGCTCTGTTCTTTCTTTTGATATATTGCATGTTCAGATATTCATACAACAAAATAATCTGGTGGCCATGAAAGTTTTGTGAAAATGATAAAAAATGCTATTAAAAAGTGGCTAGCAACCTTTTTGAAGAAAACACTGGCGGGGAAAGTGTTTATGATAATTTGCACCAAGATCACCATTTGATGGACACATAATTTGAGTTTGTGAACATAGTCTATGAAATCTTTCAGGCATGCAGTGGTAAATTCACTCCTCTCAGGCAGTGGCTGTATTTCGATGCTCTGGAATGCCTGCCTCTAGAGGAGGATGGAGTTGTCCTTACTGAAGACGTCTGTGCTCCTGTAAGCAACAAGCAAGCTCATTCCCACTATTTAGAAAATACAAAAGTCTCATTTTGGATTGTTTCTGAAGAACATACTTGCATCTGATAAAGTGATCTTTATCCTCTGTGCTGCAGAGAAACAGCCGATATGATGGGCAGATTGCTGTGTTTGGATCTGATTTTCAAGACAAGCTGAAGAAACAGAACTATTTTCTGGTGAGTGTGTTTCTCCTGCTTCACCAGCAGAGGAGGTCATTATCCTTTTTGTGTTTCAGTAAACCCTGTTGGATGACTGTCAGTTGCTTATTGTTGATCTGTAATGCAGGGCAGTGAGCAGATCAGTGAGTCAGTGGTGTAGAATGCACAGGAAATATTTGATGTGCCATGTGATATTTCCTGTTGAGCACTAAGGATATGTAGGTCAGAGTTTCCTCTGTGAATCAACATAATATTACAGTTTTTTTAGGGGATCGTTTTTTGGTTTATTACTTTGGTGTCTCTGAATATTACTAAAACCTGGATTTCTTCATTTTAGCACATAGTTTGCTTATGTAAGTTTTATGCTAATAAAGTAGTAATAAAGTAGTATTTTTGCTTTTAGCATATGCTACTGTTCAAAAGTTTGGGATATGTAAATACTTTTTTTAAGTAATGATTTTATTCAGCAAGGATATATTAAATTGTTCAAAAGGGACAATAAAGACATTTATAATGTTACAAAAGATTTTTATTTCAAATAAATGTTGTACTATTGAACGTTATATTAATCAAAGAATCCCAAAAATTATAACAACCATTTTAACATTGGTTCATTGATAATAAGAATTATTTTTTGAGCAGCAAAACAGCATATTAGAATGATTTCATTAATAATTAAAAATGCTGAAAGCCATCACAGGATTAAATTGCATTATATTCAAATAGAAAACATTTATTTTAAAATTTCATAGTATTGCCGTTTTTATGGTATGTTTAATCAAATAAATGCAGCTCTGGTGAGCATAAGAAACTTTTTTTTTTTTTATTAAAAAATCTTTTTTATGCAACCCTAAACTTTTGAACGGTTGTGTACATTTATGTTTTAAAGTACATCACATGTAAACATAGTCCTTCCATATTTAACCTCTCTTAAAAATCCCAGGTCCTGCTCCATCTCTCAGTCTTGGAGATTATTAATCAATATTATTCATCAATTCTCATCTAATGTCTATGTGATCAGGTTGGAGCTGGAGCAATTGGTTGTGAGCTGCTGAAGAACTTTGCTCTGATTGGTCTGGGTGCGGGAGAGGGTGGTAAAATTACGGTGACTGACATGGACTCTATTGAGCGATCAAATCTGAATCGACAGTTTCTGTTCCGCTCTCAGGACATCGGGGTAAGAAGAGTTGGCACAGAATAGCTACACTGTTGATTTGAACTTCAGAAAATGGTTTTAGTACAATATCAATGACCATAATCTAAAACTGGTCCATCTCTGAAATATGATTGATTGAGCCATGTCCACTTCACGTGCCTTAACTATTGTACAATCACTGTAATGCATTTACATTTATTCTTTTTATCTTTCTCAGAGGCTGAAGTCCGAGGCTGCGGCGGAGTCTGTTAAAGAGATGAACCCTTACGTGAACATCGTCTCTCACCAGAACCGTGTGTGTGCAGAGACGGAGGAGGTCTACACATATTCGTTCTACAGTCACCTCGATGGCGTAGCAGCTGCGCTGGATAATGTGGATGCACGTGAGTGCTGACTTTGCTAGTCCCATGATACACCATCAGTGTTTATCAGCCAGAAGTTTGTGTTTCCTTACATCTCATTCAAAATGAGAAAGTAATATTGTAGCTACATCTCTATCGTTGTACTTTCCCTGTCCATTAGGAGTCTATCTCGACCAGTGCTGTGTGAAATACAAAAAGCCCATGCTGGAGGGAGGAACTCTGGGTAGTAAAGGCCACACTTTGGTGGTAGTACCACATCTGACTGAATCATATGGACCCTCCACATCTGGAGGACAGAAAGCCATTCCCATCTGCACACTCAAGAACTTCCCGCACCGTATAGAGCACACACTACAGGTAAGAAGGCATTTGTAATGATGAACAGTTTATTTTATCATACATTTTCTGTTTAACAGATTTACAGGTTGTTGTATGGACAAATATGGACAAAAAAACAGCAAATGATCATTTCTCTCATTTTGGAATCACAAACACTTCTGTTGGTTCCATTTTTAGGAGTTAAACTGTCTTGTGTTACTCCAAATATTGATTAAAAAATATTCTGAAAATGATTCCAACTATATTGTTCCTCTTTGTTGTTATCATTATAGTTGTGGTGTGGACCTGAATGGTTATTAAAGCTTTATTTTTATATTCCTTGGTGAGAATTGCCCTTAACCTAAGTGGAAATATCCAGGCATTATATATAAAACAAATAAATACATAAAATATTTTTTTTTAAGTGATATAATATATCCAGGGTTTTATGATCAAAATATTTTTGAATATTTGCAAATACACAAAGTGACCATTTTAATGCAAATATGAGGCTGTGTGTGTGAATCACAAATTATTTTTATTATCATTTTCAGTGGGCCAGAGACCAGTTTGAAGGGCTTTTCAAGCAAACGGCAGAGAATGTGAACCACTATCTCAGGTAGAGATAAATGCATTTTAACTAGTCAATGAGTCTAGAAGAGAAAAAAATATCAAATGTGTGGAGGAAACAGGGTGAAGAGGCACAACTGTTATCAGCAGATGCAGATATTGTGTCAGAGATTCTGTTCAACGTTGTACTCCTTAAATGTGACCCACTCCTCATGTCCAGGCTCAGCTATTCATTATTAGTGCAACCCTTGCTTCCTGCCACAAGTCAACTGTAGTCAGATCTCTTTTCCATCTGAAATGAAGTGAAGGATGTTTATAAAAAGGCGAGTGTGCAGGAAGTTGAGGTGCTGTGTGCTGCAGACAGATACCGGCAGCAGCATAACTGCCTCAATCTCAACTACCTCCTGTGTGCTGTCAGCAAAAGAGGGACCCAACCCAACTCAACAGCTGGTTTTATTGTTTATTCATATTTTGAATTTGTTTGTACTGTTGTATTTTTCATTTTATGTAAAATGTTTGTAATTTTGCTATACGTTTTTGATAATTTTATTCTATAAAAAAGTTATATATAATTTTTATTTTATTGAATTTTGAGTAATGAAATGGTTTTAATGGCTTTGGGGCCATATAAAGTTTAGACTTAACAATTGATGTTGAAAAAATTAAAACAAAAAAGCTACTCGTACTGCATAGCATACAGATAGCTCTACACTTTTTTTCATCTTTGTCTGCAGTGACCCAACCTTTGTAGATCGCACAGTCGCCCGTGGGGATGTGGAGGCTGTGGAAATGCTGGAGGGCGTCTACAGGTGTCTGAGCGAGGAATGGCCTCAGAACTGGGCCGACTGTATCAGCTGGGCCCGCAAACAGTGGGAAACGCTTTACAACAATCACATTAGACAACTACTGCACTGCTTTCCCCCTGACCAGGTAACATAGAGAACAAGATATACAGGGACGTGTCATAGTGGCTAACGCTTATGGTTCCTAGGCTGTAATATATATATACACTACCGGTCAAAAGTTTTGGATCGGTAAGATTTTTTGTGTTTTTAAAAGAAGTCTCTTCTGCTCACCAAGGCTGCAATTATTTGATAAAAAATACAAAAAAAACTATATATATAAAAAAAAAAAATATATATATATATATATATATATATATATATATATCACATCACATGGGAGAATGGGGGGGAAATGTGCTAAATTATCTTAATAGTTCTATAAAAAAATATTTCCTTTAAGCCAATTATTATTCAAATTAAATTATATTATCTTTTTTATATATTTATTACATTTTTTGGGGGACCCATATGGTTTTGTCATGTTTTGTGAGATTCTCCCCCAAACTGTCCAGTAAAACGCTTTGGATGATAAAAAAAAATAGACCTACTAAAATGACTACTTACTAGTCTTATCAATATATACCTTAGACATTTTGATTATCAGTATGTTAAAAAAGTGAGTTGGCATTAGTTTGGGGATCACAAGAGTGATTGAATGTTAGTTTCACTTTGGACCAGCAGGTGGCGCTGCTGTCTATGACAACAGTGGGCTCGGCCCATGTTTAGAGAGATGGCATGATAAAGTCACAATACCTTGTAAAATAAATATTTATGAAATTGTTCACATCAAAATCATTCATTCATGTCATTATCTGAGGTCTTATTATAAATCCAAAAGTCTTCGTTATGTGAATTGCAGCATATTACAATCATTTCTTTCTTAATATATGAGATTCTTAGTCAGTAAAAAATACGACCAGTCATTTCTACTAGGAGTTTGTGCGTGTATGGATGTGTAACAGTATGGATGTGGAGAGGTCTAATCCATAGCATCAGTGCCTGCACACAGAGATAAACATTCATCCAGAGGAGGGGTGATATGAACAAGAAAATAGTGTTTTGAAACTCTGAAATGTCCTTTATCTTGCATGTCCAGATATAACCGTTGCAAAACCTGAAGTTGCAGATGTGTAAACCACAGTTCAGTTTCAGGGGTTTGTGCATGAATATACTGAAAAAGAATCAATCATGAAGTTCTCCTGAGGTTTGGATGAGCTTGGCATTAAAGTTATTGTCAGTTGAAAGTCTTTCCAGGAGTGCAGGAAAGATCAACGGTTGGAAACTGATGATTGGAAAGATCAACACAAACAATTCTTTCTGTTAAACTAGTGGAATTAGCTTTGTGTTACTGCTCTTTTGTTCTGCCTGTGTTCTTTTCAACAGCCTCTTCTGTTTTTTGTTAAAACACAAATTGTATCAAACACACACTTGCACATGATAAACTCATTACTCTGTCTCTCTAAGCAAAAGGCTTGGAGACATAGGCTTTATTGTGACCAATCACGTCCACTTCACATCGGCATGTGACTGGTGTGGCTGCAGGGCTTGCATTTGGTTCACAACACATGTAGACGTCTTCCATTCTTGTTTACTTGAGCTGATTATATAGTGCCTTTAACAATATTTTTATATATTAATGAACAACATTAATTAAAAACATTTTTTAAATGAAAAACACAAACAGACAAGCATTTAATCATAATTATAATAAAAAAGTAAAAATATAATTATTTAAAAAGTATACATAAAGTATTTTAAACTGTATTTAATTGATCCTACGTAAACGTGTAATATTTTTAGATATAATAATAATAATAGAACTATATAGCATCAGTAACCGTATCTTTTATATATTAAAATGAACAACAATAAATTGTTTTTACCTCTTTTTTTTAAATAGACAAACATCTAATAATACAGATAATAATATTAAAATAATATATGTATATATAATAAATGTGTACATGTATAATACATTTACATGTATAATAAACAGTGAAATAAATAATGTATTAAAAATCATTAAAATAAAATGTAAACACTTTTTTAAAAAAACGCTTTTCCTCCTCTCCTTCCCACTAGGTAACAAGCTCTGGACTTCCGTTCTGGATGGGCGCAAAGAGATGTCCACATCCTTTGATCTTTGACACAAACAATGTAAGTTTTCCTGAGTAAATTCCCATACACAGTCTCTGGAATCTCCCATCATCCCCTGCAGACAGGAATGTCTAACTTTACGACTCACGTTTTTTCTCCTGGTGTGAATTATCTGATATTGATCACCTGAGATTAACAAAACAAAGTGAAAACATGTTAAACCCCCGAGCCCTCACACACAGACACACTCACACAGGTAAACACAGAGGCACATTAGCAAACAGGTCATGCTTTTCTCAGAAACCCTTTCAGACAAACTCCTAAATATTTTAATTAGGCTAGATATGCAAATGGTTCCGCTCTACAGCCATTATTCAGTTTTATGGCCCATTGTTTCCATTGTCTTGATTCTTTATAAATGTTATCATCATTTGGTAAGATTTGTTTTCCCCTAAACTAAGGAATTCCCTTTTCACAGTCAATTTGAATTCTATAGTTAACCCATTTTGGGAAGTGTTGTTTTTTTGAATGCACTTCACACTTTCCTCTCATCATTTCCTGTTAACCACTGCAGTTCTGTTTCTCTGCATGTGTGTTTGTGATTCATGGCAAATTTTCCACCCTTAAGCCCAAAATCAAACACAAACACGCAGTTTCACTTTAGTTCTGCCAGCTTTAATAAAAATATTTTGATTTAATTTGATTACGTTTTTCTCTTGTTTTATAGACCACCCATATGGACTTCATTGTGGCAGCGGCCAATTTATACGGCCAGATCTATGGGATTACAGGCTCAAAAAATCGTACTGACATTCAGAGCGTTCTGCAGGGAGTAAAAGTCCCAGAATTCACCCCTAAATCTAGTGTAAAGATAGCAGAGAACGACCAGCAGCTGAAAGAGGAAAACGAGGAGAGGAAAGAGGAAGGTGAGATGTTAGGCTTAATATGAAATTATATAATACATTTGAATAAGTCTAGAAAGAACTCTCTTTTAATATCCCTCACTGCATCTCTTAGACAAAGTCAAGCTGGAGATGTTAAAGGAGAAGCTGTCCAAACTCCAGCTGGCGGACCAAAACTTCCGGATGCATCCGCAAGAGTTTGAGAAGGTACCCATGTTTGTCAAGTCAACATCTATTTAAATAGCATTTTCACAATACATATTGTTTTGTGATGCTTGCCTTGATGAAACTAAATACCTTGTATCATTTGTATAAAGCAAAGAATGACAAAGATAATAGACAATTAAAATAGTAGTAAATAAAACATAATAAGAAAATAGTTCCTTAGTGTGTGTGTGTGTGTGTGTGTGTGTGTGTGTGTGTGTGTGTGTGTGTGTGTGTGTGTGTGTGTGTGTGTGCTGTCAATATGGATAATTTGACATCATAACTTTACATTCTTTTACATTTTTCAAAACCTTCTGTTTATTTTCCTATATCATATATATATAGTAGCTTAGACATTCTGATAGCGATATTAAGTAGCTTAGACATTCTGCAAAACATCTTTGTTTTACTTTACATTTAAAAGAAAAAAATATGGGTTTGGAATGACATGAGGAAGAGAAAATTATGACAGTTTTATTTGTATTTGAATTATTCCTTTAGTGGCTTTAAACATAAAATGAGTCTGAAAGTTAGTGTTAACTTTGGCATTCCCAGTTGGTGTGTGCACTGGGCCTGTCAGACTTGTTGGCGTCCACTCTCAGGTGGGAGGTCTCAGTGGACCACAAAATTGGCCCGACTGCAGTTTTCATCGACCCTTAACCAGCTCCGTCCATAACAGACGAGAGAAAACAGTCATCCTTTCTGTTGAGACAGATCTTCTTCATAGTACCTCAACGCTGTGACATACTTCTCAAATAGAGGGTTTCCAACGGACAGACGGGTCTTATGAAAAGTGTTGGATGCATGCTGGTTTAGTCAGTGTCCGCTTTGTCGTTTGTCGTGACTGCATGACACATGGGCTTCCTGGGCTTACACACACACACACACACACACACACACACACACACACACACACACACACACACACACACACACACACACACACACACACACACACACACACACACACACACACACAGACTGAATGGGCAGCAGTGTCCGAACTACATCTCAGTTGTGTGTTCTGTTAGGAAGAGGATTAGTCTCAGTCTATGTGTTTCTCTTATGTATCTGTCTTTGATTTTCACAATCTCTTCAGTCTTTAAATCACTCCTGGACTATCTTTTCTCCATTTCTCTTTCTCTGGTTGCTTCTAGTCTTGCTTTCTTTGAAGATTAAGCGTCCTGGTATCTGTTTGGAAAAATGTTCATATGGCAACAGTTAGACAAAGGTTTCTGTGTACTGCAGGTCCAAAAGTCTAAAACCACGTAGAAAATCTGGGATTAAAATACATTTTTAGGATTTTAAAACAAACAAAATATATGATGAAGACGAAATATGTAATATTCTGCTCTCTTTTCTAGTTCACTAATCAAATGTAAGTGAATGAGTGACATCATGTGATGTCCAATGGTTAGTTAGTTTTTTTTTTTTTTTTTGCTTGCACTAAAGCTCAAGACAGTGTTTAAATATATTTTGTTTATTGAATTACATTTTAGTTTTTATGTTTCCTGTTACAAATATTTAATAAAATTGTATCTCTAGTGTCCTTAGACCTTTGGGCCCCACTGTTTGTATAGTATGTCCGTATGCACGTGCAAGTGTGTGCTCGCACTTTTAGCAATGACACATTCTTTGCCAGATTTTTCCAGTGGAATGTGTGTTTGGGGGATTCTGGTGGCATCAGGTTGCCAAATTATATACTATGCTCAAACACCCCCGCAGTCACCCTCAACACACCCAATACTTGACAGGCTTTGTAGCGCTGCGGTGCCTGGGGCGTAAGAAGAGTGGCAAACCTCAACACCAGGGTATCTTAGCATTCCAGCAATATCTAATATCACTCCAAACGTCCTGAGTTGTGAATTATGCTTAATGGCTTTTTTGGTTTTTAATTGCCTTATCTTAAAAAAAAGATGGTCCTCTTTATGGTCCTAAACAAAAAGAGGGGAAATTGCATACGAATACAATAGGAGACTGGAAACTATCAATGTTTAAACATGACACGGTATGATATAACATTTTTATCTAGTACCTGTTGTACCAAAGTGCACAAACATACCTGTGGGTCAAATGATTTTGTTCCTGTTTTTAAACTCTTCTTGTTTTTAATACACGACTAAAGATAACATTCAGCATCACATTTAAAACAACAGGACTTTTCCCCTTTGGTTTTGCCCTATGGTAACACATGAACAGATGGTGAGTAGGTGAAGATTTGCTGATGGACAAATCAAAGGGTGTTTTCCATCGTTGAAAGGAAATTAAAATTAAAACTCTTCTGTAAATGTCCACACTGCACAAAAAAAAAAAAATTAAAATATATATTTTTGTACATTTTTCACAAAAAATGTCTAAACATCCTTAAAACAGTATTAAATATGAAAAAAATATATACAATAAATATTAAGTAAATTAACCTAAAGCAAAATTGCAGATGATATTAAGACTTGAAATTGTTTGTGCATTACCATATGCTCTTTTTTTATTCTTGTGTTCCAGGATGATGATAGTAATTTCCACATGGATTATATAGTTGCAACATCCAACCTGAGGGCAGAGAACTATGATATACCAACAGCCGACCGCCATAAGGTGAATTTTTGTCTTTGTCAAACAAACAACTCTGTGGTGCTTTTGTTTGTGAGACGAGGTCTAAAGTGATCAACAGTCCTCTCTGGGCGTTTGTGTCCTCAGTTTCCGTACATATACAAACACCCTGAGGAAAGACCTTTTCATTCAACTAGACCATAAAGTTCCATTCCATTTACTTGTACTACTTACCATTAACAGTTTGCATGACATTTTTCCACCCGTGTGAACATGTATTTGTAATTCACGAAGCATGTGTACAAACGTGCATATTTATGTAAATAATATCCCAAACTTTTTCTCATCTGCAGAGCAAGTTAATTGCTGGCCGCATCATTCCAGCAATCGCCACTACAACAGCTGCGATCGCCGGACTGATGTGTTTGGAGCTCTATAAGCTTGTCCAGGGTCACCGGAAAATCACGTCCTACCGCAACGCATATATTACATTGGCCACCCAATACTTTGTGTTCTCACAGCCTTGTCGGGCCCCGACATTTACAGTAAGTGACAAAGCTACTCGCTTATCACCATCTAACATCTGACTGTTGTCCAAATGAGTGTGTATTGCTTTTTGTCCTAAATAATTAACAAGCACAGAGAGGTTAAAAGTGGCTCTTAGCTGTTGAATACAGACTATTATAATGTTTGTGTAAATTGACTATAGGTCGGTATTCGCCCTCCATTTCCAACATAATGCATTTCATTTTACCATGGTTGTGGATTACCTATATTAACTATAGTAAAATCACTGTAATGGTTTCATGTAGCTTATTGCTTTTATAAAACAGCAATATAATAAAATAACATTATGTGCTTTATTATTATTATTAAATAATATATAAAATATTATATATATAAGATAATAACATAAAAAAACATTAAATATGAATTAAAAAACGTATCTAGTTCCTTTTAATAAAGTTAGTAGTAATAATAATTTATCTGTTTTATTATTACAATGTTTTTACATGCATCACTGTGTTTATTGTCTTTGTTTATTAAAACAATTTGATTTCTCTAGACTAATATTTGAACAAAGACTAATATGTTGTTAGTTAGAGTAAGTGTGCTAGTTAAAAGACTTCTGTTCCCAATAATCACTCTTGTGCAGTGAATAAAAGGTAATGTTTCCTGTGGTTGAGTTCTGTTATGGGGGCCCGGGGTTATGGCTGGGGTTAAAGGGTACAGCATCAGTCTTCTGTCTGGGTCTAGATCACTACAGGTTTTAGTTAACTTATTCTCATCCTCAGGGGCTTAAACCACTTAGTAACTGTACACTCGCCCCCGCAGACCCAACCTGGGGAGTTTGCTCAGTTTAGGGGACTTCCACTTTCAAAGGGAACGCGCTCCGATTTAGACAAGAGTTTTCGGACAGACACGTGCATGTATTAAAGCAGCAAACCCTCAAAAGAGTTGCCTGCAAAATCTGGTGTTTGTGTTTGAGCTTTGTGTTTATAACTGTGATAAAAGATCCTCGAGACAAAAACATAAGTGAATGGTTCAAGATTTGTGCAGAAAGACTTCAGATGAGGTAATGCAACCCCAGACATGGCCGTCCACACATGGGGGGAGTGTTGTTTCTACCAACATGTGCAGGGTCAGAGTTGAGGGTAATTTTCACCCAAGGGGACAAGCGGTGAGCAGATCTTTGAAACACGCAAGCTCAGGTTACATGTGTGATGTCACCATTTTCTGGAGAGTCCAGGCTGCTCCTTTCTCAAAACACTCAAACCAACACTTTTTGGATTACAAGAACATGCAGTTGCCCTGAAAAGTATTTGGACACTAAAGCCCACAAATGTATGAATGTCATTGCATTAAATAACCTGACAAGTCAATTTGTCGATTTTTGGTGGATGATGTATGAAGTCAGTTCACCTCAAGTTCACACAGGTGTCCCATAGCAGAGGAACCACAGGTGTAGTGCTTCACATTAACTAACAACATGTTCCACTAACTTTCACAACCACAAAGTGTCACAATGACTTTTGTCTTTATTTTGAAGAGTATGTCTATTGTTTTATCATTTAAAACCTAACAAGCACATTTTTGTGATGCAATACTATTCAAAAGTTTGGGGTCGGTTGCGATTTTTTTGAAGTCTGCATTAATTTGATAAAAAAATATGGTAAAAACAGTAATATTGTGAAATAATGTTACAATTTTAAATAACTGTTTGTATTAAATTGTAATACATTGATCCTTGTAGTTACATGATCCTTCAGAAATCATTCTGAAGGAAGAAACATTAACTATTATTATTATTATTAATGTTAAAACAGTTGTACTGCTTAGTATAGTGGAAACTGATAAACTGTCTTTACTGTCACTTTTGATCAATTTAATGCATCCTTGCTGAATAAACAATTAGAAAAACTACAGCAACATTTGAATGGTAGTCTATATTTTGAATGTCTTTACTTTGCTGCTAACTTACTTAATTTTGAGTGTGACATATTTGGAACCACAGAGTTGAAAATGTTGGTGTCTGGAAGTTTAAACTTTCCGTTTTTCCTTTATCTTTTCACTCTTTCCATCCTTTTTGTTTTGTTTGCATACTTTTTTCATATGACTGGCACATTTTTCACTAGTCTTTTCTAAGTCCAGGATGTACAAAAACATTTCCACACACGGGACGAGTTAAAGGTGCTATGTGGAACTTTTCTACTAAAATTAATCCTTTTTTTATTGCCTGTGTGTGAAGGGGTTGTAATCACACATTACAATGATCCACTTGTCGAGTTTTGCTATTACCTCTGAAGGCCAATATTCATATTTTTATGTGAAGTCTCCGGGTCGGATTTACCGCGAAATCCAACGGATGTGACGTGCATGCGCGCTCCCGACCATCTCTCCTTATACAGTCTATTGTAGACGGTCAGGGAGTTACGTCCGGTTAAAGGCGCACGTTTTTTCGGCTTATATCTCGGTCAATCTTTGATCAATATTCCCAAGACTCTAATCGTTCGTAGTGCTGGACGGGGCCTTTCGAACGAGCCCACCCCCGAGGTCCAACTCGCCCGGCTCCCCGAGTTATAGCCGTTCGAAATCGGGGGTCCCAGCGAACGGCGATCCCGTATGGGGCATCCCCGAGGCCCGCCACTCCAGCGTTCGGGCAAGGGTCCCCCTGGGACCCCCTCCCCCGAATTTGAGCTCTCTGGGTCTTTGCGTTACGGAGATACGAGCGATTTTCTTCTGAGATCGTGACGTCACCGGCGTCCGCAATGTTGCAGCGCGCCCGATGGTTTTCTGCTAATATCTCCGCGAAAACACCACCAAAAACGGAACTTAATGGAACTTATATGGTTCTTTTCAGCTCGACTAGATGGTCCCAACGAGCTCGGTGCTCCCCGAATCCGCCTAGTATTCGCCGAGATATTTGCGTAATAGACGGTATTCTCTATGAGTACGAGCACGAGCGCTCTTATAAAAATTGGTTGCAATCTGAAACATCACAGCTAGAGGCCGCTAATTGTTACATAGAGCACCTTTAAGAGTGTGCTAAAGCATGCTTTATTTTGTAATACTGATACGTGGTGGAAAACAAATTATTGAGTCGATTGTTTAGCATTTCCATTTTTCTAAACCTTTGTTTAGACTGTGGTAGTGATATGGTAGTTGCCCAATGGGCTTTGTCAGCTGTCAGTGTGTTAAATTGAGCTGTGGTAATATCTCTTAGTATCTTTTTCAGCAATGCGACTTCCATTTGGAAATTGTTATGGATTTATATAGAAGAAAAACAACAGGAGAGACACTTATTCAGATAGATCAGAAATGCATAATAGTCAGTTGCTTGATAAAACTAACATTTCAAGTCACATTGTCACAAAACACATACAATTTATGGAAATTTGACAGGTCACATAGTAAGAGGGTTCTATATCTAGTCTGAGGCAAGACTGATATGCTCGTAGCTTCCTGTTTTCTATTAAGGACATCCTCTTTAACAGCCTCCACTATTTTTACACTCTCAAGACAGTTTCAGAGAACTCGTTTATCAATCTTTTTTTTCATGAGAATGACTTGGGATTAGTATTGCATTCATTATTTTGGACTGAATAATTTTTGTCTTTTATGAAACTAATTTACACATTGGCAGTTTTTATATTTTAGTCATTTAAAGTGTAAAGTTAATGTAATAACTTAAGTCCACATTGATTGTGGAAAGCAGTCCATTTAGCCCAGTTTTTCTGTCTATAATGCATCAGTATTTTTCCTTGGCATTTTTGTTTTCCAGCATTCTATATGCAGTGTTACCAAGTGAATTGTGCCTTCATCAGAAATGCTAAAAGTGCTCTGGCTGGGGTTATTGCTTCAGGTCCTTATTAGCAGCCTCTCAAGGCAGTTTACGAGACTGTGTCTGTCGTAACCCTGCAGAAAAGACCAGCATGTGTTTTCATTTAGATGCTGGTCGTCAGCATGGGATGCTGGTGTGCTTGTGTCTCCACTGATCACTTGTGTGAGTCTCTGAAGTGTCTTTCCCTCTACTTGCTAAACACCTTTTTGTCCTTTCCACATTCGCCTTTGGCTTGCTTAATGGGAATTAATCCCACAATTCTCTGTAAAGAGCACTATACAAATACAAGGACTTGTTATAGATTTGATATGTTTCATTCAAAGGTTTTGTATACTATAGATTTCATCACTGAATGTCATTGCATCAAAACCACTTTTTTTTTTTTTACCTTTTGGACCACTGATCCTTGACCTGGAAGCATCCGAATGCATTACTGTTTACAATACAAATGTTTCATATGTTGCCATATGTGTCACTGACCTCCTCCAAAGGTGGTTTGACAGTTGGATGGCAGTGTTAAACAGCATCTAAAGGTCTACATTTCTGCTACACATTCATCAGTCTGTTCAGGGTTAATCAGTGCTTATATTTTAAAGTAAATGGACCTTCATGTTTTAACCTGCTTCTGTTAATAAATCGATTTCTGGCAGCTTGGCTTTTCACCTGTAGGCATTAATGTGAGGGTTCTTATAGATGAAGCAAACATCTGGCAGTGCTTGTAACTCTTTCGATGATTATTAAGTCTTTCTTTCTCCTTATAGTCGCAGTGAATACATTTTTGTCTTGTTGAGTCATCTTGTGCTATTCATGACTTACAGGGATTCAGAATGATATATAATGCAGTTCAAAATTTTGCTCTCAGTAAGTTTTATTTTTATTGTTTCAAACAAGTCTCTTATGCTCACCAAGACTGCATTTATGTGATTATAAAAAAAACAGTAAAAACAATAATATTTTGAAATATTATTACAATTTTAAAGAGCTGTTTTCTATTTTAAAATTTAATTTATTACTATGTGATCAAATCTGCATTTTCAGCATCATTCCTCCAGTCTTCAGTGTCACATGATCCTTCAGAAATCATTCTAATATGATACTCAAGAAACATTTCTTATTATTATCAATGTTGAAAACAGTTGTGCTACCTTTTTTGTGGAAACAGTGAAACTTTTTTTCAGGATTCTTAAATTAACAGAACGTTTAAAAGAACATCAATTATTTTAAATAGAAACCTTTTGTAACATTATAAATGCCTTTACTATAACTTTTGATCAATTTAATGAATCCTTGCTGAATAAAAATCTTCATGTAGTCTTCAAGTTTTCATGTAGATTTCTATTCTATAGGTTTTACTTAATATTTCCCTTTGTCAAGTGTTGAAGCATAATGAATAGTTTATTGTCATATTGGTCTAGTTTTGCTATCCATCTTTGCTTAATCTAAAAGTGTTTTGGTGCAGTACTTGATCTAAATTCCTCTCAAGGGTGCAGGTACAAGGTGAAGACTCTGAGATCATACTTTTAAATGTGATAATCATGCAGGTGAAATGCTTAAAAGAACAGCAAAATATGATGCAACGACCAAAGATGTCCATCTGATGCATTTACACAATTAAAAAACAGCACAAATTGAACTTTTCCCCTCTCACTTACATAATTTAGTTGTGTCTGGTCTTGAAGACCAAAAGGAGCAGATATTATAAGCTATGAGGTGTGAGCATTTATTTGGATATGACCTGTGGGCCACCTTATTTGGCCATTGATGAATTACGGCTGGTTGGAAAGAGAGAGAACGAAAGAAGAAAATAGTGAGGAGGCAGAAAGAGAAGCCTGCAGTAATGACAGCTATTTCCTGCCATCGCAGGAAGCTCCTCTATTAGAACCAGATTTTCTTCAGCTCCAATGAGACTGCCTTTTTATTCCTTTAATCATTCACAGCTCCTTAAAGAGAGAGCAAGTAAGAAAGAAGGGGGCTGTGGGGAGAAATGGAGGTTTCAAAGCCCATCTGCTCAACCCCAAAGCTTCTATCCACGTCTTTGTTCTCAAGCATTCCCTTTTTGACGGAGTTTCAAAACTTTACTTGTTCATTTACTTGTTCTGTTTACTGTAGAGCGCACTCACTTGTATAATCAGCTCATACAATAGAGCTGAGCTGTGTCATCACTGAGCAATTGGTCTTGGTTAAAGCTTTCTCTAGTTAGCGATCCACATACAGACCATTATAACCACTTCACATGATGACGTCTTGAAGTTTTAAGGATGATCATGCACATGTTTAATGCATTACAAAATTTGAGCTCATGCACAATTTAAAGATATGGATTTAGCATGAAATACAATGTTTCCTGTAATGTGTATGGCAATTTGCTTTCTTTAGGTATATGTTAACTTTTCACAGTGATGTTGAATAGAATGGAGACTTTTCATTACAAGAATATATTTACACAAATAGTACAAATTTAAAAAAAAAAAACTTTTATTCAGCATGGAGGCATTAGATTGATCAAAAGTGACAAAGAAATGTTACAAAAGTATTAAGCAGAAAAACAGTTTTCAACATTGATAATAATCAGAAATGTTTCTTGAGCAGCAAATCATCATATTAGAATGCTTTTTGAAGGATCATGTGACACTGAAGACTGGAGTAATGATGCTGAAAATTCAGCTTTGCATCACAGGAATAAATTACATTGCAAAACATATTCAAATAGAAACCAGTTATTTTACATTGTAATAATATTTCACAAGATTACTGTTTCTACTGTATTTTTGATCCAGTAAATGCAGCCTTGGTGAGCAGAAGAGACCTCTTTCAAAAACATTAAATCTTACTGACCCCAAACTTTTCAATTTAAATGATAGTTCCGAAATGCAATGATTGATCAGGCCTGACAACATGTGGCTTGTGCAGCTTTGTGCCTTTCTGTTGACAAACTAGTGCTCTCATTTAGCAAGAGTCATAATTAAAATTGTTTCGAGTATTTGCATCAGTACTTGAGCTTGATCTTTGGCCACTTTGGCCTTTTCTGATCTTCAAAAATGTTCTTTTTATAACAATCGTATGGCTGAGTGAGTACAAAAAATTCCTCTGGTTTTCATTCAAATCCTTTTTATAGGCATGCACCAGAATGATTGCCAAAAAATGTGTGTGGCCGTCTAAAGTAAGCCGTTGCTTTAGAAGTAACAGCATGCTGCATACTTTCCATATGTCTGCATGGTGAAGTCATTAAGCCATACTTCATATATAGAGTTGTGCATCCTGGCCTGACATCACAAAACCACACCAAGAGGGTTCAATCAACTATTCCTGGTGGTAAGACATGGATGGATGGTTGGAAAGATGGATAGCAGTTATTTATTTTTCAAGCTATTATTGTGGTATCAGCTATTTCACCCAGATTAGCCAGTTAAATGTCTACCAAATGAGTGATTCTCTACCAGAAATAGCTGAAAAGAGCACCAGACGTTATGACGAAATACACCCATCACTAGTGATTTCAATCGTTTTTTGGCTCTGAACTCTTTCTCTCAGCAGTGATTTTCAGTTGGTAGGATCAGTCAGACCACAGGCCGTGTTATTTTCATTACCCACAGTGTTGAGTGCAGGAAAGACGAGTTTTCCCATAATTCTCCCTCCATGTGCAGCTGTGGTTCTGGAATCAGTCTTTAAATTAGATGGGGAAATTCTGGTTTGTATTAGCTCATCTTAAACTAAAAACCCATGTGTGTACCTGATGGAAAAAGCTGAGAGAATACTTGCACTGTGCAGACCACAGTAACATCAGATTGATCATGAAATTAATACATAATCCTTGTCCAGTTTTTTATGTTTTAGAGATCCCAAGCAACATACAGAATAGTAAATCTTTTCTTTAGAAAACCATGCACTGATTAATAATGCCAAATAAGACCAGAAATTATTAAGAAAGTAAATAGGGAATGTACTCAACATCCCCAATTATATGTTTTTAGGTCAACAGATTTAATTAGAGTTTCAAAGTCCAGGATTTGTTGTTGTGTGGCATGATATTTGGGTTATAAGTAGAATTTGGTTAGAATGTCTTATGAGGGGAAAGTGAACAACCTTTGTTTAGTTTACTGCAATTTGTGTTTGTTTCTATGATGCTCATCAACATTGATGAACATAGAGGAATGTGCATGTAAAAAGATCAGACACATGAAAACACTTACTCAATTAAGATGTTTTCCATGTAAACATATCCCCCAGGAATCCAAGCTCGGCCGTAAAAAACACAGCATGCTTAATTGGCAGACCTAGTCTGTGAAAATAACAAAACTTAGGTCACACTTTTCACCAGCTTTAGTCCCTTCAAGGTAAAAAAAAAAAAATATAATAATAAAATCATCAATAAGTATGCCAAAATATGTTTTCCATAACTCTTTAACATTATTTAATCAACTTCATTTTTCAAGTTATGAGATTCAATTAGATTTTCTAGCCAGTTTAATATAACTTACATTTAAATTACTTACTCAGCCAATTTGATTTTACTTCAAACTTGAAGGCACTGGCTGAACTTAAGTTTTGAGTTGAAATATGTTTTCAAGAATAACTGTGAGCGGTTTGTTGGTTTCTTGGATGACTTGAAGCATGCCAAACCACTTGGCATGCTCCATAATAACAGATTCTGTAGTAAAACTCAGGCTTTTACATTCATTCCTGCATGGCAAATATCAGCTACTGTGAGCTCTTTTACTCTAGGTCATATTCCATGTCAAAAAAGCATCCAAGATGATAAATCTGATCTCTGTAATACATTTTGTGTCTTTTGTGACATTTGTCCAAAGATACCTTTTTTGCTTTCTTCTTTTTTTTACTTACAAAAGTGAATGACTGCCTACTCATGTTACGTCATCATTGATCTCTATCGTTAATCATTAGTCACTAGTGATCATTGGAAAGGCATTTGAGACCCGTAAGCACTGGTAATGGTGTCTTGAAACGGATTTGGCACAGTCACATACTCTGCATGTCCTGTCCATAAATGAAAAGACATTATCTCAAAAAATAATCAGCTGAGGAAATTAAGAGTGTTTCCTTGCTGTGCAAATTCACTGTAATTACATCAGATAACTGGAGTTTGGAATGCTCTGGACTATATATTTTATTGTTCATGAAATTAATGCATCTTTTTTTGTCCAGTTAGTATGTTTTAGAGACCCCAAGCAATATATAGTACACGTTATTGACTTTATTGATAGACAAATATTTTTCTTAAGTATAACATGTACTGCTTAATGCACAATAAGACCAGGAATGTGTCTTAAGAAAGCAAATAGGGGTGTGTCCACAACAGAGTCAATTATGATTTTTAGGCTTTTGTTGAGTTTTAAAGTCCAGACTGTTTTGTTGCAGGGCGGCATGATCTTTGTGCTATCAGTAGAATTTGCTGATAATGCTTTGTGAGGGGAAAATAACCAAACTGTTAGTGATGATATAATTTTTTGGAACACTATGGAGGATTTTATGGATGATTTATTTTATTTTGTTATTTTATTTTTCAAGACTATGAAATCCAGGTTTCCAGAAAGCATGTTTCACATATTTTTGAGAGCTGCATGTGTTTTAGTGGCACTTGAATTGACTGCCAACTCACATGAATATATATTCAAGGCAGCTGCTATCTCTCACAAATGGATTAGACCATGTGTTGCTTCATCTGCTATTCATTTCTAGTTCTCTACCCATGCTTTATGTAAAGTTAAGTTGGAAAGATCACATCATGTTAATTTCGGAACATGAGAAGTGTTTTTTAGCACTACCTGTGTTAAACAGAGTCTCCATCAACATCATGGAAAGCAGAACTGTATCTCATGAGAGAGGGGAACAGAATTTAACTGTGCCATTACTCATGTTCCTAGTTTTAATATGTCACCAAATATCTGGGTCAGTTACATACAGTAGGTCATGAATCCATGTACACAAACAAATGTTTTGATTGGGATTGTATCTCATTATTGACTATTGTATTGCACTTATGGTACTCTTTGTTAATGTAAGCATCTGCCCCGCAGAAATGGCAGAAATCTTCCTAAAACAAAAATGCAAGGCAGCTGGAATTTTATTGTTTAATCTTGACATTTTAACGTCATTCTGTTAGCCGTAGGCATGAAAACATCAAGCTGCAGAAAAGTCCCAGCTGAACCTTGAGTTGTCTGCATGAATCCAGACACCTCCAGACCTCACGGCTTCTTTTCCTGTGTGTTTGTCTGCTCTCCTCTTCATCCTCATCTTTCACTCAGCACCATTCTGTGTAATTATAGCCTCTGTGCAATTACATAGGTATGCATAATGATTTTTTCCCTTTGCACGCAGTTTTGTTTGAGACATAAAAGTGGAGATTAAAAAAATAATAATAACAAGTTTTGTACTTGTTAAGCTTTGAAAGCTTTAGTAATTTATGTTTTCTCAAACTAACTTTCAAATGTCTCAATAATATAGCACCTGAGCCACTCAGTTCATTTGTGCAAAGACAAAGCATCAATAGAGTCACCAGAGGCTCTGTCAATAACAAATGCTTTTTCATTTAAAAGTGCAAAATTGTGGAATTCATTACCCACTGAATTTAAAACCATGACTGAGTTTAAACTGTTTACTTTTCGAGTTAAGTCTTGGATGAAATCGAAACAGGAATGTACCCATTTGTAGATAACTGGTTTGTGTATGTAAGTGATTAATTTGGTGTGTTTAAAGAGATGTTTTTAAGATAAAATAGTAAACTTTGTAGTGTAAAGGCCCAACCATGGACTGGAGTTAAAAATTAGCAATAGCTATAAACTCTTTTTTGCATATATAGCATCAGTTTCAGACTTGTTTTGTACTATGTTTAATTGCAATGTCCATGTCAAATAAATGAATAAATAAAAATAAATACTTCATCTGATAGATTATATGGTTACACAGTTTAATGGTTGTACATATTCAAAATATTTTACCTCAGAATTCCACAAAATAGTGCACTTGAAAAAAAAGATGTGGTATTTAGTTTTACTCAGAAATTGCTTGTAAATTTCCCAAATCATTACAAAGAAACGGCAAGTAGAACATTTAATTAAACATGACATTTTGAAGTTTTGAGTTATCTTGTAAAACTCCAAGTATCTCCAAAAAAAACTTTTTTTTACAGTGCATTGAACTTCCAAGAATAACATGGTAGTACTTTTTTTAAAAAATTTGTGAAATATCAAAACATCCTGATATTACAATTTGATACCATCACTGAACCGTCAGTATTTTTTTTTTAAGTTAACACATTTTAATGAAGCATCTGTGATTCCAAATGAACAGCTGCCTTGCCCATGTTTGACCAGTCTAATGCAATTGTTACATTACATAACATGATGACACCCATGACCCCTGGTCTGGCTAATATAACCCAATCAATGATATTGATATACACAGAAACAATTATTGATCTCAATCAGTGGGCTATTCAGAAGTATTCATTGCACTGGCGAGTCGAACAAGGAAAAACTGTAAAAACACACTGAACTGAAAGCATGTTGTCATGTACTTGTGCGACAATAGTAATTAGGCTTCTGAATTTATGGCCCAAGTGATTACACCAAGGAGAATTATACCCTTTCAGCGTGTGTGTGTGTGTGTGTGTGTGTGTGTGTGTGTGTGTGTGTGTGTGTGTGTGTGTGTGTGTGTGTGTGTGTGTGTGTGTGTGTGTGTGTGTGTGTGTGTGTCATTCAAAGGGATACTCAAACAAAATGCACCATTTGTAGGAAACAAACTCTATTGACTGACTCCTTCTGGCACGAGCCGTCAGTCAGGTGGGGAGCGCCTCATTGGCAGGACAATGAGCCAGACTTCTGTTTACTCTTTAACACGTCAATGGGTCTTTTGTAAGAAGGCCTATAGTTGGAGTGTAAGTGTCAAACCCTCTGGAGACTGCATGCCATGCTGTCACCCCTCTCCATCCTTTGTTACCCCTCTCTGTTCAAGCAGGGGATATGCATGAGTTTAAGGAGATTAAAAGGAGAAAAGGCTAAAGTATTCAATCTGGAAGGCAGATATCTGATTTTGCTATACAGTGGACTAAAAAATATTGGAACATTTAAGTTACACTTGAAAATGTCTGTCATTAGATGACTTTTTGATGATTTTTTCCATCATTTTCGCTCAATGTCTTTCAATCAGATGGTGTTTTAGAGACTTATATTGGATGTATGAAGGTTTTCATGAAATAGTTTGCTTGAAAATTGTGCTTGTGCCATATTTCTTTAACTTAAATGCAATTTTCTTTGATATTTTGTTATCCAATGCATTGACGTTCATGCATTTTTAAGTGTGACTTTAAGTGTCCAAATACTTTTTGGGGCCATTGTGTGTGTTAAACACATCACTCTGACATCTTGTGGTGAAACATCAAGAAAGGTCCTTCAGAAGAGTTTCGGTGATGGCCATCTGTCCCTCAGTTGTTCTCCCCGGGGGGCTTCTGTAAGATAGATCAATAATCATTTCCTAACGACAGACACACTTTCAACTGTCTCACTTTTTCTGAAGCTCCTTCCGTAGAGTAAAGCAATCAGTCTTGTTTTTGTTGATGAGACAGCTGAAGGTATACCTAAAGTAATGCTTTAACATTATAAATGTGAATGCAATGCAACAGAAACACTATTCAAAAGGTTTGAGTCAGTACAATTTGTTTATAAAAATGCTCCTGAAATTTGCATACATTTTCTCCACTTATCGTTAATGCAAATCTTTGTAGACAAAAACATTTACACCATAGACCATGCATAACAAAAAACGATGAAAAGTTCCCAGTTCCCAGGCAAGTCCCAATCTCTAGTGTCCATATGTGTTTATCAGCAGTGTTTTGGCTGAGCATTGTGGATCAGCTGGCTTTGCCCCTCAGGCCACATATTGACTTTAGGAGATACCAGTTGCGTCAGAGGACCCATTTCATCTCTAGAATTCCCTGTCATGACGTTAAAGTAGTGGCATGGGCAAATCAGCTGATCGTTTTTATACTGTAGCAACAGAGTTAAGCTGAACCAGAGGAAATGGATTGTTCATCTGTTTGTTTGGGGCCTGAGGGGTCATGTGCTTCCTGAGTTACGCCTTTCAGCTTGCATATACTGGACTTTTGTGGGTGATTCAACACATTGAAGTTTGGAATTTCATAGACTGTCATAAGACAAATCGTAGTTTTCCAAACATCCTACAGAAAACCATTAGCACACATGGAAAGATGATTGCAGACTACTCATAAAAATGAACAGACACTAATCTTGCTCAGCCAGACTATCGTGATAAAGTTTAATTTGTCATCTTATTCTGGCCAAGAACTGTCTGACTGATATGCAAGGCGGCCAATCAGTTAATTTAGTTTTTACATGCCATTTATAGTTAGGTTTATCTGAAGCATTTGATGATAACACAGTATTAAACTATCATTGAAATGATTTCAGATCCCCCAACAAACAACCCGTGTTTCTATTCTACATTTTTCTTATGGCATTGAAAATGTGTCAACGAACTCTAAAACCAGCTGTATAGGTTATGAGAATGAGTCCATTGTTATAGTCTTGGTGGTGATTCTTTCTACCCCAAACCTTAGAGGACGTGAGCAGTTTCTGCGTTCCATTTTTATTCCACAGGAAGGGGCGACTTGTCATGCGTCAGGTTTCCTGTCTCTGAGAATCAACCATTGTGTTGCAGGCCCTATCGACCAGTTGCTTAACAATTGCTTTCAACCCTTCACTCAGCTCCTAGTGGTTTGTCCATCACTAAATACAAGATCCTTTGTATGTACTCCCTTTAACATTTTGCATTTGCAGGAGTCACGTTTTCTAAAGTTGTGATTTAAAGTCTCTGTTTTAGATAATATGGTAAGTACATTTATCAAATAATCCTCAAGACATGTTGTGTGTTCCCTCAAATGTTTCTCTCTGGCATGGGCACTGCAGAGACACGTGTTGAAGGGAGAAAAACCCCAGTTTACAATGTAGCCTGTGATACAGTTTATGAAGAACAGATGAGAATGTTGGCAGTGCTCCATTCTGAGACTGATGACCTTACATGTTTGGCCCAGGTCTTCATAGTTTCATCCTCCATGGACTGTAGCTACACAACCGTGCTCTGTGAAAGATATACTGCATTTCAAAAATAAAAATGATTTCATTGAAACGGCTAGAATATAACTAGAAGGCTATTTTACTTAGATCAATCCCTTAAAGTGATAGTTCAGTCAGGACCACTATCGTCAAATACGATTGACAGTTAGCACACAGTTTGGATTGGCGGTATGGTTCTGTTCTGGGCAAGCCTAGCATGGATAAGAGCAGCAATAACTCCATTTAGGGTAAACAGAACAGAACCAACATGAATGTATTTCAGATATCATTGAGTCAAGATTTAAAAGTACAACATAATTCGAGAATTTATTCTGATTCGAGGGGAATCAGAATGCCAAATCCTGATTGGAGACAGGTGGAGCTGGGGATGGAGGAGGTAATTCGCTCCTGAGAAACGCGATAGCTGCTGATAAGACTGAAGGAGCTTATATATGAATACAGTGATAGGCGTTGTATTCCTATAGGTAGACGTGGATCAGCTGAGAGTCAGCTGATGCGAGCTTGACTAATGTGACATGCCAGAACTGACGAAATTTGATCAATTACTTAGTGTTTCGAAGTTGAGCTAAACTCTTATGGGTTTTTAGAATGACATGAGGCTAAGATATTTTTAATGAAATCTGAGAGATTTCTGGTTTTCACTTTAATTTGATGGTCCCTTTAACACATTCTGTGTGTTGACTATAAGTAACATTGCACCTACATGTTTACTAACTCTCATTAGAGTGTTAGTAGAGTATTAGTAGACTGGTAGGGTTAGGGTTAGAATAAGTTGACATGTAGTTGCATAGTTACTTATAGTCAGTAGAATGTCTGTTGGAAGACCATCACAATAAAGAGTTATCCGATATTAAGCAGACAGTCTACTAATACTATAATGAGAGTTAGTTGACATGTAGTGGCAAAGTTACTTATAGTCACCAGAATGTCCAAGAGGGACCATCAAAATAAAGTGTTACCGATTTCTGTCCATCCAATTAAAGTCTCTGCGCCCAAACCGTTCATAAAGAGATTGTTAAATAATTCCATACAAATCGAGCGTTTTAAGTCTTCTGAAGAGACATGTTCGCTTTAAATTATGAACAGATTTAATTTAGGCTTTTATTCACATGGAAATGGAAGCTCAAATGGCAAGCTTTTACCTTGTTAAAGCTAGCCATATTAGACTTTTTGATCTTTTGGAGTCTTCACTCTCTTTCATTATTAAAAGAATGATCAGGGTATATAAATATATATTGTGTTCTACAAAAGAAAGAAACTGTTGTACATGTTGTTTTGGATAAAAGCAGGTGCTAAATGACTACTTTGTGAAGATTTGGAGTCTATTTGAGGGATGGTTTAGAATTATGGCTAAGAATTAAGGCCCCGATATACTTCAAGCGAAATCAAAGAACAAACTCATGATGTGATGTTATTTAGAACAAAATCAGGCCAAAATGAAGTTCGTTTGGAGTTCGTTTCAGGAGTTTGAAGCAGAACTTTCCGAAAAATTTACTTTAGCTGGTAAACACCTTCGTAAACAACAAAGTCCGTCAAGGTCAGATGTACATGAGTGACAACAAACACTGAGGAGCTGCTTTATAGTATTGAATCCTAATTGAAAGCAACATTCAATACTGTAAAGCTGTTTGGTTTAAAGCAATCTATTGTATAAAGAATAATGAAAAAATAAATAATGATGTGAAATATTAATACATTTTAAATTACTGTATTATATTTGAATATATTTTTAAATGTAATTTATCCCTGTTGAATTTTCAGCATCATTACTCCAGTCTTCAGTTTCACGTGATCCTTCAGAAATCATTCTAATATGCTGATTTGTCGCTCAAGAAACATTTCTTATTATTATCAATGTTGAAAACAGTTTTTCATATTTTTTCGTGGAAACCGTGCTACATTTTTTTCAGGATTCTTTGATTAATAGAAAATTGAAAAGAACAGCATTTATTTGAAATAAAAATGTTTTGTAACATTATATATTTACTGTCATTTTTTCGACACAATTGAATGTATCCTTGCTGAATACAAATATTAATTTCTTTAAAAAAAAAACAAAAAACTTTTAAATGGACAAGTCAAACGATTGAGACGTGTGGCTCCGCAACACAGATACAATCAAGTGATGGGATTATGGTGAAAAACGCCTGGATCTGAGGAGGCTTTCTAGAAGCTTAGAAGTCTTCAAAAAGGATTTGCCTTTTTCCCAGACACTAAAAGATTTCCACATTACTTGCT
Source organism: Chrosomus eos (assembly GCA_036326025.1). Lineage (NCBI taxonomy): Eukaryota > Metazoa > Chordata > Actinopteri > Cypriniformes > Leuciscidae > Chrosomus > Chrosomus eos. The sequence continues at coordinate 38,279,017 of CM070828.1, forward strand.
TTTTTTAACCCTCCCACGGAGTGGTAAGCGCTGTCATCATTCCCTTTTCATGTGTGGTTGACCCATGTTTATTAGTTAAGAAGCCTTAGCATGCACTTTCCCTGAGATGGTTGTATATGTATGTGTTGTACTGTATATGGTGTCTTTATACAACCTTGAAAAACTAGCCACAGATTGGGTGGAGTAGATGTATCTAGTGAATGTCTTGCAATGTAGTCGGTGTCGCCACAGCATGACAAATTGATTGGTTTTGAAATTACTGTGGTTGAAAACATATGCTAGCCTTACTATTTACAGGACTGTATAGGGAACTTGACCCCAGCACTTTTGGACAGCGAGATCTGTCCTGACAACATTTCTGAAGACTTAGCACATAAATTATACATTCATGTCAACTGCTGCTAACTTTTTTTTGTTGATACTGGGTTATATAACTTTGTTTTACACTATACAGTTAAAGTTTGAGATCAGTAAGGTGGTTTTTTAAAGAAATTAATACTTTTATTCAGCAGGGATGCATTTGATTGATCAAAAGGCATAGTAGACATTTAAAATGTTACTAAAGATTTCTATTTCAAATATTCTATTCATAAAAGATTTCTGAAAAAAACACTGTTTCCACAAAAATAATAAGCTGCTCAACTGTTTTCAGCATTGATAATAATAATTAGAAATGTTTCTTGAGGGGGAAATCAGCATATTAGAATGATTTCTGAAGGATCATGTGACACTGAAGACTAAAGTATCTGCGCTTATCTGCTTTACTATGAGCCCAGGCAGAACAACGTCTTTAAAAATGAAGTCAAAGTAATTCACATACAGGTACCTAGTCTTAGTGGAGGTGAAATAGCAGATTAGCATGTTACAACAAACAAGTGTTGTGTCTCTGTGGTCAAATGAACTAACCCAGAAGACAATTTTTTTTGCTCAATTGTAGCTTTCATAGCTGTAGAGATTTAATGGTGTTCTCAAGTATGTGTCTCCTTACACACAAAGTATAGAGCTATAAAAATCATGCAAGCGCGTTTGCTCCTGGAAGAATTTGAGGCCTGGCTTTGGGAACTGAATATCGTGCTATAATTGATGACACGAACAATTTATTTTTAGGTGAAGGTTTATACATACTTGCACATGCCTTATGTTTGAAATGCTGTCAGCAAGATCAAGTCAAGACACAGATCTGTTTTATTAAGCAGGACTGTACTTCCTCTTTCCAAGGCAGTCATAAAACCTTGTCTCCTTAGATTTCCACGCACTGCACCTCAGGCAAACCTTTTGCACTGATGAAAGAAGTTTTTTAATTGATCATTCATAATTTATAAGCAGGGTAAAAACTGATGTAAATGAGTTTGTAGAACATTCTCTTTGAATTTTTTACTAGTATGCCAGATGGCACAGAATAATTAATTCTTGTGCAAATGGACACAGAATTTACTGTAAAGTATGAACTCTGCCTCAGGATTAGTATTTGTTAAGTCCTTTTAAGCAAGTCAGTTCATGTGGGATGCAGCTTTTTTTTAGGCAAGTAAGTACACCTTCTGTAGTGAGGAAAGACCAAAACATTCAAACCTTCAATCTACATTAAAAGCAGACAAAATATTGTAATATTATAATACGGTTTATTTTTTCTTTCTTCTGTTTACCCCATCTCTGGTATCACATGTCCTGCATGACCTCTGACCTGGTGGGGACCGTTTGAGTCCAAGACATGAGCTGCAAATGTGTCAGCAGGGTTTACAAGATCTATATCAGCTGTTATCGTCACATCAATGTAGTTCATGCATACTCAGCTTAATGAACTCGATGTAGAATGCATATATACCCTCAACTGAGAGCGCAAATGTGTGTTCATGTTTCTTAAGCCGGTGTGTCGTGTCTGTCGGCAGGTTGCGGGGCAGCGGTACTCTCTCTGGGACGACTTCCTGGTGCAGGGCCGGCATGAGGGTCAAAAGGAAATGACCTTGGAGGAACTGCTGAAACACATTAAGGTTAAAGCACACACGCTGTCAACATCACACACTTAGAGACATCAGATACCGTTCACACTCAGTCTCACACCAGCTTTTTTCTACAGGTTAAAATCTTTTCTCTGGCACCAGAACTGCTTTTTCTGTAATATAACAGCATTTATTTGTAACTGAAATCTTTTGTAACATTATTTTTGAATGGTAGTTTATGGAGGAAATTGGTCAACTAGACGTAAATCAATCAATTATACAGTTACAAATGCTCCAAAAATCATACATTCTAGATGAAAACACACATTGAATACACATCTTAGGGATATACAGTACGTGTGTATCTGGATGTGTGTCGAATTAGTTGATTTGATACTTATTTCTCATTTCAGGAAAAGCATAAGTTGAACATCACAGGCTTGTATTATGGGACGGCTATATTGTACAGCAACCTCTCCGATCATACTGGTCGCCTGAAGCTAAGGTGTGTATGCTGATATACAGCTGTTATGAACAGAAATACACACACAGCATTAATGCCTTATCTGTTGTATACTATATTAAATGCTGACCTGCATTAAATTAACTTTAATTCTAGAGCTATATATCATTAGATTTGTCTAAACTGAGAGATTTTGAGACTTTGGTCCCTTAGGAAAATATCCATTATCCCAAAAATAAACACTAAGACATGGACACACACAGTCTTCCAGCATGACAGTCATTTGAAGCCACATGCCTTCATTAACCCCTCACTCCCCTCTTTCTGCATGTGTGCACCTAACATCAATCTGTTGATAGACTTCAAGGTCTTTCCTGGTTCTCTTCCTGCTGGAACCAAAATTAGTCTCAAAATTAGAAAACAAATACATTTATTACCCTGTCAGGTGCAGTTCTTTCCTGACGTTTCTTCATCCACATTTCTTTGAAATGTTTGGCATGATATAAAAGCATGTGAAAGCAAGTATGCATGTACACTACCAGTCAAAATGTAATTTATTCCTGTGATCAAAGCTGAATTTTGACAAAACTACTACATTTGACAGGTACTGTAGTCGTAATGTAACATACAATAACAGATTTTAAATGTCACAAGATTTCTAAAGTGAGGAATGAAGTAGAAGAGGTCATGTGACATTTAAAAACTGTTATTGTATGTTACATTACACATACAGTACTTCTATACTTCTATTCTATTGATATATTTTTTACATTTTAAATAGTTAAATGTGCAGTAAGCTAGTACTTCATTCTGAACATAACCAGTGTTAGTGAGGCATAAGAGTGACCTTCCTGTTCCTCTCTAATTATGAGATACAGACCATACCACACCCTCACATAAATAAACACTCTCACGCAGCCATTCTTATGTAAGTGTATCTTATGTAAAGAAGTATACTGATGTTAATGCGGGTTTAAAGGGTTTGGTGGTACTTTGATTTAGACTAACAAGTGAAATGGGATTTTTATTAATTGATGAACTTATTGTTTATGCAGCATAAGTGATTTGGTACGCTCCGCAACCAAGCGTGAGATTCCAGATCACCAGCAGATGTTGGAGATCATTCCCTCGTTTGAAGAGGACGAGGATGAGGACTCCACGATGCCCATCAGATACCTCCTCAGGTGAAGCTGGACCAGAGAGCCTTACATTTAGGAACACCACCTTAATGAGATTATTCTCTCTATTAACTTTGAGTTTATGTGCTAATCAGTCATAAAAATCATGGGAATGTGTACGCTGCAAAAATCACTGTTAAAAAAACATGATGCATTTAATGAGGTTAATCCTGAGAACAAATACAAAAATATTGCCTATACAACAATACTAAATATATGTATATTTAAGACTCTTGTTCCTGATGCTGGGTTACTACTGTAGTTAACAAATTTTGAACTAACATGAAACCTTACTGTAAAGTGTGACCAATATTATTTCGAAAAAGTCTTAATATCTTCTCGAGAATCAAAGTAAAAAATAATTAAGTTTGGCTATGTTGCAATGTCAAATTTGAACTGGAAAGTCTCTAATTCTGATCTTTTACAGTTTATAAGTGAAATAGCTTTTCTGTTCATTCTTTTAAACGTGTATCCAGGATCAATACGACCCCTGTGGTTTCTTAATTCCCGCCCTCATCCCTTTGTTATGCATGACCACACACCCCTCACCTCACTATTATCATGTATGAAAACTATTCCAGACCAGAGCCAAGTGAGCTGCGTCTGCTCCAGTTAATGTCATCACCTTTAGACGTGTGTGTGTGTGTGTGTGTGTGCATTCAGACCTAATCACATTACAGCTCTGAGTTTCATTCACAAACAGCTGGGTCTTTATCTTCTTATTCTATTCTGGTTAGAAGTCTTAGATTTAAATTCTTAGCCTACTGCATCGGTCTACATCTCATATCATTCTGTCAGTAAAGTCTTATTTTAAAGAGAGAATTCCAGATTTTACTCAATTACTGCCTGTTTCTTAAAAATAAAGAGGAATAATTGCACAGTATACTGTATGGGATATTCGGTGTTGTTGAAACCATAAATTGTATTTGCATAAGTAGCAAATTTCACAGAGAAAAGTTGTCATTTAATACAATGGCTGCAAACCAAATGAAACTTAGAACGTCAAACTTGGGCAAGCTAAACATGAATAATGTTGGTTAACTGACATGACAATAAACTATTGCTTTGCAAAAAAAAAAGTGTGTTTATTCTAATTCTAATAAATGTAACCATGTGATAAAAATTGGTCTGTTATATTTCTGTTGCAGCCAATTAACAAGCAACAATGGCATATTTTTTCTTTAAAATGGGCTGAATGATTAAGTATATAACCCAAAATCCTCATTGCCATCAAGTATTTTTTATCATGACATCAGTTTCTATGTTTTTCAGGAATATAGAGCAGAATATTATCTTTTATATAAAAACATTTATTGCAATATTTATTAATACATACAACAATATTAGAAGACATTTTCAGAAATAAAATCCAGTTAGTTTTCAGAAACACATCAGATGCATCCAATGATGTCATTGCATATGATAGGCTGTCGACTCCCAGTCTTCATGGCAGCGCTAAACTGGTAAAAGTCTGGTCCCATTTGGTGCAAACTTGTGTGGGACTGGTGAAAGAAGGGTTTCGGGGCTTGGAATCCCACAGGACAAGACATCCGTTTAGTGCGTTTAGTCTCCTCAACTCCAACTCCCTTTGACATGCCTGCAATTTTCCGCCGCATGTTGACCAAAAAGTCCTTGGCTATTTTGCGGCTGGCGTTCGGCTTCAGTTCTGCAGAATCTGGGCACTCTGGAAGGTCCATCCAGTTTTTAATAAGATCTGCAAAGCTGTTGTCTCCAAGAACCAGCGGTTGCCTGTTACGCCCTCTAGTTAACAAAGACGTGGTCCAGTCCGTTGGGTCGCTGGCCTCAAACGACGTCCAGCGCTCCAGGCATGCGTCTGATGTGGATTTGGGACGGGTTCGGTTGGTGCGGACACACGCGGATGATGAAACGCGTACATTCCTTGTGCGCCGCAACACTACGCCCTCATCCTGCCACGATGCTTCGGAGTACCCGGAATCAAAGTCCAGACTTTTCAAGCTGCTGGGGGAGCCCTGAGGGAGACGGCCAACCACCCTGGCCTCCTCGTCCTCCTCTTCTTCCAGTGGGCTGGCCAGGCAGCAGGCCGAGTCGTAGGTGCTGGCGTCACTAACGTCAGAGATCCGCAGGCGACTGAGGTGCTCCCGCTTTTGTGCCCTCTTTTGACAGGCTCGAGTGGCGTATGAGCACTTTGATTGATTGTCGGGTTCTCGTATCTGCTTCAGATCCTGCAGAGACCTCATCATGTATCGCATCTGGTCCCGAAAACAGTCGCCCGAATTGCGAGCGCACAGCTAGAGAAAGAAAAAGAAGAGGTTAGAGCTTGACTGTGCAAACTTCAGCATGCATTGCTTACAAGGCTACTAGATGCACCACACTGATCACCAGCTGTATGCATTTTTTCATGGCATGTCCATCATGTAGTAACAACCATGCACTGTACCATGGTACCGACAAAGTACTTGCTAAAGGGCAAGAGTCAGTTCCTCATTTTCTAAATAAAAACTGTAGATCAACAGCCAGACTGATGTGTTCAGGATCTAAAATCGCCTCGGAAATCAACTCATGGACCAGGCCACATACATTTTCCAGAGTTTAATCCAGCAGCATTAAATCAACAACATGAGTGGGAGAGAAACAAACAGTCCATTTGGATTGTCTCAGGGGAGAAGAGTCAGAATATGATGCATGCCGATACATCCGCACTGATTGTGGGAACGGGAAACAAGAGGAGTCCCTTCCTGCGCCGCTTCTGGAAGAAAGACAGGCCAGACTTCTCCCAACTCAGGTTCATGATTAATGCACGGATTGTTGTGGTCGAAAAGGGAATGATGTCATTTTTTTGGGACAATGCTGAAGTATGTTGGCCAGAGTTCACAGCTAATGATCTGGGATCAGACTAATTGTATAGAAGTCTATTTGGGATGGTCCAAAAAAGAAAGAAAAAGTAACGCACTTATAATTGGGAATTACATCAGTAATACATGACTAGATATTCACCTACTTAGAACAGCAGTGCCATTGCTAAATGATTAATTGAATAAAAAGAATCTGAATAAAATGTGATTATAAAATACATGTACATAAAAAAAAAAAAATACAGGAACATTTATGCTTTTAAACCCTTCAGAATGTCTTGCCTCATAGACTTCCATTGTTCATTCTTTAAAACAAAACAAAAAAAATCCCCTTGACCACCAGGCATATCAAATAGATTTCATTCCATCCAGGGTCCACACCTCTCATAAAGCAAAAAGTCCCTGTTTTCCAGTGATAACATCCCCGTACTCTCAAGTGATTTACTTTACTTTCGCTTCCAGCTCTGCAGTAGCCGTTAAGCACTTGGAATTTTTTGGGAATGCTTTTGAAAGGCAGAAAAACAGCCATCTATGTGAACCAGTCTGAGGGCTGCAGAGCAGCTGAGTTTAAGAGCCGGTTTAAGCTACAGGACCAGTGACCACTCTATGATGTTATCACAGCTGTGAGAACTTAGCCATTTGGCTCGAAGCTGCAAATGTGTGTGTGCTTTAAAAGCCAGCGGTTGCCAGAGGCCATGAAAAATGCATAGAGTAGGGTAGCGGTTAACCTCCATCGCTGCTGAAAATGTACATTTCATTTCACAACCCAGATTACAGTTCAAGATATAGATTTACAATGCCTGAGGGAGGCACAACATACACCAGTGCATGCGTCACATTCATATTGGAGTTAAAACTATAGAAAAATGCAGCATATATTAAATATATTCAACATTGGCTACTATTACAGCTTTTGAGACTCTGAAAATGACCATTTTAGTGGAAGTGCTCACAGCAAGAAAATAAATAAAGTACTTGTTACTACTGTAAAACCATAACTTAATATGAGATCTACATTCAAAAGCTTATAAATTTAATGTTTCATATTAATAGTTTTATTTTAGTAGGCTATTCACTTATTCTATCGGTTCTCTTCTTTGCATGAGTACAGGCTTTTTCAAATAATATTTTTTAGACAATAATATCGTCTCCAGATGAACAAGAACAAAGCAAGCAAAACAAAACACTTACCATGTTTATTTCTCCGTTTGCCGAGTAAGTCCTCTGTGTATATTTTCCTGTTTCCTCTGCAACAATAAAAGATGTGGCATAAGTATTTTAAATAATGCACAACAGTGTTTATATGTGACCTAAGTGCGTTTGACACTTACCAAACTGTACCCAAAAAATATGTCAGGTTTATAAAGTAGTCCAGAAGTCTATTAACCGCTTCTGCGTGCATCAGTCAATGCGCGTTCGCAGTGAGAGCCGAGAGCTTATGAGCGCGCCGTCAGTTTCCTCCGGACAGTCTCAGCCAATCAGCGATACGCGTCAGGCTGACATCCAATCAGAAGCCAAATGTGAGTGAACAACGAGCGCTTCTCACCTGATAGACTGATTGATACAGCTTAATGATCAATAATAATACATTATAATAATTACTTGATCAATTCATCCTACTACTTCTACTGATAATATTTTGTTATGTAATAAAATATAAATTCATAAAATGAAATGTATTTTTGTCATAAAATAACATCATAGGAATTATTTTAAACAATCGAGAAAACCATACGGAAACGCTACCAAAAAGCATTAATAGCAATGTTTTTTTGACATGTACAACTTATCATGGCATTCTTTTAAGTACTTAGAAGTAATATGACTCTGAAGCTCTTAAAAATGACCAAAGTCCAAAAATATGCCAAAAAAAATGGAATTTACTCAATACCATGACATTACCATCATCGCTTTGCCATGGTACCACCAGAGTACTTTCTGTAAGGATTGTACAAAACATTTTGTATATATATATACCCACTTTTAGTTTGGGGCTTGCATTTTTGCTTTGTTTTTTAAATGGTTTGGCATGGATAACAAAAAGCTCTTAGGAAATATTTTTGAGGAGACTTGTGGATTGTCAGTTCTTTAATTTTCTAAGTGTTCCTCTAGCGCCTACTTGTGGTGATGGAGTGAAACTGCAGAGGTGTATAATGAATATGAATCAAAATAGCATGAAAAACAATACATGCAACATTGCTTGGCAGTAAGGCAAAAACACATTTACTATACAGTGTTATAGGAGACATAAAAGACAAAGTAGCACAGGTCTATCTTACATAACTTTATTTCCAACGAAATCTTTTAAGGTATTTAGATATCAACCCAAAGACTGTAGTCTAAGTTTTATTTAGCTCTTAAAATGTGCTCAACACTTTTACACTTTTCATTTGATAGCGTGAATAAAAACAGCCCTATGATCTACAGACAGTGAAAACAAGGCACAGACATCGCGGGGAAAAAAGGGATGGTACAACAACAGGAAGGAGAAATGTGAGGTCGGATATAAATATTGTACAGGTTAGTCGATTTGGGACAGTGTCACAGTCAAGCTAGAGAGTGTCCAGATATATCAGCGGCCGAGGGAATGTCACGTCCAGGTTCAGAGCGAGCGAGCGGTTTCATGTGGTCCGTCATCATGCAACAATATACAGTTTGAGCCTGGGATGAAGTTCGGTGCTAAAGGTTTACAAAAGAGATGTCTCATTTTCTTTCTGTGCTCACATTAACTTTACAAAAGAAGCATTTTGCCATTGAGTTGAATAAAACTAACACATCCATTATAGAAGTCCTCACCCACCCCATTGGTAACCTGTCAAAAAACAAAAGCTCAATAGAAACAAATATCAGAATATAATCCTGATTCTCCACTTGTTTTTTTTTTTTTTTTTTTTTTGGCAGAAAATAACTGCAAAATTAAATATTTACACATTGAGAACCAATTTAAAATTCAAGTTTCTGGAAAGAAGGATGGTGTTTCTGTGAAGTTTCTCTTTTCCTGGTTCACGAGTCTTTTTCAGGTTATCAAAAAAACAAAAAAACAATTCTTATAGGAGGCTGAAGGTAGTCTAGCATGTGGTGTACAACCCGTTGACCAGCTCCATCAAACCGTTTACTTTCCTGAGGAATAATCACAACAAAACCAACAGCGTTAATAATTACATCTCATATTAACTGACTTAAATCATGTTAAATGCTCTGAAAAGTTTGCTTGTGCCATCTATAAAATAAATTAATTGAGGAATACACTATCGTTCAAAAAGTTTTTCGTTCAGTATAAAATAAATACATTTTATTCAGCAAGGATGCATTAAAGGGCACCTATTATGGAATTTTTTACCTTTCATGTAGTGTGTAACATAGATCTAAGTGAACGAAAACATCCACCGTATACAAAGTTATTGTCTCTCAAAAGTAAGAGTCGACTCTGAGTTGCTGATATGAATCTGATAAACTACGCAAGAGAACTGAATTTGGTGCTCACACCCGAAGCCGAGAATGAAAATGAACAACAACTTTAGGGGGAGTAAATGACAGATTTTTCATTTTTGGGTGAACTATCCCTTTAACAGTCGGTTTTCTAAACAAATAAACAGTAGGGACAGAAAACTGATGTGTAAATTAGATTTGTGCTTTAGCTCTTTAAGTGACTTAATAAAACTAGTATTTTTACTTGGCTAGATCCACCTGAAAAACTTGTACAATTACACTTGTCTTTGCTCTTTTGTGTTTATTTGTCCTATTGCTTTTCATTGTAATTTGCTTCTTTCTTATTTTATTACTGATCATTTCATTTAATAATTGCTTAACTTTTTACATGTTTTAAGCTAGGTTTGCAAATTGTTTATGTGTCTGGAGTGTGTGTGGGGGGCATCTTGTACTTTGTGTCCTAAGGAAGGCTTTGAAAACCCTAAATTCTAATAATACTATCACAAATACTGCAGTTTTTACTGTATTTTTGATCAAATAAATGCAGCCTTGGTCAGCCTTCTTTCAAAAACATTTAAAAAATCTTACCAAACCCCAACTTTTGAAGGTACAAATACGTGTGTGTGTGTGTGTGTGTGTGTGTGTGTGTGTGTGTGTGTGTGTGTGTGTGTGTGTGTGCGTGTGCGTGTGCGTGTGTGTGCGTGTGCGTGTTAACCTCATCATTCTCTTGGCCACCTTCATTAAAAGAGGCCGCAGTCCTTCAGGTTGTTTTTGATGATGACATCAGTTACAGCGTCAAACACAAACTGCACGTTCTTAGTGTCAGTAGCACAGGTAAAGTGGGTGTAAATTTCCTTTGTGTCCTTTTTCTTGTTGAGGTCCTCAAACTTGGTCTGGATGTAACTGGCAGCCTCATCATATTTATTGGCTCCTGTATGAAAACGACAGAAAATATTGTCAGCCAATTTGAACTTGTCCGTCCAATAACATTTACTTTTTAGGTACTTAAAAATAACCACATGCTAAATCATGTTCCACGAAGCCAATCAAAGAAATGTTCTGGTTTCAGTTCAAGCCTCATCATGGGATAATGTTGATGAACATAGAAAGTAATTTTGACTTATTTATTTCAGTTTAAAAAACGTCGTCAAAGACCTGAGTATTCAGGAAAGCAGATGGTGAGAGCACTGCGCGTGATCTTCTCCTCGAACAGATCCTTCTTGTTGAGGAAGAGGATGATGGAGGTCTCTGTGAACCACTTGTTGTTGCAGATGGAGTCGAACAGTTTCATGCTTTCATGCATGCGGTTCTGAAACAGAGGAGTGTGATTGAGGAGACAGTAACTCAACAGCAGAGGGCGCTGGCGGCTCACGTTTGCCCCGTGGACACATGCAGTCTGCTGTATACTAGTGTGACAGGATCTTAAAGGGGGAGTAGTTATAAATGTGTTTAGAATTACACAAAGTATTTCTAAGTAGTTCTTAGTAAGGCTGATGTCTTTTAAGTAATTAATCATTTTTTTATTTGATAAATTGTTACTAATTTTCTAACAAATGATCTTCATTAGTTACCGGTACGTCACATTTTGTGTTTTCTGTGATTTTGGCCAAATGTCCCGTGCAATTTTAATTTATAATAATAAAATGGTCGATGTGCTCTAAAAGTGCAGCTTTCGACAATTTTTTAATTGTCTAAACATATTGTATATATATTTATTAAATGTGAAAATGCTTGGGACAGGTTTGCAAAACATAGGCTGCATTTACACTGCAGGTCTTGATGCCCAAATCCGATTTTCTGACTATATCCGATTTTTTTGACGACCCGCTTACATCATCTTTTAAAAGTGACCCGGCCGTATCCGATTTTTGCATTTACACTATACACTGCTGAAACTACCAAATGTAGACGTTCTGACCCGGAAAAGGAAGTAAAACAGCACGAAATGCAGATGCGAATAAAATTATCCAGTGTTTTGCTTTCGTTTTGTATATTTGTTTTTTAAGCTTTGTATCTTATGATGGCACTGTAGCCACGAGCGCTTAAAACCGTGCCTCCCCATATCTCGTGAAATGTCTTCAAACACGGATTTATTTCTGTAACAACCCTGCATTTTTGCCTGCACTGTCTCTTCGCCCCAAACACTTAAAAGCCTCCGCATCGCTCCACTGTGTGTATCCTTCTCCCTCGCGCCTATATCAAGAATGTGATCGCGCAGTTGTGGTGTCCCCCTGAGTTGACGTCACTTTTTTAATGACGTACGACTCGCATTTACTGGGGAATATCCGATTTGTCTGCTTACATGGCACACGCAAATGCACATATCCGATTCATATCCGATTTATTACCACATATGAGTGAGGCCTGGATCCGATCTGAGAAAATCGGAATCCATGCGTTTTTTTCCTGCTTACACGTTCATGGGTCATATCCGATCTGTGCCACATGAGAGGAAAAAATCGGATTTGGGTCACTTGAACCATGCAGTGTAAATGGGGCCTAAATCACATAAAAGACAGATACACAATTCAGGTTTATCGTTCGGACAATTCACATTTTTTCCAGACTTTTCCAGTGGATCTGACCACGGGATCAGGGATTTTAAAGGGATACTCCACTTTTTTTGGAAATAGGCTAATTTTACAACTCCCCCAGAGTTAAACAGTTGGGTTTTACCATTTTCGAATCTGATATTTTCTGATTTTCTGATATTTAGAAGAATATCAGTAAGCAGACAGTTTCTGGTCCCATTGACTGCCATAGTATATATTTTTTCCTACTATGGGAGTCAATGAGACCAGAAACTGTCTGCTTACTGATATTCTTCTTAATATCAGAAAATCGGCTGAATGGATTCGAAAATGGTAAAACCCAACTGTTTAACTCTGAGGGAGTTGTAAAATGAGCCTATTTCCAAAAAAAGTGGAGTATCCCTTTAAAATGATCCGAGTGCGTCTGACACTCACCATCTCCTCGTCCTCAGCGAGCACCAGGTCATACGCGCTCAGAGCCACACAGAAGATGATGGCTGTTACTCCCTCAAAGCAATGGATCCATTTCTTCCTCTCCGACCTCTGACCTCCCACATCAAACATCCTGAAGAGAAAGGAGAATTAGAGCGGGAGAATATTTTATGCGTCACTCGGCCCTTCCATGAGCATTAAGATTTCATGAGGGTCTCGGAGGAACGAATAATGAGAAAACACTTTCTACCAGAAACCTTTTCACTTTCTTTCCATATATAGTCACCATGAAATCAAAACGGACAATTCTTGTTTATGGAATATTGCAGAAATGATTATAAATGATTTATCCATGCACATTATTATTTTTTCATGTGCCTCATAAACTTTAATCAACATATTTCCCCTCCCTCTCGCAGCCAGTGTAAGATAAGATACTAATATCATCAACAGTGTAATTAGATTACTGTACAAATTACTCGAAAACATTTCTGCATTACTAATTACTTTATAAATCCCATATCAACCTCTACCAGTTAAACAATACAAGGATAGACACAAAACATGCAATTTTAATTATTTGAAAGAAGTGCAAAGATATACTTGACTCACGATGAGATGGTTAGATGAAAAAAGGTTTGATGTTAAATCCATTGTTTTATATAGAATTGTTCTAGTCTATACAGTAATTAATCCAATTACATCAGAAGTAACTAATTCAATTCAAGAAAAATTAAGAGTAATCCCTTACTTTACTGTAGTTTAATTGCTTTTCCCTTGAAAAAGTAATTACTTCATAACGCATTAACACTGCTTGCAGCTCATCTCTTCTCTGATGATGCGTTTACTGACACGAGGGCGGGGCAACCTGTCACTCACATGAGATCCACCAATAGCAAACCACAACCATCCAATCAATTCCTCATGGACGAAATCAAGCCCCGCCTTTCATTTGTTCTCCTTTCACTCAGATATACAGTACGTCCCAATAGGGTAGAAAAGACTAGCGCAACTTCCATTTCATGCCGACTTTACACAATTCTATAATAAACTCCTCTACACGTCGAGAACTCTGAGTTTTGCCCATGTAATATTGATTTTGTTTTTATAAATAAATACCCTTTCAAGCTATTTCGGCGCAAACACACACATACATAGATCTCAAGATTCATGCTGAACTATATCAGCTAAGGTAAGTGTTATTTATAGCTCGTTGATTTGTGTACGTGCTTGTGTTTCTCACTTGAAGTGCAGATCTTTAAAGGTGAAATGAGTCTCCACGATCCCAGTGGTCTTCACTCTGGTCCTCAAGACGTCCTGCTGCGTGGGAATGTAGTCGGCCCGTCCTATCCTATCCATATCGTTCAGATAACTACACAAACACACACATGCAGGTCATTAGATCATTCACATCACAGCGCTGTCATTAAACAATCATGAATACATTCAGAGCATTTGAAAGGCTTTATTCTCTGTGTCACCTCAGTCATATGAGGGCAGAGTGTGTGTATTGGGTTTGAGATTGGACACCTGCATTAGTGCCTGATAAGGTGTGTTTACAATGGGCTGTTAGACACTAAACACTAGGGTATTGCTTACTACAGGGCTTCTCGACATTTTAATTCAGCAAAACCCCTCTGGAATCTTCATTATTTACTTGACACAGTGATTAAGCTAGTCCCAGACTAAAATGCATGTTTGAGCAGGTTTAACAGAAAGCAACTTGCACTGACATCTTAAAATATGTCAGTGTCACAGTTTTGTCTCAAGATGAACACCAGAAATTGAACTAAGGCCTAATCCTGGCTTAATCTAACCCTGTCTGTGAAACCAGGCCAATATTCAGAGTCAAATGTTATATATTGTATTGTGTAAAATGTTGCAATAATATATTATTATTTTAGTTGTATTATTATTAGTTTTAGATATTGCTATTTAGGTTTAATTTATTTAGTTTTAGTTAGTTTGTTTTTATTTATTTCCAGTTAATTATTTCAGTGCTTAACCTTTAACTTATTTCAGCATTATTCATTTTCATTTAGTTTAAGTTGTTCAACTTACATTTATATTTTAGTTTGAATTCACTATAATAACCCTGAATATAATATAATTCTAATATAATTAGTGGTCAAATCTCTTAATCGCATCTAACAAAGGTTTGTGTTTATATAATGTATGTGTGTGTACATTTATTGTTATATATATATATACACACACGAACATAATAAGTATACACATTATATAAACTTGCGTTCAATGCGATTAATCAATTAAATCGATTTGAGGGCACTAAATATAATATATAATATGCTTATTGCATAGTATATACTGTATGCATGGTAGTCAGTTTACAGTATATACAATAGCAAAGTATTATATTTATAAAAAACATTATGCATTGATAAACACTTCAAAAAGTAGTACACTACACTGCTGACCTCATGCATGTTTTTAATTTTGTGTAAATTTTGACTAAATAATAGCTTCAAGGTTGATATTGCTTCGGATTGATTCAACACAGGTCAAGCACAATGCATTGTGGGATACAGTATTCGACGCAGTGTACTCTGGTTGCACACTGCGCACTTTAGCTAATATAGTAGGTCATCTGCATATTTCATGCATACAGTAAACCTGCCTACTGTGTACAGTACACACACACACACACACATCAGAGTGAAGTTTGATCCGAGTCCAATCTTCAGAGGTTTCCGCAACACAACAGCTGCTAGTGTGTGAAGTAGACTTTGACTGGAAGCCATAAATAGTGGCATTAGCTCAGTGAGCCGGCGCTGTTGGACGGACTGAAGGCCTGAGCGCTCCGCTAACTGACAGCATTTCTATGGCAACCTCGACTGACACCGACCATACATAATGATTCAGGCTGAAAAATTAGGTCATACTTCCACAACATGTGATTGGCAAAATATACAATTTCACTTTCATAATAATAGTCCTAATAATTTCATCTATGATATTTTTTCGACACTTTAGAAAGTTGAAATTCTGGAGTCACGTGACGCGATGCGAGAGGAGGCAGCTTAGCAGCGAGCTCCGCTTCAGTTTGCTACAATTATCCTGTTAATTATTTTGATTCGGTGAAAACACCAATTGTTCGGTCATTTAAGTAGTACTGGAAGCAGACGATGTCTAAAATTCCGAAATCCTCGGCCTGTGGGGATATTAAAAGGCACCTGCGTTCACACACGCCCGACGCTACTCAGGAGGACCAAGATGGCCTGGTTGCGGATCACGACAGCGCACATAACGCGACTGATGGAAGCCAGGACATCGCGAATATTTATTCAATTCTGACAAAAATCTCAGGTGACATGGAGGGAATTGCGGAGATACGTAAAACTACCGCGTCGGTGGAAGCTAAACTATCCTCTTTGATTACAAGACTGGATGAGGTTGAAAAACGGGTGGAGTTTTTAGAGGGGGCCGAGAAAGAATCACAGGCGAATCCACCTGCCACCAAAGCTGAGCTGGAGCAGATATGGGACAAAATGGAAGACATGGAGAACCGGAACAGACGCAACAATATTCGTATCGTCGGGATCCCGGAAGGGAAAGAAGGCCAGGACATGGTGAGCTTTCTGGATGGACTTATCCCCCGATTGATTGATTCGACGGACCGACAGCTTGAAATTGAACGTGCACACAGATCTCCCGGTCAGCGCCTCAACTCGACTGATAACGTTAGACCCCGGCCGGTTTTGGCAAGATTCCTACGGTCAGCAGACAGGGACTTTGTGTTACGGGCGGCGAGAATTAAAGGCAAGCTATGCTGGGAGAACAATACTATTATGATCTTTCCTGATTTCGCCAGATCAACACAGCAGAAGCGAGACAGATTCAAGGAATGCAAGAAAATGCTTCACATGAAGAAGGTGAGCTTCGCACTGCTTTATCCTGCAAAATTGCGAATCGAAGCTAAGAATGGGCACAAGACCTTTATTTGCCCACGACAGGCTATGGCCTTCATTGAAAAAATGGAGTGATCATGGAGTTATATCCTTTTTTTCTTTTTTTCTTTTTTTTTTCTCCACCTCTGAAGTTTTTTTTTTTTTTTTTTAAATTTTTTTATTTAGCTCTAGCTGTAACTGTTAGCTGTATTTGATTGCTTACAGATTACATGTCAATAATACTTGCATGGTTATTTGTTACATTTAAGACAAGAGGGGAGATCATTGAATTTCATCGGTCATGAGTCATGACTATCGGAGTAGCAGAACTGTCGCGTGAACGCCTCGTGAACGAGTCATGGACCTTTGGACTTGTGGGGGGTGGACTTTTGATAAAACGGTGGTGCGCAGTGTTCAAGTTGAAGCGCATTTTGTTTTTTTGTTTTTGTGGGGTGTTTTGGGGTTTATGGTCACACTTCCGTTTGGTTATGGTTTAGTTGATGTGGACATGGTTACACCTGATTGTACATTTCAAATATGTCACTCCTTGACCTAGGTAAACTATCTTTCTCCACGTGGAATGTGAATGGGTTGGGGCATCCTATTAAAAGGAAGAAGGTGGTATCATCTCTTAGGCGCAATAAATCCGATATAGTATTCCTTCAAGAGACTCACCTTGGCATGCAGGAAGCTGAAAAACTAGGCAGGGCATTTGGCGGATATGTGTTTTGCAGCGAAGGGTCAAGTAACAGTAGGGGAGTTATAATATTAATAAAAAAGCAATTGCAATTTAGATGTGTTAAACAAATGAAGGATAAATTTGGAAGAGTTATTATGGTCTGGGCTGAAATACAGGGGCAAAATTTATTACTGGCCAATATCTATGCGCCCAATCTTGACGATCAGAATTTTTTTATAGATTTGGAGGTGAAGTTACAATCTGCTGTGAACTATGAGATTGTGCTGGGCGGGGATTTTAATTTGTTAATGGATCCACTCCTAGATCATAGCTACTCAAAAGTATATAACACGCCTAAATCAAAATTTATAGTAAATAGGATGTGTCAATCTCTCGGCCTCATAGACATTTGGAGACTCCTGAATCCGAATGGGAGGGACTATACCTTTTTTTCGAATGCACATAAAATTTTCTCTAGAATTGACTTTTTCCTTTTATCAAAATCACTTATCCCTTCTGTCATTGCATGTAAAATTGGGAATATCATCATCTCGGACCATGCCTGGGTATGTTTAGAGTTGAAACCTTCTATAGAGAGGAAAAAATCATCTAGATGGCGCCTTAATACATCTCTTTTACAAAACCCAGTATTCCAACAAATGCTAAAAACAGAAATTAATGTTTACATAGAAACTAATTGGTCATCAGTATCCACAGTGGGAGTGGCATGGGATGCTCTTAAGGCAGTTATTAGGGGATGCATCATTCAATTTGCCGCACATTCTAAAAAACTTAAAGCACAAGAACTATTAGAGTTGGACAATAGCATCAAGAGGATTGAAACAAAGATGAAACGCCAGGTGACATCTAGTGGTCTTAGAGAACTAACCCAATTAAAATATAAATATAACATAATTTTGTCTCAAAAGATTGAATTTTTGTTATTCAGGACAAGACAGACGTATTTTGAGTCAGGAGATAAGGCAGGGAAACTTCTAGCTAATTATATTAAGCACAAGGAGTTCTCCTCCATTATTCCATCTGTTAGGTCTTCCAGGGGAGATATATTTACTGCCGCTGCAGATATAAATAGAACATTTAAAGAATTCTACGTAGGTCTTTACAAATCAGCGTCGTCATCAACTGATGAGGATATTAGTAGATTCCTGGAACCGCTAGATCTCCCTAAGCTTTCAAATGACCAGAAGCAACTTCTGGATTCAGATATAACTTTGGAGGAAGTGATGGAGGTGATCAGAGCATTGCCCACAGGGAAGGCTCCGGGTCCGGATGGTTTTCCCGCAGAATTTTTTAGAGATAATGCTAAAGAACTTGCTCCATTAATGCTAGAAGTCTTTATGGAGGCATTTCAGAGGGAGGAATTACCACCAACAATGTCACAAGCCCTAATTAGTCTTATACTTAAGAAGGATAAAGATTCAAGTGAGTGCAAAAGTTAAAAAAAAAAAATTTTGTCAAAAATTCTAACTAATCGTTTAAATAAAGTTGTATCATCACTTATACACGTAGATCAGGTAGGGTTTATTAGCGGCCGTAGTTCTTCTGACAACATTCGACGGTTTATTGACATATGGTGGGCAGTTAGAGAGGAACAGACCCCGATTGCCGCCGTCTCACTAGATGCTGAGAAGGCTTTCGACATGGTGGAGTGGAAGTATCTTTTTAAAATTCTAGAAGTTTATGGGTTTGGAAACACGTTTATAAGATGGATCAAATTATTGTATAAACAACCGGTAGCAGCGGTTCAAACCAACGGCCTAATTTCGGAGTATTTTCCGCTTGGCAGAGGGACCCGACAAGGCTCTCCACTTTCCCCGTTGCTGTTCTGTCTTGCTTTGGAACCTTTAGCTGCCGCAATAAGAAAAGATGATAATTTTCCGGGTGTGGTAGTGGGGGGAGAAGTACATAAGCTTATGCTTTATGCTGATGACATTCTATTATTTGTTTTCGACCCCTGTAGGTCTATTCCTTGTCTTCTTGGTATAATTGATATCTTCTCTAAGTTTTCAGGTTATAGGGTGAATTGGTCTAAATCAGAAGCTCTTGCATTGACTGCATTTTGCCCTGCCTCAGCGTTTCACCCTGGCACATTCCTATGGCCTAAGTCAGGCATTAGATATCTAGGCATTTTATTCCCCCCAAATTTGAATGATTTAGTGAGAGTTAATTTTGACCCCTTAATGAAAAAGATTTCCTGCGATATGGATAGATGGGCTCCACTCCATATGTCAATGGCTGGAAAAGTCAATGTAATTAAAATGAGTTGTACGCCAAAACTGAATTATCTATTACAGTCTCTCCCAATACAGATACCTCTCTCTTACTTTAAACAGTTTGATAGATTATGTAAGGCTTTTATTTGGAATGGTAAGCGACCTCGGATGCATTCTAATAAGTTACAGAGACCGGTTGAGAAAGGTGGTCTAGGCCTGCCTAATATTTTGTTTTATTATTATGCTTTTAGTCTTAGACACCTGGCTCATTGGTCACTTCCTCCTGAGCGAGCCCCCCCTTGGTATAGGATTGAACAATCTATTTTGCCGTCTATCTCTTTGTTACAGAGTCTGTCCATTAAACTGGAAGGAGAGGGGAAAAAACATCCTATAATTTCACACTTGCAATCAGTATGGTTAAAAATTTCCCGTATGCGAAGCCTTAACCCTTATCTAAATGCTTGTTCAAGTATCTGGCTGAACCCTAAATTGCGTATTAATAAATCCCCCTTTCTATGGAAGGAATGGATTAAGAAGGGTGTCGTTATATTAAGTGACCTTTATGAGAATGGTAGTCTGAAGTCATTTGAACAAATACAACAACAGTATGGTATATCTAGATCTCAGTTTTTCAGGTATTTACAGTTACGACATTTACTTTGTACTACTTTTGGTTCTAGTTCACAGCTTCCTGAGTCAGCAGATCTACACTGCATGGTAATTTTGGCATATGGGAAAGGTCATGAAGCATCAGTGTACTATTCCTGGTTGATTCAAAGTCTTGGTGACGGAGCCTTATTAGCTCTTAAGAAAATTTGGGAAAGAGATCTAAATCTGATATTCAATGATGAGGAATGGAATAGAGTTTTAAAGAATGTCAAAACGACATCTAGGGATGCAAAGATTCGCCTTATACAGTTTAAGATTTTGCACCGTTTTTACTGGACTCCTTCCAGACTGTATAGACTTGGGTTAAAAGAAACACCATATTGCTGGAGGTGCAAAACTGATGATGGAGACTTAACACATGCTCTGTGGTCTTGTACAAAAATTCAGGATTTCTGGAAAAAAGTTCATGAACACGTTTGCACAATTTTGGATACTCATATTTCATTATGTCCTCAATTGTTTATATTAGGTGTGTGGACAGATAATGAAATAAGAGACAAACACATAATGTACTGGGTACAAACCAGTTTAATGATTGGCAGACAAATAATTCTTAGGAGTTGGAAGTCAGAGGAGGCCCCTTCTTTTCAGGAATGGATAACAGAACTAGGTAGAGTGTCCGCATTTGAAAGAATGTCTTATAAACAGACTGATAAAGTAAATCTATACTATAAGAAATGGTCCAGATACTTAACCTATTTGGAAAAAGGGCAGTAATAACTGTGTTAGAACCAAGCTCACACTCGAAAGTGAAATTGTGGTGACATATGTATGTATGCTATTATTTTCTTTTTCCTCAACATGGTATGCCGGATGTTATCTTAATTGTACCTAATTGTATAGTGAAGCCGTGACCAAGTCGGGAGGGAGGGGGGTGGGGAATTTCGGAGTAAAAATGTTGATTCTATACATATGTTTTTTATCATATTGTTATATGATGTATCATATTTGTATCATTGTATCATATGTTTCTGTGAATCAATAAAAAAAAATGTTAATCTAAAAAAAAAAAAAAGAAAGTTGAAATTCTACCTTTTTCTCCTTTTATGGCCGAATATTAGAATGCCTGTCCAGAACAAGCCACAATTCACCCCAAAATCCAAAGAAGAAACAAAAATTAAGCCTAGTAAAAGTCTATCTATCTATCTAATTAGATTATTAAATTAGTGATATTAGTGATAATTACATACAAAATCATGATCCAAGCAAAATTGGAAGTAACTTTTTTTTTTTTGCTAAAAATGAATACAATTTAAATAAAGCGTCAATATAATCACTGGAAGAGGTTCCAGTTCATTTGGTGGTCATATATCTCTAAAATGTAAGGTTCAACATGCAGTATATTACAATGACAACATACATAGACAGCACATTAATTCTATTAAATAAGCAAACAAATAAAGTGATTATTTCTTGATGTAGGCATCTACTATAAAATGCTTTTTAAAAACATCGCACTTCTCTGATCACACAATGAGTAAATATTCAAGAATTGCATCGTTTAACATGAAATTGTTAGCTCAGAGTCATATTTATCATCAAAAACAAAAATGAAAAACAGAACTCGTCTATTGTGAGATGAACCGAAATGTCCTAGTATCATCCTTTAGCTTCTTGTTTATTTCCTAGAATGCGCCGGTTTTAATGGCAGGTTTCAGGAAGATGATCACATGATGGACAGAGGAAGCAGGGCCTGAGGCCTGAGGATCGTGACACACTCCGTCTGCTTTCACTACTGCAGGATGTGGGATGAAGGGAATGGAAGGACTTCATTCTCTTTCAATGATAAAAGCAGGTCTTAATTTGACTTCTGATCTTGGTTAAGCAATTATACTTGCGTAGTAGTGGCGATTAACCATCAAACAACTGCAGCGTTCTTAAAATCTCACATTTGAATTCTGGGCCTAAAATGTGTTTACCAGTAATCATGCATAAGTTTGTCAGATTGTACAAACCAAATTCAGTCATATGTGCAGCATGTGCCTTAAATCTGTGTGTGTGTGGGGGGAGGGTTCTTTTTTTTTTTACATAAAAATGCAAAAAGTTTTCTGTGATGGGTAGGTAGAGGAGTATGGGGATAGAATATGCAGTTTGTACAGTATACAAATCATTATTTCTATGGAAAGTCCCCATAAAACATGGAAACCCACCACGAGCGTGTGTGTGTGGTCAATGCAGGTCTGAATGTGTCAACATCATGCGAAAAAAACATTAAAGTCACGTTCTGTTTCGAGAGAGATATGTAATTTAGTATTCTGCTGCCACATCTTGCACGCTTCTTTTACTCAAGTGTTTGTTTATGCAGCTCTGAAGTACATAGATGAAATATAATTAAACAACAAGTCACTTGAGGCTGTGCGCCACAGTGATTTTACAGAGGTTAAGAGGTGTTGGGGCACAACATGAAGTGGGAGGATTTAACGGTTGCCAAATGACTGTAACGCACAGCCTCGGGTGGCTTACTGCATTCATAAACATATACAGTATGATAAAAGACACCAATGAGTGCTTTGACATGCACAACCCATTATGTCTAAACACACAACCATTCAAAAATGTATTCAATAATTCATTCAATAATCTCAGGAATAAATCACAATATTAAATTACATTAGAAAAATTTAATAATATTTCGCAATATATAATGTTTTTTACTGGATTTTTGATGCAGCCAAGGTGATGCAACCAAAAAAAATTGATGAGCAAAAAAAAAATTTTTAATTCTAATTTTAGACTGTTATCATGCCAAGCTGTGTAGCAATATATGCATTTATTCGGAATTCAATTTAAAAGCAGTCACCAGCTGTTAACGTCTCACCCAATCAGATTTTAGGGGCGGTGCTATACGCATTTTATTTGACCAATCACAGCGCAGTCAAGAACAAGCTCCCTCAGAGGTCCGACACTTTTTCACAGTGCTCCATTGACTTTCAACATATTTTTGGTCTCGGCAGGCTATTACCGTCGTAGTTTTATCAAAAATATGGTTAAACGTTATGCCTGGGGCATTTGTAACACAGATACGCGTTTCCCAGAGAGGTTGGAGGGCGGTGTCCGTTTTTTTCCCTTCCCAAAACCGTCAAATCCTGACAACAGTGTTGTTTTTGACTGACCGTCAACAGCTGTCTTTGACTGACCGCTATGCTTTTGCCTCTATTTGGATACCTTGTTGTTCCTTGCGATTCACCTGTATGTCTTGAATATAGCCTTCGAACTAGGGCTGGGATAAACGATTATTTTTAAATGGTTAATATAGCGATTCTTTTTTCGATGCATCGATTAATCTAACGATTCAATTCGATTATCTCCCCATTAGTTACTAATAGCAATTTATACATGTTGATTTACATATCTGAATGAAAAAAACATGAATTCCTTATGTTTATCGCTCTTAAAATTCCAAAATAAAAGACTATACAAGTGCAAAGCAGTGCATTCTTAGTCAGAGGTAGCATTCAATAAAACTTTGAAGCCTTAAACACATAGGCCTAGCTTACTGAAAAAAGTGCATCTTGTAATTATTCTTTCAGATGAAAACAACAACTTGATGTCTAGCATTCATTAAAAAAATTATATAAATTTTCTTCATTTTCTTTTCATAGCCTACTCCAGTTCTTGTTAAAACACACCAGACATGCAAATTCTGTGCATTTTCAGCACTTTTTGGGTGAAATCATATTTATTTTGTCCATCAAAAATGCTTTCACTTTAATTGAGCGTGAGCAGCAGCAAAGACTCTGTGCCGAAACCACGCTTCACTGCTGCACACGCGACGCTCTGCTCGCGCTCGCGCTGCTCCTGTTCGGTGTGAATGCACCCAGTGATTAACATGCACGCCGGGGGAAAAAAAAACCCGCACTCAGACATCCCAAGTCTCCCAGAAATTGCGGGAGTCTCCCGCTTATTGATAGCGTCTCCCTGATGCCCGTAAATTAGTTAAAATCTCCCGGAATCTCGAGCGCGCATGCGAGACAGAACATACTGCGCGCATAACATACATAGCGCGTGCACGGCAGAGAGGGAGAGAGCGAGAGACCTTGCGTGTGTCTCTCGCTCTCTCCCTCTCTGCCGTGCGCGCTTTATGTATGTTATGTGCGCAGTATAGTCAATAATCCAGTCAGCAGCTACTATCCGGCACTGCCATCTTTGCGTCTACGTATTTTATGCGTCGACTTCATCGATGACGTTGACGCGTTGTCCCAGCCCTACTTCGAACGTATATTGCAGCCCCTTTTGCCTACTTCTATCGGACACTTTATTTGCTGCTTTATAAAAGTTTGATAAAATTTCAGCAGGAAGAGCTGTCACAGCATAAGCCATGTTGATACCAAACCAGAGCCCAGATGAAGTTTGTCGGACGTTCAACAGTAACTAAGGGGGGCCGGGGCTTAGCCAAAGGTGAATTAGGGTTCCCACACCTTTACTCCAATTCAATTCCATGCCATGATTTAGTGATATGATATGCTGAAACACATTCTTTATAGATTAGTTTGACTCATTCACAGGTGGAGCCCGTGTATGAGTGTGTCATGTAGAGTAAGTGCAGACTCACTACGCAGCCGAGTCGTTGAGCTGGTATTCTCTGGATCGGGTGAAGCAGCCCTGCACCCCGCTGTCGGCCCACAGTCTGCGGATCACATTGGCCAGGTCATCAGTTAAGATTCCCTGCTCCTCCGCTGCTGCAGACAGAGCAAACAGCTGCCGTGCGTCATCCTGCACAAACACACACACACACGACATGTGCTGAGGGAGCATTACAACACCTAGTGCACGCTTTACTGTCGCTCCAAACATATTATCATGGTATATTTGTAATGGCAATAGTTCAGATTAAAATAAACACAAAATTGCTCATATTTGCTGCTTTTAGTCTGAATGATTAATCTGTGCACAAAATAAGAGCTCGCTCCGCCTGATGGATTTGACATTGTCAGAACTTCACATTTCTGATGTACAGGTTTAATGCTTTGCGCACAGTGTACGGGACTCTCTGAATTATTTACTGAATCTCAGCATGACCTACATAGCAGTCCCAGACACTCTCACAGGTGTGCAGGAGCTCTTACCACTCGGCCCGTCTCTCCGTAGTCGATCTTGAGGTTGCTCATGGCTTTAATAATGGCCATTATGGACTGGATGGTGTTACTGTAGACCACGGCTCTGTACTGCTTACACTCGTCTTCTGAGTAGCCGTCTTCATGGATGATTCTAAACAGAGGGTGAAATGGAACAATTAAAAAAAATTTTTAAATGTAAGCAGAAACTGGATAATGCTATCTGATGAAAAATAAAATAAAAAAAATCTAAGAATGCTCAGTAAAATAAAATAAATATTGAAGTAATAAAAAATTTAATGAATTTATTAATAAAAATAATATTTGATCATATTAAGATATAACAAGTTATAAATCAGCATTTTAATCCTGCATTAAATTTATTACAAAGCTTTCAGGAATCATATAGTTTAATTGGTCTAATTGGTTAATGTATCATAAACTACTCCAATCAGGCAAATATTGGAAGCATATAATATTAGACCTTAATTTGCCAAATTGAAATGTACCATTTTTTGCCAACTATTATTAGATTTATTGTGGCCATGATACTATATCAGCCATCATATCAGTTATATCAGCCGTTAAAACTAATTATCAGCCACCATTTTAGCCCAAAATGTGTATTGGTGCCTCTCTGGGTCACACCAGTCAGTTTCAGTGGTGGATCTGAAACCTGCATCATTCATGAATTCCAGATTCACTGACGTCAGCAGATCTCGACGTCTTCTCTCTGTTCAAGACTCAGCTCATATAAAATAGGCCAGTAGGGCTTTATTCACATTCACAAAACATTAGAAATATATTAAACTATTTTATTTGTTTCTGCAGCTCAGAATGGAGGAAGCTCAGGCTAATGGATCTTAAAAGGTTTGATCAAATAAAGCTAAATCTTCAGACACTTACTTGGTAACTGAATAGAAGAAATGTGTGATACATGACACCTTCAGGACTGTTATTCGGGTTATAAACTAGCAGAAGTTCCCGTGTTTTAAACACACCCGTCTGGTGCTGGGAACAGTTACTGTCACTGTAACACTGTTTCTGCTTAAACCTGTATTAATGATCATATGGGCTGCTGTCCTCATGAAAAATGGATTTCGATGCCAGCACCTCCAGTGAAATGCAAATTATAAAACAATTTAAGGCTTTTACAATCTCTTTATATATAAGATTTTTACTTGCACTGAAAGATGTATATATTCATAGCCCAATAAAATACATTAAAGCACACCTTTCATCACAGCTGGCAAAGATGCTCAACGATGGTCCAACCCAAACATCTCAATACATAAAACTTACATTTATCTTACAAAACAGTGAACCGTTATTTCTAATTTTTTACCTAATGATTCAATGTAGAATACTGAAAAAATGCATGATGGTTTTAACAAAAATATGAGGCAGCACAACTGTTTTTAACATTGATAATAATTTAAAAAATATATTGAGCAGCAAATCAGCATTTTAGAATAATTTTGGAAGGATAATTTTATTTAAAATTATAATAATATAAAAAAAAAATACGGTTTATACTGTATTTTTGATCAAAGTTTTAAACTGTAGTGTACATGCAGTATGTGACTGAATAAAGCATAAAAACACAGGTATGAATACTTTTTCAAAACCAGTTAAACTGTTAGCGGTTTTATTATTCTGAAAAATCTATATAAATGCAGATTTACTGTATAGATGCCGAGGGTTCAGAGAAACCAGCCAATCTCTAAAACAATGAACACGTGAGCTGAATCCTCAGACTATATTCTCATATAATAAATAGTATCCCAGATTAGGATTGGTGCCTTTAAGACTTGAGAAAACATGCCAAATATTGAAAGTATTGATTCAGTATTTGTTTGTATTAAACATTGTAAATATACTGTGCTAGAAGTATGCAAAAGGTGTTTATGAAGCATGAATCCAGACATGCTTAATCTTGCATGATTATCGAGACACGACTGTCCAGAGCAGAGCTGCACATAGAAAGTAGTGCAACAATTTGGTATCACGAGGAGATGGATGGTGTCTATTAATCATGAACTGGATGAGGACTTTTCAAGAAAAGGAACCAGGGCTACATCACAGGGTCTGTAAGGTGGTTTCGCTCGTGCGGAAATGTGACTCCATCACAGAAATGAAACCCGTAACAGCAGCTAGAGCCGCTTTCTGCTAACACCTATGCTAGCGCTCCATCTCGCACATGATGTCATTTGTTCAAAGTGCTGTTGCTGCAAATACTGTAAATGTGACAGATGAAGCATGGCTTTATTACTGAATATAAATAGTGTGTACGCACTTGTATCTCAGCAGCTGCAATGAGCTCATTTACCGTCAATGTGTAAGATTCATCAGACTTAAAGCAGCGTGATCTTCCTGAGTAATGACTTCAGCAAAGATCATTACAAATCACTCTGTACGACATGTAGACTTTACGAAGATGACACCTATTGAATCGGAAGCTACGACTCAACTTAGTATAGAAGAATAAAACGTTATCAGCATGCGCTAGTGGTAAACAAATAGAGCAAGATAAATTTTACGTACACACTTTAGCAATTGTGTTTTTATGTGCGCTGAAAAAAGCGGAGCAAGTGAAAGATAATATGGATGTGGTCATGACGAGGGAATAAGAGGCCAACTTGGCATGGCAATTTTGTAAATGGAGCTTGAGGTAAGTAGTTCTCTTACGAGAGTATCTCTCGTACTGCGTAATATCTTACGCTATGGGGAAATACTCTTTCCTCGAGATATTGAAGCCAAAAATTATCCTTAATTTTTTAAACATGCAAAACGCTTTTGCAGCAGCAAGCAGACAAGGGCGAGACAGCTCGCGCGCCCATTGGCTGCCTCGCTGGAAAAGCTGCAGCCTATCGAGTGAGGCACTGCGTGACGTAATGACGAATGGGGACGCTTCGCGCTCATTTCGTCATGTCCCGCCAGTATAGGCGTGGTCTCGCCCTATAAATACCCCCTCGATAGCTGTATTTCCTCTGATTTTTCTACTCTTCACGCGAAGCTCACGCATCGCTGGATCCAGAGTGAGAAGCCGCGCCGTCGACTTGTAGCCTTATCAGCGGGACGTGCCATCTTCTGAAGTCGCTGGCCCAGCCGCCTTCAACCGCCGTACCTGCTGCGCTTTCCGGCGTACTATATCCTTTTACTCTGCTAAGTGTGTGTGTGTTTGCTTACGTGACGCAACACCCATTTATCTGTTCTAAAAGAGCTGCGTCTTTTTAAAGATGCCTTTCTGTGGCTCGTGCCGCGCCCAACTCAGTGATGAGGACCGTCACGTCATCTGTGTGTCCTGCCTGGGTCATGAGCACGCGGCTATCGCGCTCGCGGATGGTGGATGCCCGCACTGCGAACTTCTGCCTATGGTGACTCTGAGGACTCGCCTGGCGTCGTTCTCTGAGCCCGCGTCCCAGCCTTCTGTGCCGCGCCGTAAGAAGCGTCGCGCCCAGCGCGCTCCCGAGCCTTCTCCAGCCCGCCAAAGCTCGCCGGTTCGCCCGCCTGCTTCGCCGGCTTCACTTGAGTCGCTCCCGGACGGACAACGCCCGCCGTCTGCCGCCGCTTCCGCTCCCGAGCTGGACGAGCCTGCTGAGGTATGCTTTCTTGTGGCTTCTGATAGCGAGGATTGGGCGAGCTCTGTGGACCTCCCCCCCGCTGACGTGTCTAGCCAACCCTCTGGGAAGAGACCCGGCATTGAGGCTGAGCTGATGCGTCTGCTCACCCAGGCCGTGGAGAGCATCGGCCTCGAGTGGGAGGCGCCTGCCTTGCCGCCGCGCAACAGACTCGACGGGCGCTTTCTCAAGAAGGACGAAGCCCCGTCTAAGTCTAGGGCCGCCCCCTTCCTCCCTGAGCTCCACGACGAAGTCGCCAAGTCATGGACCGCCCCGTTCTCCGCCAGGCTGCGCACTTCCACCTCTGCGGCTTTTTCTTCTGTCACCGGCGCGGGAGATAAAGGATATCTCGCCATTCCTCCTGTGGAGGCGGCGGTCGCGTCGCATCTCTGCCCGCCCTCTGCGGGACGGCGCGCGCAGACGACGCTTCCTTCTAAAGCCTGCCGGGTGACTTCATCGCTGCACGGGCGTGCTTACACAGCCGCTGGACAGGCGGTCTCAGCGCTGCATACTATGGCGGTCTTGCAGATTTACCAGGCCGACCTTCTCCTTAAATTGGACGAGGAAGGTCCGGGTGCTGTCAGTGTGGCGGATTTACGAGGCGCTACGGACCTTGCTCTACGCGCCGCTAAAGCCGCTGCTCAGGCCATGGGGCGGAATATGGCCTCTCTCACCGTTGCCGAGAGACATCTGTGGTTGACGCTGTCTGAGATGACGGAAGCTGAGCGCTCTGTATTCCTCGACGCGCCCATTTCCCCTGCGGGCCTCTTCGGATCTGCCGTCAAGGATTTCGCGGACAGATTTTCTGAGGAGCAGAAGACTTCGCAGGCCATGAAGCACTTCCTCCCGAAGCGCTCGAGCTCCGCTGCAGGTCGCTCTAAGCAGCCGTCTGCTCGCAGCTCGCAGCCTCGGCCTGCATCGCCCGCAGCCGCCGCTACACAGCGCCGCCAGGCCCGGGATCAGAGACCGCGCTCTCGCTCTGCTGGACGCCGCCCCCCTCAGCGCGGGCCCCGGCCGAAGATTGAGCTCAAGCCCGAGGCCTCGAAGCTTTCCTAGCCACTCTAGGAAAGCGACGGTGTTCGGATCCCGCTGCGGCCGGTTCCCCACCGAAACGATTCGCTCGTTCAGTTCCTTGCGATGTGACTGTGCCAGTGTATTTAGCAGTGAAGCAGCCGGTGTCTCAGCCCGCTTGCCTGCACACAAAAAGCCGTTTTTATGGCTACCCAGATAAATCCAATAAAGAGTGTATTTTCTGGTATACCGGCCACGGCCGATGGTGTTATGAGTGTTGTAAGAATGCCCACGCCCCAGTGCCCATTCCCACACCCAGACACAGCCCGCCACGGTGCGAGGCTAGCACACATAAATCTGACTCAGGTCGATTGTGCAAACAATGTAGTGAATGCGCCCATACAATGCCCGCTCACGCTGCATGCCGCGTGTCCCTTGGTTTCTGTAAAAACGAAGCCAACACACAATCTATCGGCTCCGGCCGAAAGCGTGTACAGTGCGGTAGATGTGCCCGTAGGTTTGCGCCCACATCCTCCCGCAAGCACGCCGAATCCCACGGGATTCGCCCCGCTCACTCTCGCTGTGCGTCCCGCCATAGAGAATTTGAGCGCGGCCAGGCTGCCCGCTGTGTTCAGCGCGCCCCCCGCCTCGAACGCTGTAAGCACGGCGTTGTGTTCCCAGGGTACCGGGGCTCTCGAGCCGTTGCCTGGTCACGGCCAGAGCCCGGTCTGCATCCTACCTCTAGCTATTCACGCAGAAGCGTGGTCTACTCGCTACAATTCGCACGACGTCCCCGCTGTTATACGGCGCGCGTCGAGACTACGGTGAGAAACGAAGTATCTCATCTACTTCGAGCCGAGATAGCGAAACTGCTGAGCAAGGGGGCCATAGAGCCCCTTTCTCAGGCTCAGAGCGAAGGGGGCTTACACAGCAGATATTTTCTGGTACCGAAAAAAGATGGGGGCTTCAGGCCCATTCTAGATCTGAGACAGCTGAACAAAGCGCTTGTGAAGCGCCAGTTCAGGATGCTTACGACCAGGGGAATCCTCGCGCAAGTGCGCCAAGGGGACTGGTTTATGTCAATAGATCTGAAAGACGCCTATTTCCAAATACAAATAGCGTCCCATCACAGGCGATTCTTGAGATTCGCGTTCGAGGGCCAGGCATATCAATACACAGTCCTGCCGTTCGGCCTGTCCTTGGCACCCCGTACATTTACGAAGTGCATGGACGCGGCTCTCGCACCCTTGAGACTTCAGGGCATGCGAGTTATGAACTACTTGGACGATTGGCTGATTCTAGCTCGATCACGGTCAGAGCTCATAGAACACAGGGCCACACTGCTCGAGCACCTCGAGAAACTGGGCCTGACAGTCAACTGGGAAAAGAGCTCGCTGTGTCCCAGCCAGAGAATTTCTTTCCTGGGAACAGTGTTGGACTCGCTATCCATGACGGCACGCCTGTC
This sequence comes from Chrosomus eos, assembly GCA_036326025.1. Taxonomy (NCBI): domain Eukaryota; kingdom Metazoa; phylum Chordata; class Actinopteri; order Cypriniformes; family Leuciscidae; genus Chrosomus; species Chrosomus eos. The sequence goes on from CM070828.1 coordinate 38,310,461, forward strand.
ACCGGAGCGCGTACTAAGTATTCAGCGCGTCGCGGAATCCTTCCGCCACGGCTCTATAGTCCCGCTCAGACGGTTTCAGAAAATGCTGGGCCTGATGGCCTCAGCATCCTCTGTACTCCAGCTGGGCCTGCTTCGCATGCGCCCACTGCAGAGGTGGCTGAAGGCACGGGTCCCGCCCTGGGCATGGACCACGGGCCGGTGTCGCCTCAGGGTCGACCAATGGTGCGTTTCGGCTCTGAAACCATGGAAAGTAACCAGCTGGTATCAGTCTGGTGTGAGTCTGGGGACCGCCTCAAGGGTGAAAGTGGTGTCTACGGACGCCTCCACCACGGGGTGGGGAGCGCTGCTCGAGGGCAGACCGCTGGCTGGCCTATGGTCAGAGCAGGAGAAGCTCCTTCACATAAACTGCTTGGAATTGATAGCAGTCGACAAAGCGCTACGGCGCTTCCGTCCCCTGATAAAGGGCCACCACGTCTTGGTCCGGTCGGACAACAGGTCAGTGGTGGCGTACATAAATCGCCAGGGCGGCCTCGGGTCCACACGCCTTTGCAGGCTGACGGAACCCCTCTTGGTCTGGGCCCAGCGCAACCTCCTTTCTCTGAAAGCGGCGCACGTGCCTGGGCACCTGAATACGGGTCCAGACATGCTGTCCAGAGACAACGTCCCGACAGGAGAATGGTCGCTGCATCCGCAGACGGTCCAGCTGCTGTGGGAAACGTTCGGCAGAGCGCAGGTGGACCTGTTCGCGTCCCGCGAGAACGCTCACTGCCCAGTATTCTTCTCGAAAAGCAGGGACGCGCTGGCCCATGCTTGGCCCAGCGGTCCCCTGTATGCTTTTCCCCCTGTCTCGCTCCTGCCTCAGGTGTTGGAGCGGATCAGGGAAAATGGATGCCCAGTGCTGCTTGTAGCTCCGCTCTGGACGAACCAGGCTTGGTTTCCGGTCCTGATGCGGCTGGCCAGCACTGCCCCGTGGCCTGTACCGTTGAGGAGAGATCTCCTCTCTCAGGCGGAGGGCTCGATTTGGCATCCTCGCCCGGAACTGTGGTCCCTGCACGCATGGGCCATCAACGGGTACCCGCTAGCCTCCCGGAAGGAGTGCTAAACACGATCGCGCAGGCTAGAGGTCCGTCCCAGGGGCGATTCTAGGATTTTATAAATGGGGGGGCACAGGGGGGACCAAGAACCAGTTAGGGGGGGCCCATGGGAAATCAGCTAGAAAATTCAACTAGAAATAAATACTTGTTTAGAAAATATTAAACGCGATTTAAAAAATCTTTGCAATGTCCATGTGCCCTATTAAATGTGGTACTGAACAAGAGCCTGAAAATTATTTTGTATTTTACATGTGTTGGACCACACAGTTTTGTTCTTATAAATAAATTCGGGTTCGGGGGCATGCTCCCCTGGAAGAAAATTTTGTACATTTTAAGGTTAAATGCATCAATCTGGTGCACTTTGAGAACTCAAAATTAAGAGCCACAACCGGCTTCAACCCATGAACTGTGCACATTGAACAAAGGAAAAGCATTGACTTGTACCTGGACATTAAAGAGGGCTCAAACATCTTTTTAGTTATGATATAGAGTCTCAGTCTACATTACATCGTCACTGGCGTTTTAGGATGCCAAACAATTATTATAATAATGTAATAATGATTTATATAATTATTCCTATTACGTAAAATCCATATCGCCAATAAATGTAAATGGAAATGAATATTTCAAAAGTATATTTTACTTAAACTATTCTTAGAACACTACTTACACTACCATGCCGATCGCGTGAACAAAGAGCGCACTTTTCTTTAAATCACGCAGCACAAACAGAATGCATAGGCTACTTAATTACAGTCTTGTGCTGTTTTATAAAGGCACAACGCCATATCACGGTTTTTATTTTAGTTCGTTGGCAAAATATAACGCTATGAGACCTTTATGGTAGGCTATACATTTTACATCTGTGTTGGGAAAAGGGAGAAGAGAGAGTTCGGTAAAACGCTGATTCGAACTCGGGTCGAACGCATCATCAAAAGCTGCTTTCAAGCACCCACGCCCTCGCCCTACGCCACTGTAGATATTTAATACCGTGAGTCTTTAAAACAACAGATAAAGTAAACTATTAAAAATGTATAAAAATAGATTTTTTAGGTCGTGTGCGCTGCCGCGGAATAACACTGACAAGTCATCTCTATTCAGTCTGCCAAGTTACGTTAGCTGATCTAACGTTACTGGCTTGATCAGTCACACATGAAAGTAATCAGACTAACATACGGTGCGATATTTCAAAATATATATGTAATTGAGTGTGTATGTACCATAAACAATGACGTGTCGAGGTATCTCTCTCTCCAACTGTTTGAAAAACGCGGACCTGTGATTCCGCTTTGCGACTCGCAAATCAAGCAGTGATTGACAGCGCTCTGATCCAATGGCGTTGGGCATTGTCATGTTAACAGTAAATCTAGCCCAATGATGTTGGGGGGGCCAATCATATTCCAGGGGGGGCCAGTGCCACCCCGTGCCCCCCTTCTAGACACGCCCCTGGTCCGTCTACCAGACGGCTCTATGCCTCGAAATGGTCGGTGTTCTCTACTTGGTGTCGAGCCCGTGGCTTTTCACCTGTGGACTGCGGGGTTAAGGAAGTGCTTGCCTTCCTTCAGGAGCTGATGGATAAGGGTAGGACCCCATCCACGCTCAAAGTTTACGTGGCGGCCATAGCAACGTTTGCAAAACCGGTGTCTGGCCAGTCACTGGGGAAAAACGACTTAGTCGTGCGTTTCCTACGAGGAGCTCGGAGGTTAAACCCTCCCAGGCCCCCTTCAGTCCCGGCTTGGGACCTTTCCACGGTCTTGGAGGCCATGAAAGGCGCCCCGTTTGAGCCGATCCAGGTGTCGGACATGAAGCACCTGTCCCTTAAGACGGTGTTTCTATTGGCTCTCGCTTCAGTGAAGCGTGTAGGGGACTTACAGGCGCTTTCTGTAAGCGCGTCATGTCTGGAATTTGGGCCTAACGACTCAAAGGTCGTACTCAAACCGAGGCACGGCTACGTGCCGAAATCCCTCAATACACCGTTTAGGGCCCAGGTAATTTCCCTGTCAGCCCTTCCGGTTCTCAATGAGGAGAGGGACGTGAGTCTCCTTTACCCTGTCAGGGCGTTAAGGGCTTATGTGTCCCGCTCGGCTGAGTTCAGACAGACCGAGCAGCTTTTCGTGTTGTTTGGCGGCCGTTCTAAGGGACTCGCCGCTTCAAAACAGAGCCTATCCAGATGGATAGTGGATGCCATAGCGCTGGCCTACACTTCCAAGGGCCTGCAGTGCCCATTGGGTGTCAAAGCGCACTCCACGAGAGGCGTGGCCTCGTCGTGGGCATGGTACAGCGGGGTCTCCCTGCAGGATATCTGTACGGCTGCGGGCTGGGCCTCGCCGTCTACATTTATCAAGTACTACAACCTGGAGGTGCCCGCCTTACAAGCTAAGCTTCTGGCGGTTTGAACTTCGGGCTTATCGGCCGCCATGCGGCTATGTGTACCCCTACGGGTCTGTTACCCCTACGGGACTTTTATGAAGGAGTGATGCTTCTAGCCTCTCCTCCTCTACTCTATGTGAGTTATGGTGATTATGCACTAGATGTGCCCCGGGCTTGGCCCCGGGACTCTGGTGTTGGATCCCTGTCCGCACGGCGTGTTGCATGGGGTTCCCCATAGCGTAAGATATTACGCAGTACGAGAGATACTCTCGTAAGAGAACGTACTCGGTTACTAACGTAACCTCGGTTCTCTCTAGAGAGGGAACGAGTACTGCGTATCTTGCCGTGCTTGGAATATGCTCTGGTTCGCTTCGGCGTTAAAAAAATCAGAGGAAATACAGCTATCGAGGGGGTATTTATAGGGCGAGACCACGCCTATACTGGCGGGACATGACGAAATGAGCGCGAAGCGTCCCCATTCGTCATTACGTCACGCAGTGCCTCACTCGATAGGCTGCAGCTTTTCCAGCGAGGCAGCCAATGGGCGCGCGAGCTGTCTCGCCCTTGTCTGCTTGCTGCTGCAAAAGCGTTTTGCATGTTTAAAAAATTAAGGATAATTTTTGGCTTCAATATCTCGAGGAAAGAGTATTTCCCCATAGCGTAAGATATTACGCAGTACTCGTTCCCTCTCTAGAGAGAACCGAGGTTACGTTAGTAACCGAGTACGTTTTAAGTTATAGCACCATATCATATTGATCAATACACAGCTTTGAGCAGCTTTGTTCATTTACTATGAATCGAGTAAATTAACAAAGTCATTGATCGTACTGTGATCTGTACTAGTCAAAGGTTTAATAGACATATAGCCAAATGTTGTTTTTTTTTAGCAATATAGTCGTGCGTGTGTTTGAATCTGAAAATAAATAAATAACGTAATGGTTAAATCATAATTGCCTTCAATTGAATTATATCCAAAACTGCATGTATGTTTTCAGTAAACCAAAAGGTCACTGTGCGGAACCGGATGTAGTCGTAGCAGGGGAGAGACTAAGTCGATTCAGATTTTAAATACCATGGAGTACTTATTGATAACAATCTCACTTTTAAATTGCACATCAAGAAGGTTTATCACCACATTAAGTTCAAAGACAGTATCAATTTTTTTACTTACTTCATCTGTTTCACAATGGTGCTCTTCCCTGATTCACCCGCACCTGAAGACAGAAGAAAACAGTTTGAATGACAATGAATGCAGAACAAGCAGTCAAACAAATAAAAACTCTAAAGGTGAAAAATTCTATTCAAACACTGGAAAGCGTCAAGTTCAATAAAACTGCGCAGCTCCAACTGCATTTTGTCAATTTCACTGTATAGCAATGTCCTGTTTTACATCATGGGTTACATCATCATCTCAGCCGTTCATACCTTATTGTTTACATTTCAGGGACTTTATAGTGCATTAATGACATACAGGGTCTCTTCCCGACGGCTGGCCATGAGTACAGAATAGAGCACGCTCTCAAATATTCTGTGCATGATGTATCATATTGGAAGGACCGAGGCTGTGTGTGTCTGCTTATTCTGAGGGATTCTGCACTTCCTTCACTGGCGGAGATGATTTGAGCCTAATACTGCTCACTGAAGCTGTGCCAAAACATCTGCTGTCAAAACTCGGCTTCTTGTTGACGTAGCCTGGCCGTGGCTCTCCGCTTGTTTCCACTGCATGAAAGCCTGATGTCCTGAGAGGCGGCTCACAAGTTCACCGATGTATACAGAAAAAGGTCTGGGAACAGTTCGGATTATTCCTGCATGAAGTAATGAGTCTAAGTCATGAAAGCACAGCTCTGAGCGGTTCTGCATCTGAAAATGCTGAGAGAACGAAAACCTCTTCCAGTCTAGCTTTGAGTGGAAGATGCAGAGAGGTCATTCAATTATTATGAGTGGAAAGATATAATACCTAATCATTCTGAGTTACTGAGTTATTCTGAGGCGAGATGAACAACTGCATCAAAAGGCTTTCAGTAAAGTGTAAAGTTTATAATCAGATCATATTATGGGATAAATCAAAATCTGCCAGAGTTCTGCCAAATGCACAGAGACAGAATCATTTTAGTTTATCATGCTTGCTACAAGAAGTATCGCTAGTATTTGTCATTTTTAATGTTAGGGATGTTTCAACATACCATGGCATTAATGACACATATATATATATATATATATATATATATATAGTAAAAACAGTTGCCTTTCCTGTCCTCATCTGGATTAATAATTAACTTTTGTTACCTTTGACCTCCTATAGTGTCTACACTGAATTTATTGTCCACTGTACTTTGAACAAAGAGGAAAAAAAAAGGTCTTAGGAAAAGAAGAACCGAACAGCACACCTAAACATTTACCTCCCAGTGCAGAGACCCAAGAGACAGTCACACAGCGTCCCCCGAGCACTGCTACACATACAGCTCATGAGATATACCATTACACCAACTCTAACATATTACTACAATACTTACTAGAAAAATAATTGATACTTAGAAGACTTCAAGAATAACAAGTGAATTGTTTATTCACAAACCCATAGAGGGTAAAACAGTGTAATTGGAGACAACGGGAGTGTTTTAATACACATCAGACTCAAAGTATTCACAGTATATTAGAGATTGTTCCTTTGGTGAGGCTTTAAAAAGCAGGTAAAGTTGAGGATAATATCAGGTGGCAAAAGATATGATGAACAATTACTTAATGTAACATCTTAAGAGTAACATCTAATTAAATTAGTAATTTAGAAATATTGTAAACAACAGTGTCAAATTAACAACAGCTGCTTTATAACCAGTAGTGTTTGCAAGCATTAATATTACTATTGCTCAAAGACAGGATTAGTATGCATAAAGGGGGTCGCACACCGGACGCGCAGCTCAGCGCCGCGCCACGTCTAGGACAACTCTCACCTGAAAATCCGATAACATCAGCAATTTTCTGATTTCTGTAAATAAATATAAAACTAAATGTATATTGCAGCACAGGGTGAAGTCCGTATATACATTAACTACGATTTGAGAAACATAAATGTAATATAAAACTATGTAAAGGGCGCCCTGTGGCGCGGCAGGATTTTGAACACGGTCCTGAGCCGTTGCTGGGCGCCGCGGACAGGCGCCGCCGGTGTGTGTACTCTCATAGAGAATAATGTGTTCGAATTTAAAAGACATGGCACTGCGCGGCGCGGCGCTGAGCTGCGCGTCCGGTGTGCGACCCCCTTAACTCGCCATACCTCAGGGACATTAGATAGATTAAAGCTGCAATCTGTAGTTTTTGCTCTTTGTCGCCATCTCTGTTTGAAATCTGCAATTTCAGTTATTCGCAGAGTTAAACACAGCGCGGATGAATCCAATGTTTTGAGAATGTGCAGCTGTCAGTCGCCGCCGGTGTGGAGACTGTCATTCAGAATCACAGATTATACTGTTTGGAAGTATGACCAACATAAGAATTTTCGCCGGAAATTGTCGTCTGAACAAGTAACATCCACTTTTGTTCTGACCAACTAAGGGAAAAAGCAGCATTGCAGTAAATCACGCTGATTAAATCTAACGATCGCTTATATCAATATTCCGATGCACAGAAAAAAAGCTGTCTCTGCGTCCGTTTTTAACCTCTGACCTCTAACCTCTTTTAACTAAAACGCTTTTTTTTTTTTTTGCCTTGTTGACTTCCTGTTGCGGCTGCTATTGTGAGTGTACCGAACCAAGTCAGCCTGTCATGATGGAGAAGGACAAGGATGGAGTTTTAGGAGGAATGTTTTTGTATTAAAAAGTTGCCTTTTGACAAAACACATATTCTGTGTACAATTAACAAAGCTGGATTCAAATCAAGATGGATGCACTGAATTTTCGGCCGCCAAAAATTAGTCAATAAATGGCATTCGTTTTTTGGCCAAAAGAGAAAAAAGGCAGAAAATATGCCGCCCCGTCTCTCCGTGTTCAGCGATCACGATTCATTCTCACGCGTGTGCGTCTGTGTGTGGTTCTAAACGCTCAAAACATGTACCAATCATGCACTGGAAAACCAAAGTCTGCTCAAATAACGTGACATTTCTCAGTAGTAGACTTCTGTTCGCAATAGCCCTACTGAGCTGGTATAGCCATGCTGGGCAACAATAGTAAAATGACCTGCTCTGATCACATGCTCTGGTAATAATAGCTTTGTAGGACTATACTTTATTTTGATAATTAGTCGAAAAAATAAATCTTTTCAATCCGAGTATGTTACATAGAACTGAATGAAGAATAATAAATTGATATATTAATGTGTAATATTATTTTAATATAGGGCTATTTTCTGTCCAATTTATTTTGGACATTTTTATTTTTTTTCAGTCGTTTAATTTAATTAGGTAATTCTACGTTTAAATATTGATGATTACAAGCTTGGGGGAAATGCGATTAATTGCAATCAGCAAATTGTGTGATTAATTAGTTATTTATTTTAATCAATTCCCAGCCCTAGTTTAATAATATCAAGTGCTGTGAGAAAAGGCTATAAATCTCCACCTCCAACATCCTCACACGCATAGCCTACTAGCCGAGACTACATCTTTATGTGTACAGATGTGACGTAATGACGGAAAGACAGGCTCGAATCCCCGTGGAAATCCACCAGTACCAGTGGAATTAAAAACATTATTACAAGCTAACCGTTTTAAATCGAGCTAAGGCAAGCAGAGAGTTTTGAACACTGGCTGGTTATGTACTTGCTCAATTTATTTTGGATAATTGTTATCCCAAAAAAAAAGTTACGGACTACAGCTTTAAACAATAAAAAGCATTAAAAAAAAATTATTTACTGGCATTTATGGTTCCATAAAGAACCTTTAACAGTTGAATGGAATCTTTCCATTCCGGAAAAAAATTCTTTATAGTGAAAAAGGTTCTTTAATTTATTGAAATGTTCTTCCCACTAAGAAAAAAAAATGTCCTTAAAGGTTCTTTGAGCAACCAAAAATGATTATTCAATAGCATCACTGCAAAACTCCCCATTTAAATCTTTATTTTTAATGTTATGTGTAATAAAAATAGAAGAATGAGGGAAATAGAGAGAAGCAAAGAGATGTGTGATTATCAGGTCCTCTTGTCTAACAAAGGCCTCTGTGTGCGTTTGGCTGGCAGAGAGGATAGGCCGCCTCTGTTTGCTATCATTTGGGCAAACATCAATGCATCTGAATGAGACCCTCACTGGCCTCATGGCAATTAGTAAGCGGAGGGGAACATGGTGTCCTCATTCACAGAGAGAAATGACAGACTCACAAGTGTCTGTTAAAAAAAAACGTCATCATCGTACTGTGGCATGCAAAAACAGGACTAATGGAACGGTTCTGTACAACCCAGTATGCATGCATATGATAACATTGCAACATCTGGAGAACATTCCCACAGTTTCACAGACCAGGCTTAAGCTAGTCCCAGACTACAATGCATGTTTGAGCAGGTTTAACTGAAAGCAACTTGCACTGACATCTTAAAATATGTCACTGTTTTGTCTCAAGATGAACACCAGTAATGTTTTTTTCTAAGGCACGTTTATAAAAGCTACTACAATGTGTCCTAATTGAACTAAGGCCTAATCCTTACTTAATCTAAGCCCTGTCTTTGAAACCGGGCCATTGTGTTTGATTAACTGTCGGCTAGGTTTACATCCACCTGTTATGTGCATTTAGGAAAATCGCATGTAATTGGATAACTGGACTAACCCAGTGAAACAATTTCATTGCACAGCATCTCAAACGTTGGTTTGATTATCTTGAAATGCCTGAGCCAAAGTCTGTCATCAGAATGATTCAGCATAATGACTTCCCAGAAGCTTCACACGATTGCATTCCCAAACACCAGGCAAGATAACCATCCGAACGCAAGATAACATGACGCCGTTTGTTGCGTTTCGTCTGCGCAATTTGATACGCAAGCCATTGATGATGTAGGACAAAAGAGGCACAGTGGCTTGGGGACAATAGAGCAACTTCTATTTTTATTAGATATTTTGCGCCAATTTACCAGGAAGTGACTATTTTGTTCTCTTAAACATGTTTTAATCGCAAATGTTTTGTGCCATATTCCAATTTTGCACGCAGGTTAAATTTACATCTTTGGATGGAAACATATCTATTGTTGTGTGCAAACATCATAAAAAGTGTCATGGCAATTAGTAATTAGTAATTCTAGCTTCCAACCGGAACATTTTCCAAAATAATTTAGTCAATACAACATCTAAATGAAAATGCATTTCAGCAACATGTGCTATCAGGGAACATCGAGCTTCATTCATGAAACATGAAACAAAACAAATTCATGTAAACTGCTGAATTCAACAACAATTGTATTCAATTCCAATAAATCGAACTAGGAAAAATAAAATATATACTTTAAATGCAATGTAAATCATTTGGGATAAAAGTGTCTGCTAAATACATAAATATACATAAATACATAACATAAGCATGGTTTTATGATTTACACAATTCATTCTGCTCATGTTTTATGAACTAGTCTCATTGTTCACTGTAATAAATTATATATCTGTAATCTAATTATTAAACAGACAAACTCCCATTATGAATCACCATCAATGCCATCAGCCAGTACACACCCTGTTCGCATTTCTATTTGGCAATCCATGCTACACCTTCACCTGATTTAACACCACTTCTGCTCATCCAATTTATCTGCACGAATAAAGAATCGTCCACTTGCAAGCGCTTAAACAAGTATTGCTCTCAGGTCAGACCATTGATTCAGAAAAATAGCAGAGCAAACCTGCTGTCATGCTAACACTTGTTAGCGAGCCGTTATTGGTGGGCCTGCAGGGAATCTGTGACCACAGAAAGCTCCAGTGAATTTAAACAGCTAAAGCTGACAAAATTCAACACATTCCCAACACCCTGAAGGATCGCTTATTTGACATTGGGGGTAATTTCATAAATACTTTCAGATAATTTCAGTTGCATTTCCATTTAACACATTTGATCATAATTACCCATTCCGAACATTGGGGGGAAAAAGGGAGGGGTGCTTTTTTGGTACAACCATTTTCCACTGTCGTTGAGATGGACTATGTGGTCTATTGTTGTGGTCTAACATCATAATTCTCGTATACCTTTTTATTTCAAGTTTGACCCATAAATCAAAACTTAATGTGCTGGGATGTCCAAACATTGAGAGAGTGGCACAGAAGGAATGATGCTGATGAAAAGCTCTTGTGTGTCAGTGATTTTTTTCCATAATGAAAAAATGACGGAGGGAAAGTAAAGAGGCAGAAGAAATAATAAAGGGTACTAGCATTGATGGGTAGAGGACTAAGAGAAAGGACAGTGGGGAAATAACTGTATGTGACCCGAAGTTTGACTGATACAGGACCTCAGTACATTTCACACAATGACATGAATCAATACATCTTGTCTTGGTATGCAAATAATATTAAAAGACATTTTGGACATGGCAAAATATCTTGGACAGAAGGGTGGCGTTATATAACTACTTACTATTCAGAGTTGCCATGCCCAAATCGACAAAATGAGGCTGAAAAAAATATTTTGCTTACTGAAAATAAAACCTTTTAAATTTGATATCTTGAAACTTTAAAAATATGATTTGCAGCTAAAATAAATAAATAAAAAAGTAAATGCAAATTAAGTAAATCTAAGTGCCGTCAATCAGAAAATGTTCTCTCCCACTAATATACATAAAATCTTTCTCCCAGTCCCACTAATATAATTCAGATGCGTCATGTTTGTCTAATTTAGCTACATTATAACTGGCAATTCAAGCTGCAGCTTTACAGAGTAAGATCTGCTGACGATCTAACATTTGAACTCTATAATTAACTGAGGACGTTGCAGACAGGCAGTAGAGTAATGGTAAAGTTTGAATTATCGTGACTAATGGTGTTTAGCGGGTAGATCACCACCACCAAGCTTACTTTAAAAAGTATGCCAAGTAAGATCAGTCTGCATGTGCATCACAATCCACCTGTGTCAGAAATAAGAGGCATTTCTTTTCATTGTAGCCAAAAACTATATTTAGAGCGCATTGAGCATTTACTGTAGATCGGCAGAGTGCCAAACATGATACCGCAGCACTTGATCTTATTAAAAGGAAAAACACTCTTTTGCTCTGCCACACCTAGCTCGTTTCTGGACAACTTTGGAAGCTTGTATTGCTTGCTTATGCAATACATTAGATTACGTTTAATACAAGTCAACAGCATTAGTAAGAAAGTAAAACCTCTTAAAAAGGCAGTTATAGTAAAAGTACTGAAGATTAATATTTAGAGTTATCAATCTGAACAAACCCTAAACTTTAAAGAGGCCATAAGAAGCTTTTCCTTCAGCGTGTAATAATCTATCAGTGTGTGTATATTTAACATCTGCAAAGTTACAAAGCTCATAGTCTCCCACTAAAGGGATTTATTATTTATTTTATTATCTAACAGAGAACTCCAGACCTGCCTAAAATGCCTCAATCGAAGTCTAGATATTACTTCAACGTCTACATCAAAAAGTGACGCATTAAAATAATGCCCAGCCAAATGCCATTTCATTTCCTAAGCTAAAATTGAGGTGTTTAGCTAATCACAAAGCACTCGGTCAGCTGGCCAATCAGAACAATCTGGGCTTTTCACAAGGAGGGGCTTTGTAGAAACCAGAACTCAATCAGAACGTTTCAGACACAATGGGAATAGAGGTGCTGCAATTAATTATTTTTTTTGTTTTTTTTTTACATTAAAACATTTTAAACTATTCTACACCCAATAAACAAAATAAGAAGCCTTTAAAATAACATCATATGACCCTTTAATATACAAAAATATTTATGTAAAATTGCAAATAACACTAATTATCTTCTGATGCTGATCTAACAAAAACATACAGGGAGGAATATTGAAGACTCAAGATTAACCATTTCTTTTTTGTTAGGCACACATCCATAAGCTGTCCGCAAACTCCAGTCCTATGATCCTCCAGAGGACGTATAAGGAAGTAAGAGATGAGAGACACATAAGCATAAACCAAATATCAACACAAAAATCAATCAATCATATCTCTCTGTTTACGCCACCTCTCAGAGTAAATAAAGAGCTCATCTTTTATGGTGCAATCCATAAAAACGAAACTCTCGCTGCCTTTTCTGACCAGCCCGGAAAAAACACTAAGTCCTATAGGATGCATCTACAAGAGTAACTGCCTTTCATGCTGTCTCCATAAGTAACATCGCCTTCAAGCAAACATATAGTTGTAGGAACTAGAATGCTATTACTATTGCTCAGGTCAGGACTAATGGCCTTGTTTGATCTCTGCTGGCCCACGTAATTTGAGAAAGATTAATCCCTTTGCTACGTCATAGGTTTGAACTTTGCTTAAGCTGGACCGGAGAAAACACATCAATAGAGACCTGGTTTTCAGAGGCAGAACAAACAACATGTGGTCGATATTAAACCAGCAAGTCATTTGAAAGATTTCTTTGAACTGCTTTACTTCTTTAACAAACATCATATATATGACCGTTCAAAAGTTTGGAGTCGGTAAGATGTTTCTGAGAGAAGTCTCTTCTGCTCACCAAGACTGCATTTCGTTGATTTGATTGATAGAGTAAAAAATCGTTTTAGTGTGAAATATTATTGCAATTTAAAATAACTAGTTTTAATATTTCTTTGATGACAAAGCAACATTTTCAGCATCATTACTCCAGTCTTCAATCATTCTAAATCTAATATGCTGATTTAGGGCTGCTCGATTATGGGGGGAAAAAATCATAAAATCACGATTATTTTGGTCAGTATTGAAATCACGATTATGTAACACGATTATTTCACATGATTTTGAGAACGTGTTGCATTTATTAAAAATATTTATTTCAACAATTCTTTAAAAAAAAAAACCTTTATTGTACTTTAACTGTTGAAATAAATAATATAACAGATAATACTTCAATAAGTATTTAATAATTCCCGCAGGTCTACCACTTATAATGCGGGAAAGTCTCCGGCAAACATTGATTCACTTTAGCATGTAGATTGTATGAGTAGTCTAAATGAATCCACACAGATTATAAAATCAAATCAATCATTTTAAAACTTTCTCCAAGACGCAATTTCACAAACGGCTTGAGTGTTCAGCTGCGTCTTCTCTCTCTCCGTCTCTCTAAATGGGTTGGACAAGGCAAAAGTCAAAACTACATTCTCGCGTTTAGGAGGTGGGAGCATTGCATCATAACTAAAGTTGATAATTTTCATTTATTTTTAAGTCTTATCAGTTTAAACATTCAAGCTGAGAGAGTTTATGGCTTCGAGAGAGTTTATTTTGTCTAACACAAGACAAAGAGTGTTCTTGCAAAACACAACATGGCAAAATAATCGTTTTTACTCGATTGTACTATTTTGGTGATATTTGGGAGCCGAAATCGAAATTCAATTAATTGTACAGCCCTATGCTGATTTGTGGCTCAAGAAACATATCGGGGTTTTTTTACACACAATATTTATTCCAATTTCACTAAAAGACTGAAAACAAAATGCATGTGTTCGATCAGAACGCAAAGCTAATTTTTGATGCACACTAACAGAAACGCACGTACGGCTTGCATAAGTCTCTCTAGGTGAGCCTGTTGTTGCCGATAGAGGAAGTTCAGGTGTCCCTGTAGAGAAGAACCGTAATGATGTCTGCAGGGAATCCAAATCAGATCACTTAAATCAAGCCTCAGGGAACGCTTAATTACAACTGCTGTTCTTGTTTCCTAACTCTCAATGAGACTTTATTTCCCTTGTATTCCAGCATTAAGGCTGTCGGGGCTCTCAGCGCCTCCTCTCGCTCTCCCGGGCCCCCGCGCTCTCTTCCTGCACTTGTTTTTCTCTGCTTTGATCACTTTTTTACTGTAACGAACAGTCAGTCAGAGTCTCTCCGCAGACAACTTCACCTGTCTCCTGAGGTTCCTGGCTCCCTCTTCATCTTCTTTACCATCCATTACATTTTCCTAAAGCAGATTTGTTGTTTTCTGATGATTAAATTATGGCTTTGCAAACACACACATTACACACGGACACATAAACACACAATTGCTACATGAAAAGATTATATATTCTAATAACACTCAAAAATGGCACAAGCCTGTGAATTATATCCATATAGTTAAATACATGTCATATATATGATCAAGCTCATCATATTTAAATGCTGAATCATGCACTTTAAAAATGTACTGACCACAGAGGTCATTTCTGCTATGCAATTCATTTTAATGCCACATCAATATATATATCTAGTATATAATATTATATATTAATATATTATAATAATATATATATATAGGTATTATGGGATAAAATTAAACTAATATGATTTCCATCTTTCAAGTGGTTAAACAGATTAATGGTATCAATTTTTTACTGTAAAACATTGAATCCTGTTTGATAAAATTTCTAAATCATTTGATAACATTTCAAAAAATATATAATATAATAAAAAAATATATTTAAAAACACACTTAGTTTAGTGTGTCGAGATTAGGTTAACTGTCAATCCCTCACAGACCACTGCTAATAAAGTAAATTATTGTTGTAGACATTTATAATGTTACAAAATATTTCTTCATCAAATGAATGATGTTCTTTTTAACTTTAAAGCATCAAGGTTTCTACAAAAATATGAAGCAGCACAACTGTTGTCAACATTGATAATAATCAGAAATGTTTCAGCAAATCATCATATTAAGAATAATTTCTGAAGGATCATGTGACACTGAAGACTGGAGGAATGATGCTGAAAATTCAGCTTTACAACAAGAAAAATTCTGCCCTCATGCAATGCAGATCAGCTTTCTGCTCCGAGTGAAAGTGATTACTGCAACAAACACATTCCCAGGATTCATTCTAGACAGGGCTCCAGAGAAAAAAATAACTTGAGGAGCCATTGGCTCCAGTAAGAAAAAAAATAGGCACCAATTACTTTAAGTGCCACATAAGAATAAACAACACAGTTTTACACACTTTTAGTCATTCTGTCATTACGTCGTCCACCCTCCGTTTACAGCATCAGCTTTTTTATCCATCTTGTGGATGTCCTGGGAACTAAGGTTTACAAAATGGGAACTGAACATCTTTTTCCACTTAAGAACTACAGTCACAAAGAATTGTTCTTTACACATAATCTGAACCAGTGTCACGATTCACAAACCATACTACACTCTAAAAAATGCTGGGTTGTTTTAACCCAATTTTGGGTCAAATATGGACAAACTCAAACATTGGGTAAAAAATGTAATTTAAAAATGTAACCCAATGGCTGGGTTCGTCTAGCCTGGTTCTACCAGACTCTCGTACATTTCATTTGTACATAGAGTCTGGCACCGCTCCATTGACAAACGTTTACTTCCTTGTAGGCGGGAACTCTATTGAAGTCTAAAACTATTGGATCTGCCCAGAGTCACTCTATCTGCCATAACCAATCGCTAACGTTTGGTCATGACGTATGTCTTTTCCCGAACCCCGTGGGAGGATGGCCATAAACACAAAACTAAGCAAAGATTGTTCTTACTCCGGCTTTAACTTCTTGATATTCGGCAGCGTTGCCACAACGGACCGAATGGCTTCACTCGCATCTTTCTTATTTTGAACTACAACTCAAAATAACGCACGAGTCGACATCAACGTCATCGTTCTCAGCCACTCCCTCTGTTCGCTGATTGGTCCTACAAAAAATTGATTTCTGGAAACCGAAGTCTACGGCACAGTCCCAGACGGAGTACTGAAGGAAAATGAAATTGAGCGGAAGTGCGTAGGAGGGCGGAGCCAGGCTAGGGTTCGTCAATATTTGACCCAAAATTGGGTTAAAACAACCCAGCATTTTTTAGAGTGCATGTAATATCAGCATCACTTGGCCATTGAGTGTAGTTTGGCCTACTCCTCACGTCATACTACACTATCACATGTCTTGTATCCAGTCCATCTTTCTTCATTAGTAATATCTGACAGGTCTAAGGCATCTCTTCACATGTAATCATAATAGGCGTATTGAATTTTATATTTAGCTCCTTCCAATCTCTTATCATGTAGACAACATGAGTAAACCTATAATGAATGTGTAATATGGTGCATAAATTTAGCAAAATGTTCATCTTTATTTTTTTTCTAGCTGACTAACGAGTCATTGCCACATTTAAAAAGTCATTCATTGTTTTGCAAGCTGTTTTATTATTGACGTTTTCTGCGGTTGAAACACTGCTTGAGTGATTATAGAGGACATGATACATTTAAGTAAGTACTTTATCTTTCACCATACCTTCTGATGTTCATTCGAGTTTATTTTGTGCTGTAACTAGAAGTAAAGAGATCCTCTTTTCCCCGTGAGTATTTTGGCACTCATTTTGAACTCATAACATGTAAATCAAAATTATCGTCAGTGGTGATCAAAGCAGAAATATCACTAGTCGCAGTCTGGAGACCTGCTAAATAAATGTAGATTTACCTAAGGTGGGTTTACCTAAAGTTATTATATTCCACAGCTCAGAGACCAAGGATTAGCCTTAAAGGAGTAGTTCACTTTAAAAAAAACTTTTGCTGATTTTTCTTTTTTCTTTCTTTCTTCAGTCGAAAAGAAATTAAGGTTTTTGATGAAAACATTCCAGGATTTTCTCCATATAATGGACTTCATTGGGAGCCAAACGGTTCAAGGTCCAAAAGAGAGTTTCAGTGCAGCTTCAAAGGGCTTTAAACGACTCCAGACGATGAATAAGGGTCTTATCTAGGACCCTTCGAGTCATGACTCGAAAAAAGATTTGTTAATTTTGATGAATGAGTTCGAACAGGAGAGTCACGAACGCTCATCACAGAACAGAGCAAGGCGAGCATTTGTGCTTATAAAACTTAAACTTTGTTATTTATTTTTTAAATGAGCGATGGTTTCGTTAGATAAGACCCTTATTCATCGTCTGGAGTTGTTTAAAGCCCTTTGAAGCTGCACTGAAACTGTCATTTGGACCTTGAACCGTTTGGCTCCCAATGAAGTCCAGTATATGGAGAAAAATCCTGGAATGTTTTCATCAAAAACCTTAATTTCTTTTCGACTGAAGAAAGAAAGACGTGGACATCTTGGATGACATGGGGGTGAGTAAATTATCAGCAAAAGTTTTTTTTAAAGTGAACTACTCCTTTAAAATCCAGCAGAACTGCCCAACAAGAATTTATGATAGAGATGCACAAAGAAATTATAAAATTTTAATGAAATGGGAAGATTTCTGGAACTTCACAGTTATTGACATGAGATATAAGTTGAGCAATAAACATAAAAAAACGCTGTTCAGAAAATTCTGAGAAACCTCTTGGTAGAGCCATAGAGGCCAAGTGCTTTCCATGCGATCATCTACTATAAAGGCGTGGATGTTGTGTGTGTTTCTCCAGTGCTGTGAGGCATTCATAATACCACCAGCAATATAAAGGTCAGATGCTCCACTCTGTTTCCTATTATAAAAAACACATACATCTTCTAGAACGCTGATGACTAAGAACCTTTGCGTCTCCAATTCTATTATTCGTCCTAATACAATGTAAGCTTCCTCTCTCTGTGTCTGATTCAGACAGACAGCTCCCAACTGTCTCATGTCGTAGCTGTTGAGGAAGTGAGCAGAAAGGGCAAACTAGAGCTGGCAGTAAAGATCTGCACTGGCATTCAAATCCAGCCAGCAAACCAGACCCTGTCACCTGGGTTACAGGTAATTATTAGTGCTGTCAAACGATTAAAAATTTTAAATCGCATTATTGTCGTAGTTAACTCGCGATTAATCGCAATTAATCACACATTTTTATCTATTCTAAATGTCTCTTGATTTCTTTTTTTTCTCATTTTAATGCTCTTATCAACATAAAAAAAGTGGATCGGCTTGCTTTGTGCAAATGTTTTTTATTGAAAACAACATTGACAATACTGTGTTAAATTTCACACTAAAACATTCTCAGTTTAAGCAAATAATCTCTCACACAATGTAACACTGTCCATCAATAAAAGGGTGAAAGAAATACTGACGAGGTCCTGATATTGACGAGGGTTTGCAGAATTCACATCAGCTGTGTGTGTGCATGCGTGTGTGTGTGCGTGTGCTTGCTTGTCCATCAAGTGGTATTTCAGACTGGACGTGCTGCGATGATAGCTCAGTTCACAATGACAAAACACACAGATCACTTTGGTCTTGTCAAGGGAAACTTTCAATTCAGAATCTTATTGGCATCCATTTCGGCGTCTCGCGCTCGTCATCCACTCAAAACGTAACGTTAACCTACTATTTGGCCGGCTCGCAACAAGTGTGTTTCCGGTTTAGCTAGATTCACTTGCGCTTTGGTCGACAAAGCAAGAAAACGTCCTCGCGCAGCGCAAGCCATTGAAATGAATGGGTTTCATAGCGCAGCATTGTTTTTTTTTATTCCTACTATGGAAATCAATGGGACCAGAAACTGTCTGGTTACTGATATTCTTCTAAATATCAGAAAATCGGCTGAATGGATTCGAAAACGGTAAAACTCTGAGGGAGTTGTAAAATGAGCCTATTTCCAAAAAAAGTATCCCTTTAAATCACACTTGTTTTATAATATTGGTTTGCCTAAAATGAGGAAGAAAAAACTGATTTATTTTAAACTGAGTGAGATTTTTCTTTTATTCTTCAAGACCTATTAAACTCCACCGCAGTCAAATAAGAAAAGTAACAAAACTGTAAAACTACAATCAAATCTATATACGTATTGAACTGAAATTTGATTCGAAATGAGAAAAACACATGCCCTTATATCATCTGCTTTCAGTGCGTGTGATAAAAATAATGAAATAAATGCCAACATTTATTTTACAATAAATAGCATTATGAATATGCTATTATTAGGCCATCGGCCATTGAAAATCCCATCCCAATAGAGCACTAATCCCAATCGTATCAGATTCTGCACAGGACAAATACTTTAGTCAATTCATAATACTTTCGTAACTCCATCTGCTCTATACAGTATATGCTCTGATAACAATGCATTTTGATTGTCATTCATAATGCGTGCTGGTATTGTCTTGTAGAACCTGCTACTGCTCTGCTTAGTGGCTAAACCCATCCATGCTCAAGCCTCAAGCACAGATGAAATATGACCGTCAACGATTACATCCAGCATCATTTTTCCCAACACAAAAACCCTCATTTCTACAGATCCTCTTTTCTATCAACGTGAAAGGCCCGACAGTCTATTCCTGTCGTTCAAACACACTCTTGAGTTGTGCCACCGGGTACAGCGTGTGAAATGAATCCTGAAGTGGAACAAATGAAAGACAGGGAAAAAGTGGGTCAGAAAGGCAGAGCGGCTCAGCAGTTCTGCATGCTGCACTGCAGTGGTGCGCGCGCGAGCACGTCAACTCCCACTTCCACAGCGCACAGACTGGCAAACCAACATTCCCGGAGACCACTTCTGAGTTTCAGTCGAGCCGAGACACGCTGAGCTCGGGCATTAAGACCGGCATCTGAAGGTGTACAGGGTAAATCACGGTGGATTTCCTTCATCTATGCAGCAGTCAGGCTCAATAACCCATGCTCATGTTTGTTTAGACAAACAGATTGAGCCGATAAAGAAAGAAAAAAAATCTAATTGTTATTGAATGGCTAAGCACGAGACAGATTAGAGTTAATAAACAGGATAACCAAAGGCAAAGCTTAATCCAGATGGAAACGTTTGTTTACGGAGGATCAGCTGTGTTACTGCACTAATGTGATGCTGTGCTGATAGATGGAATGGGAACTAGAACTTAAAAAATTAAATATAGGCAGAAATGTGCATTTGCATTCATTTCTGGGTTGACTTTATGTACTGGAAAATATGCTAGTCTGTTGTATATGCGCACACACACACACACACTTAAAATATTTGATTTGCATAATTGGATATAGATGGGTATTTATGCCAATAAAAACCACAGAAACAGTAAATCTTGCCATACTTTTCATCCAACCGGAAATGGCAATTCCAATTTTGCATTCATAGATGTAATTTACATTTGCATTAGAAATGTAAAATAGACGCAACTGCCATTTCTGGTTAACTTGTGTTGCATAAATTCTAGTATAATTAGCTTCCTTCATAACAAGTGATGGTAAATGGTAAATGGACTGCATTTATATAGCGCTTTCATAGACCCAATGGCCACCAAAGCGCTTTACAATTTTGCCTCTCATTCACCCATTCACTCACACATTCATACACCGACGGCGGTGTCAGCCGTACAAGGCGCCAGCCAGCTCGTCGGGAGCAGCCGGGGTTAGGTGTCTTGCTCATGGACACCTCGACACTTGGTCAGGTGGAACCGGGGATTGAACCACCAACCTTCCGGTTTGTAGACAATCTACATGAACCACTTAGCCACTGCCGCCCCTGTGATAAGTGATAAGTTAAGGTATAGGCAAATAATGTGGCAAGTAAACACTAGGTTAACAACACTTTATTTCCATAGTCTACACATTCTAATAACTATAAAGTAACTTTGCAACTACATGTCAACTAACTCTCATTAGAGTATTAGTAAACTAGGTTAGGGTTCACGTTAATAGAATTAGTAGACATGCTTGGCTTGGCTTCGCGAACGAAGATTTAGGAAGGAAATCCACGTTTTCTACAGGCACGTTGGTGGCTGATGAGGCCTACGCGAGACAGGCAGGTCCTGCCGCAACAGCTGCAGGTAAAGGTTTGGTCCAGGATGGGGACACGGTTCTTTCTTCTATATAGTGGTTATAGAACGTCTATTGGGGAGCATCAAAATAAAGTAGATATTAAACAGACGGTCTACTAATACTCTAATAAAAGTTAGTTGACATGTAGTTGTAAAGTTACTTATAGTCTAAAGTGGAAACATTGAAATAAAGTTACACCGACACTACTGTACCTGTGAAATTCAGCAAAAGTATGGCAAAATATTATTTTATTGGCATACATTTATATACAATTACATTAATCTAAAGTGACTTAGAAGTAAAAAGACGACAGTAACGCATGCTAACATTTTAGCCTCCATTGTTAATTTAGAACCTCTACAGTTATACACACATTTAAAATCTTTGCACAATTGGGCATCAAACACAATTCACTAAAAGTAGGTAACACACAAGCAAAAAAAAAAAAAGACTGAGGTTTTAGCTACAGCCATTTCAAAGCATCTATGTGTGCTGTGGTTGCATACTACGCTTGGAATCACTATTGGTGTGGCGCTTTCGAAATGTCCTTTTCTTGTCTGCTCTTGCAGACAGGGGCTAAAAACAGCAGCACACTATCACATCTCCCCAGGGGAGATCAGGCTAAAACCCAGCATCTCTGATCTCTCCGTTCCTCTGAGCACGGCTTACCCCCTTAATCCACACTAGCCATCAAATCTCTGACACACCATTCTTATATTAGACCTGAAATGTGTTTGAAAACATGCAAGTAATATGTCCTTAACCTACTGTTCACTTGTTCATTGTAGACCCCTCAACACACACGCTCGGTCTTATTGAGAACTAAATGAAATGTTCGTCTTCATAATCTTTCATCAAAATGTAATAACTTGCTTCAATTCTGAAACTATGTTCCTTTACCGCTGACATACAGGCAAACCAATTCCCGACAGAAAATCAAATCACACTTTTACCCTACATTTGTACTCGTTCATCCCGTTTTATCCACTTGGAAATGCATCAAATTATTAAGAATGTAAAATAAGCCGCAAATGCTGTTCCATATTGAGAATAGTAACAGATTTTCTACAACTCAAAAACAAATGCATTCAATGTTCACACAAATACATCTTATATTTAATTTAGCCAATGAAATTCTGCAGAACAGATTATTAGAGATGAATCCATGTAAACAACACACCATTCGAATGAGATATAATTTTGCATCTTAAATTATAGAATCATCTCCACCAAGAGAGAAAAACAGCTGACTTGGGGTTAAATACACACTACTATTGATTTATCATTTATCTTAGGTGAAATCTTCAGTCAGATGAGAATAATACAAGCATGCGACTTTAAAGCATGGAAGAAAACAGAAGACTAGTGCCATTTTACCACACACACAAGAATATTAAAGCTAACATGTTCGCCTCATTTGTGGATTTAAAACCTTGAAAACATCCTAGAATCTGTTGGAATGGAAACACAATGGACCACAATGGAAACGCTTGAGTGTAATAACAGCGTGTTTTAATATAATCTGCATGTTCTTTCTGAAACCGCACTGATCTTCCTGTTTTTGCCAACAGGAAGCTGGTGCAAATGTTCCTCTGCAAGGTATAGCACATGCGTGTGTGTGATCTATATGTTTCATTACGAAAACGGAACCGGTAGATCACTCCCTGTTCAAACTAAATCCAAACAACAAATCTCTGCCTTCGTTTCTGAAGTATGCTCTATTTAAACCAAATTTCAAGGTATTGCAGATCAAACTGTAGCACTAAGAGTAACAATATCATCATATTAAACTGCACTCTCGTGTGCCTTTCTATTCACACTTTCCTTCTACTGTCTTTCTTACTTTCTCTCTCTCTTTCTCTCAATTCACCACAACATGAAATATTTCCACCACAAGTATTTGTTGATGCACTGCAGTTGTTCAGAAAAAGAAGTTGAGTTTCCATCTCAGGGTTTTGCACTCGCACGTACATCAAGTGCTGGAAAGCATGTGCAGATGCATGTGCACACACACGACACTAGCCGCCAATTAATACAAACATACCATTGACAATCTGCAATATATCATCAATAATCATGCCTCCAGTTTCAGCACGATCATCATACTGAATTAAACTAAACGGATCACCGCAACCGGCACTGACTAAACAAATTCAGCTATTCCCTTAATCATATCAAGA
The DNA here is from genome assembly GCA_036326025.1 of Chrosomus eos. Classification (NCBI taxonomy): domain Eukaryota; kingdom Metazoa; phylum Chordata; class Actinopteri; order Cypriniformes; family Leuciscidae; genus Chrosomus; species Chrosomus eos. Next base: position 38,333,834 of record CM070828.1, read on the forward strand.
CAAGTCCCATTAATTAAGGGCCAGATGGATAATCTCTGTGCACAATAAGGATGCCAGTAACTGAGAGTGCTGCTTCCGGCTGTTCTGGGCCCGCAGGGTAACAATAATTCAGATTCACAAAAAGATTTAGGTTGAAAGAAGGAGTGTCTTTAAATCATTGCACAAACTGATAAGAGGATGGCACGAAGATAGAGAGAAAAACAAGAGTAAAACTAACATGCCACTTTCAAGTTCTCGTCAAGCCCATTAAAGCCATAACTTTAGACAAGGTCCGATCCGATTTCATAATGAGGTATTTGTGAAAATAAGAGAACTGAGAATAGCGTTTCCTGCACCGCAAAAGATATTGTTAGTAGTAGAAGGAATTGAATAAGATAGAATTTACTGGACACCACAAAAGCCTAAATTCACAAGAAAACATCTTACTGTTGCATTAGTCAGTAAGTATATATTACTCACAAACATGTAGCACAACCAGTGTAGTCCAATTAATGAACAACTGACTCTTATGAACCGGTTCTGTTAAATGAATTGATCAAGAAAACTCAGACTCGCTCGTCTTCTTGAGTTACTTCGAACTTAGAATGAACCAAACTGTTGTCTTAGTAAAATGGAACTTAAATCTTTTCATTTTAAAAAGTATATTATTTACAGTGGGCTCTACAAATATTGGAACCCATGGTAAATATGAGCAAAACTGACTTTCATTCAAAATATTCACGAAAAGTTAAAAATTATGCAAAAAAATTAATAAATGTGGAATAAATGTATATATTTTTCTCCGGAAATATTCCCATAGTATTTTCACATTCATATGGTAGGCTATGTGATTAAGAGCACTGAGAGGGTTAGTTCACCAAAAAATTTAATTTCTGTCAGTAATTACTCACCCTCATGTTGTTCCAAACCTGTAAGACCTTTGTTCATCTTCAGAACACAAATTAAGATATTTTAGATGAAATCTGAGAGGTTTCTGACCCCACATAGGCAGCAAGGTCATTGCAACTTTCAAGGCCCAGAAAAATAGTAAAGACATCGTTAAAATAGTCCATGTGACTCCTACGCAGTTGGCGTAGTGTAAACAGCAAAGCACTTCCAGGTTCTACGTCAGAACGCCGCCTCACTATTAGCCGACGCTGGTCATGTGAGCACCACGACACATGCGTGTGATGCTGACGCAGGAGCTAGCCAATAGTGAGGCAGCGTTCTGACGTAAAACCAGGAAGCGCTGCACTGTTTACACTACGTCAACAACGTACACTACTCATCCCATCTGTAAAGTATGGTGGTGGAGGGGCTAGTTTTATTCCAAAGGCCCTGGACAACTTGTTAGGATACATGGTATAAACTCCATCAAGTACAAGCATATATTAAATCGACACCTAACTGACCCTGCCATAGGGTTGGGTGTCGTTTGAATTTGAACGATTCAGATACCGATTTCCTTGTTTCGATTCTCGAATCCGATTCTTTTAAGAGGCAGGGACGCAGGGTCAAACAAGTTTAGGATATTTTAAATGAGCTAGCTAACCAACGGTCTTTCTGAAGGAAATAGTCTGACCTTCTCCATCAATTTTAATTCTATTAACTTTTTACTTTTTATGAACTTTACTATGAATGTCTCAGAGGGATGTTTTCAACTACAATATAAATATCAAATCTATGAACTTGAATAAATATTATAAATTATGAATCTATTTTCACAGGGGTACACTTTCCTCAAGAGAGCTTTATTTTTGAAAACCTCATGAAAACACATTTACACATGAGTGTATGATGCTGCAGGTACTTAAACATGTTACCGTGCTCCCACTGATGGGTTAACCTGGTGCAGAATAGCAAATAAACAATAAGAAACCACTTGTAAAACCTTCGTCATCTGGCGAGGAGAGAGCAACCAGCGAAATAACCTGTGCTCTGAACGGCGTTGAGAGCACTTTTGGAACATATCCATGCCTTGGTTTGATGCTGCGTGCACACCAGACGCGAATAGAGCGTCTGGCGCGAGTGATTTCAATGTTAAGTCAATGTAAAGACGCGTTACGCGTGTAAAAAATTCCTGCGACGCGAATAGGGACAGGCCCGCTTTTCAGTTTATAATGTTTATGTTGATACTCCTTTTTTACGCACATCAATTTCGCTCTTGACGCGCAAATGGATTCAAAGTGTTCAAGCGTATAACTAGAAGCAGTAGGCACGAATTTGACGTGCTATTCGCGTCTGGTGTGAACGCAGCATTAGGACGACTCTCGAGTTGCTTCGCTCGGGTATGCCAACACTTCCAGTGGACGCTTCCTCGTTGGTGTTCAGTGGTCTTTCTTCCGGTCGGCGGACTGTGAATCGAAACTAGGAATCGAAATTTAAACTTTTGAACGATTCCGGGAAAAATCGCAAAGCTAGTCCCGGTTCCAATCAATACTCGATACCCAAGCCTACCCTGCCAGGACCCTTAAAATTGTCCATGATTCCATCTTCCAGAGGGACAATGATCCAAAACACACCTCAAAATCAACAACAAAAGAGGTTCACTGCCCGCAGAATGAAGGTTATGCCATGAACATAACAGACCCTTGACCTGAACCCCAAAGAAACACTGCAAGTAAAAAGAGTACACAACCATGGTCCTCTGAATCTGAAGGATCTGGAGAGATTCTGTATGGAGAAATGGACTTGCCATATGTTCATCAACCTTATCCAATAGTTACAGTACAGTAGTGTCTGATAGTTCTCATCCGATACTAAAAAAAAAATACTAATAGTGTTGAATATTATGTGTACCCAACTAAGCAAGCCAAAAGCGACAATAGCAGAGAACCCAAACTCCATTTGTGACAGAAATGGAGGGGGAAAAAAACCTTGGAAGAAGCAAGGCTCCGTCGGGCGACCAGTTCTCCTCTGGCCAAACGAATCAACATGGTGTGGTTATGATTCCAGGCTTCATCACAAGTAAGATTGTAGATCGGTACCATTCAGAATATTTCATCCAGACACCAAACACCAAAGATATTTTTCTATGGTCTGTTTTGCTTTTATGTGTGGAGGGTGCCAATATTTGCGGAGCCCATAAAAACGCCTGTCTGTCTGTCTATCCATCTATTTGAAAACAATACCACTTTTAAAAGGATAGTTCACACATACAAAGAAATTCAATGGGATTCCTTTGTGTTCCACAGAAGTCAGTTATACGAGTTTGGAAAGACAAGTGTGTGAGTTTTAGGATGAACTACTGTACATAGTTAGGACCAATTCTTTATATAAAAAATAATCATTAACTGGGATTTAGAGCCATTAAATAATCATAATTCCTTAACATTTCCATCCCCAGTGGAAAATTGGGAAGGAGGCTCTAGCAAGGCTAAAGGAAGCATGGAAAGCCACGTAGAATGGAATGGGGTCGTGGAAGTGAAGGGAGGAAACAGTATTTTTCCTGAGGCGGGGAACTAGTCTACACTCACCCACGGCTGTCTGTCCATCTCTCTCTCTCATACTCAGATTAAAGAGCATTTGTGTCTTTATGAAGCAGCTACTGGCCACATGTGCTGAACAGCTGCCCCCATAAACACCCGATTCAGCTGCTTTTCATTTGCTTATTCTTCCATTAAACCACCTTACATCTCCTCTGGCAAAAAAAAAAGTAGCAGGTCTGCAGCAATGGGGATTTTAAATATGCAACATAGTGATATTGTAAAAACCAAGGTGTGAAATAATGGTGGTGGGGAGAAGAATGTGTGAATACCTGTAGAGAGACATGCTATAACACGAAAGAGCAAGATTCCTAAAAAGAGCACAGAAAAATTCTGTGGCACAAACATTTTATGAATACTTTCATTGAATCCGAAATAGAACAATACAACGATAGATAGAACGATAGACAAAGAAAAATGTGATATGCAATAACTTGTTAAATAATGTGATATGTGATACGATTAGGCCCATGCTTAAAAGTGTGTAAAATAAAATTATATTCAAAATGTATTTAAAATGTTCACATTCTTTTTGTCAGAAGAAAGCATCCCTACCACTTCTGAAAGTGAACAGCAGTGTAAGCCACAGCATAAGTTGTGTTATTTTAACATCAGTGTAAACCAGGGGGTTTAGGGTTTCAGGTAGGTCTACATAAGGTTTATTTAACACAGAAGATAAATTATCAAATGTAAAAAAAAAAAAAAAAAAAAAAAAAACACTGCTTAGTCTTCACTGTATGAACTAAATACATACTGATTCTTATTAAAGCTACAAAAGTTATTCACATTCAGTCAAAAGCAGGGAGTGATTTTCTCTTCATGATCCCAGTTATTGGAAGCCGTTGCGATATTGGCATATTTAAATAATTTTGAAATATTTTTTGCGCAGCCCTAATATAGACCGTAATCAATTAATACTTATTGCAGACAATATTTACTTTAATTTCTCTTTCATGTCTCAACTTCCACCTTTCAATTAAAATATATAAATATTGTCGTTACTGGCATCAGCCATTCTATCTAAATATCAGCATTCGCCATTAAAAACCTTTAAATCACACAAAACTCTTGCATTGCTCAAACCTAACAGCCAAATCTCATGCTATAACCTCACCAGATAGCACCTAAATATTCATTAACACTTCTCTTCTGATGCACTAACTTGAGCACTCTTACGACCACAGAACATAATGAATTGCATGTTTACATTGTATTGTAAGTTATGGCTGAATTAGAGGAGGTACAGTGATGTCTGGCCTGCACTGAACTCATATTGAGGAAAAACACTACAGTCTGCTACACACAGAAACATGTCTCCATAGCGACTCGGACAAGCTAACAGCCTGTGTTCTAATGAATCGCTGTGTGATTATGCAAGCTAAATTATCACAAAAAAGCAGCGAACACACACCACTACTCACACACCACACACCACACACCACACTCGCTACAAATCTATTGTCTCTGTAACAATTTGTGCCCGACCTGATTTCAATTATACTAAATCCTTAAAAGAACTACTATCATATTTTGTGTGATTATCGCCATTTGTGGTATAGTGGGCTTTCAGCTTGGGATGACTGCACGCTAAAATAATTCATTAAGATTACAATTACTGCAACAATTAACTAATAGTGAAAATGTCAATTGCAGTAATCCAGTATAGTTGAACAATCACAGACATGCATGCTTTGTGTACCATTTATTTAACATTTACTGAGAAATAAAAGAGCAAGGAATAAGACCGAGGTTAATTGAAATTACTATATTATTTCCATTTGAGCTAGGATTAAAATAAACTATTGGTCTTCCATTGTATTTGGATCATGTTAACAACTAAAAGCCACGGACCGCATCTCACCACACTGTTTACATAGCTACCTTTACACCATGGTAAAAAGTAACCATATTGATTCTATGGTATTTTTATGAAAAACAGTAGACTAAAGACATTTAGTATAATGCAAATGCACAAAAATTGCTATAGTTTAACAACAGAAAATACTGTAATTATATTCTCTACTCGTGTAATACATTTAATGTCTACATTAGTAGAAATGTGGCAGAAATATGGGAAATTCATCTCAAATGGCATTATTATCATTATGAGTAAATCCTTGATAAAAGTTGGTGATTTGTGGATTGAAAGCCTCCTAACTGGATCGTTTTGGCTCAAAGTTTCTCCTGTTTTCCAAGTCAGTGTTGAGAAATGTCAGCACGGTTTCATCTGGCTTTAAACTAGTTTACATCATGAGGCATTTGATTGGTAGTTTGTATGGAAGAACTCTGCACTGATCTCAAATGTTTTTCACTGGATCTCACTGCGCTGTTTAGTGGTCATCAATTATTGGCACGAGAGCAACACACATGCACAGCATTATTAGCATAGTGCATAAACATTATATTGAACATTTATGAAACTTTAGTTATAATTTTATCGAGGAACACCCAGTCCTATGTTCAAGTATTTGCTCTGATATTTCTCAACACGGGGCTTTCAAAGTTAAAATCAGCCATCTGCAACTGGTGAAATACAAAATACAAACACAAACAAATCGAATGACACCAGTGGAGGATCAGTTGATCCATGCAGATTTGTCCTGATCCACTGATGATGATGGAAATCAAAAGACGTCTAAATCTCAAACAGACTTCTAGAATTGGATGCACACTGCTCTATTTAATTGAAGTACTAAATCTTCTTTAGGCACCCTGCAAAAGACAAGCAAGAAGAGTTGCAGATAGCGTTTGTTTGTAAACTGTAATTTCGTCTATAGAGATCAGGCCAACACGCAGCGGCTCAATCCAGCACAATAAGACACGTTCTACTGTGAACTTTCACTTATGCCAAGGGGAAAATAACGTAATAAACCTTTATTTTGACTTGCTAGTTTGCTACAGGCAAATCGCTTCATTATGGTAATACAAAATAACTTGTGTGTGTGCGCCAAAACATGAGGTTACGTCACATCAAATCATGTTCTGCTCTAGTTGCTCAGTGCTTACTATGGCGTTTCTTACTGGCCAGAGTCAAAGAAACTCAAAGTTTGATATGCTGCAATTCTGGTATATATATAAAAAAAAAAAGCTTAGTATCCACCTCTAAAATTGTAAAACATGAAAGGGGGGATCAATTCCATCTACACATAAGCCTCTATGACCCGTCATATGTTTGCTCCATGTAATTATTAGGTTTTTTCTGTCCACATGAACTGATCTCCGAAGCAGCAGGATGCTTGTTTCAAGATAAAGAACAAAACCAAAACATGAAATGAAAGACAGAAACTAGAGATCATTGCGTGATGAGCTTGGGAAATGTACAGCACACAATGTACAGGGGAAATTGAGATTTACAGAGAAATGGACTCAGAATGCGCAATGCAATCAGTCTTATCTCAAATCACATGTAGATGGAGTTTTAGACTGCGGTTTGACCAGGGATCTGTTTACAGAACACAAAAATATTAGCTCCAAAAAAGATGAAACACTGAGCACCAATAATACGCCTAATATACTGCATGTCTTTCCAGCAAATTATATTGTAGTGTTAAATTATAGTGTTCAATAATATAAGACTGCCAAATGCTAATTGATAGTAATAGTCAAAAGACAGAAAATTATAGGCAGAAACGTGAAGGAGAGGATTGAGTAATGGTGCAAAATAGACTTGAACTCACACTGCCAGCATGACCAAGTGTCAAAGTAACGACTCAAGCAGCAGTTTACTTTCAAACACTATTTTAAATTTCATCTGCTGTTTTTTCAGATGGCATTGGCAAGTATACTTATTGCATGTCCGTAGTGTCCTCTCCAAGAAAAGAATGCTCTTGAGACGCTGAGAGGGGCATCCATAATGACAGCATTCACTAATGTGATCAATTATACCAATTTAGAGCATCGGCGTCTAAAGAGTCTTCGTCCGCAGCGTTTCCAGTGTCTTTGATCTCCAGTGCGGCTCTACACTGCCACCCGTCAAGTGCCCTAATCAGAGCCGGAGCCCAATTTACATCTCTGAGCAGTGCTTCAAAAAGAGGAGAGCTTCACAAAGAGCACTCCTCCAGAGCCATGTTCAAACCCTCCACCATTGTGTCAGATGGGTTTCGCAGTTCCCTTCATTCTGTCCGGCAAGACAGCAAAGGAAGATACACCAACGCCAATTATGGTCAAGAATTACTATAGAAAAAAAGCACAGAGACTTTGTCAAATGGACTGCTGCTTTACAAGGAAATTTAAAGGAAAATTTGGTGTAACACCAAATTAAATAAACTGCTAAGACTACTGAGCGTGATAATTCAGCGCAAATGTTCGACGTGATGGAGCTCTTAATTCAGAACAATAGATCTCTAGATGTCAATAATTATCGATACCGAATGATATGAAACATTATATCGGGATACATTTTTTAGCTATATAGCACAGCCCTACTTATGGGTTTGGAACAAAATGAGGATAAGTACGGAAGCGTATTGCATTCACAAAAATCGCAAAAATTGCAAAAATCGACTCTTTCTGAATTAACAAGATTAATTATCTCAGAATAACAAGATAATTTTTCATTAAAAAAAAGTTTTTGCTCTGTTTTTATGAATTAACGAGTTAATTATCTCAGAATTGAGATCATTTTTTCTTGAAAAACATTTTTTTTCCCTCTGTTTTTATGAATTAATGAGTTACTCAAAATTGAGATAATTAAGTCATTAATTCAGAAAAACAGAAAAAACTTTTTTCCATGAAAAATTCTCTCGTAATTCTGAGATAATTAACTTGTTTATTCAGAAAAACAGAGTCGATTTTTTTTCCTCAAGTGAATGCAATGCGCTTCCGTAGATATTAATTAATTAATAACAGAATTTTCATTTTTGGGTGAACTATCCCTTTAAGAAACAGTCTTAAAAGCCCTAACACTTTTCAACAAGAATGCATTTAATTTATTGAAAGTGACTGTATCGTTAAAGAAAAACCACACGAATTTCACATGTGCAAAAACATGTGGTCACATGAAGAACACATACTGTGAAGTCAATGTGATCACATGTGAAATGTGTGACAAGTGAATTATGTTACAAAAGATTTCTATTTTAAATCAATGCTGTTTTTTTAACTTTCTATTCATTAAAAAAACCTGAACAAAATCCATCATTTCCACAAAAATATTAAGCAGCACAACTGTCACAATATTACTATTTTTACATTATTTTTGGTCAAATAAATTTAGCCTGGGCGACCATAAGAAAAAATGCTTTCAAAATCATCCAAAAAATCTGACCAACCAATATTGATTGATCGGTAGTACATATACCCAAGTAAATCTTCTTTGTGTTAAGATGGAATTTTTGACTTCTTGATTTTTCACTCGTTTTTGCATGCTCTCAACTTCACTGCACAGATTATAATACGGGCTGCAGGAGGTTACGTCTATTTTCTGAGCTTTGCAGGAATGAAAATGGACTGACAATGAGTGTGAGAGAAACTGGCAACCCAGCTGATGTATTCAGCCTATAATGACAGAAACAGCACAGTGGGTCGCTGGTAAATGGCTTCAAGCATTTTAGCCCCAACAGGCTGAGATCAATAAATGCACAACATCCCAAATAATACGCACGACAACAAAGGAACAACAAACTAAACAAGAGAAAACATCTTCTGTGAATGATCTCAGCACACCTCAAAGACAACATGAAAAACTAAATCGATCCCATATTGCACAATTCGTCAGTCCTGAAAACATCTTTTCTGTTGACGTAACAGGTGTGATGTCAATGATGCCAATGGTCATTGTGTCTTGTGACCTATCAATGCATTGAGTTTTAATATGTGCATACACAAATTAGATTTGTGGCAATGATTTTCAGTAAATATCAACTTAAGCATTGCTCTGTTCATCACACAAAGCTATCATATGGCTTCTGAGTCAAATTAAATAATTTTTTCATAAAACATTAAGCAAACAAAAAGCACAACATAGGCATAAAACTCCAGGTTTCTCCAGGTTTTAAGGACCACTTGCAACACCAACTTTTGGTATATTTCAGGGCATGCTGAGACTTGAAGATCTGACATCATTTCACGAACAGGAGACACTTTTAAGTTGGGCAAGGTTGATGTAAGACCTTTGAGACGAGCTGAAATAGGAAACCTATAAAGCCAGACGTCTGTTTTCAAATGTGTGTGTGCACAAATCACAGAGGAGGTTTTGTTGTGTGTGTGTGTGTGTGTGTGTGTGTGTGTGTGTGTGTGTGTGTGTGTGTGTGTGTGTGTGTGTGTGTGTGTGTGTGTGAGTAGCTGTCACCTGTTCTCGAGGAGTCACCTTGGCGAGCTGTTTTTGCACTATCTGAAGGTAAAAGGAGAAGGTGTTTTATCACTGTCTGGGACTGTCGCTGTTCGCTGGACGTCTCCCGACATGAATATCCGACTCTGACCTCTGCTCTTTCCTACCCTCAGAACATCATGAGCCAAAGTTACACAGACACAACACAATGACTCAGAACACTCCACATGTAAACAGCGCAGCAGATAAATCACTGAAGCCACTTGCCTTCTAGGTTTTTAACAGATACACCAGCTTTCATTCCGAAACACTCACCTCTCAGTGTGCTTTCAAGCTTTGTCAAATTACAAGCATGTGCTTCTTGATGAGCTAAACAAGAAAACAGCTTATCTGACCACATCAGACTTTACTGTACATTTGAATTTAACCAGCAACAATGGCTATTTGGTTGAAATATTGGTTCCTCTGATTCTTCTGATGTTTTTTAATAAGTATTATGCAAACAAGTTGCATGTATTGAATAAAAAATACAGCAAAAACAGTAATATTGTGAAATAATATTACAACTTAAAAGAACTTTTGTATTTGAATATATTTTCAGCTTCATTACTCCAGTGTCACATGATCCTTCAGAAATCATTCTAATATGCTGCTTTGATGTTGAAAACAGTTGTGCTGCTTCATATTTTGGTGGAAAACATGATACTTTTTTACAGAATTCATTGATGAAAAAAAAGTTCAAAAGAACAGCATGTCACGGCGTGGTGTAGGTATAACTGGAGACAAAGTAGACGGGCAGAAGGGTCACACACACTTACTATAACTCTCTACAACAGATCAGGGAAATGAGACACAGCTGACAAGACTAACAAGGTAACAGGTGACGGATGAAATGAGGGTTGCCATGAAAACAAATGATTGGCGGGAAAACAGAACAAAGGAAGACATGTGACTAATGAAACCAAAATAACAGAACACAACTGTGACAGCATTTATTTGAAAAATAATTCAAACATCTTTACTAGTAACTTTGATCAATTTATGGTGACCTTGCTAAATAAAAGTACTCATTTCTTTTTTTATCATTTCAATGGTAGAGTAGAAATAAGTATATATATTTTAAAACTAATAGGAATAAAAAAAAAATATTTGAACCATTATTCCAACCCATCAGCCACTGAGATATGATTTTGAGAAAAATATTAACATAATAAATGTGCTAAAAGCTTGCAAATTCAATGCATGTCCTCTGGGATTTCCAAGTAATACACATAGAAATGTCTCAAAAAAAGGACCTGCATAAAAGAGTCCAGAATATCCCCTAAAAATGAGTGTCTGCAACAGTAGCTTCCAGCACATGAACCCTCCTGATAGTCACTTGCCCCCATTCTGTGGCACAATTCCATTAGTTATGTGATGTAACTGCCGCCGCTGGCCATTCTCCTTTCAAACAAGCTAAACCCAAAGAAAGTGCTCATCATTCTTGTCCTCAAAGCATTTGGAATTTCCTTGAGTTTTGCCAACCTACACCTGAAATCTTCAGGCATGATGAGGGAAGAGTTTAAAGAAGCTTGTATTACATAACACAAGACCACAAAGTACTTCCCGCTTGGAGTCTGTGACATGACCTTGACTTCACAATTGTTTGGGGATTCAACACTTGCAGTCCATGTCGTGGGAGGATTCTGGAGGGTGAAAACAAAACTTGACTCAAGGATATTCCTGGCAATTTAACGTGGCAGCCAACTTTTTAAATGAAACCCAACTGATAAGTGTCTGGAGTATCCATGACCACCAGACATGTGTCATACTGGTGAGTTGCTCATAAACAGCAGAGACATGAAGAGGAGGAAGGTCAATAATTCTGACCAGCGCGGTTTCGAATATGTGACGCATACTGAGTAAGGAGGGAAAGAGGCTATTAAGAAAAATGATTATGAAAAGCATGTCTGAACCACAGTTCTGTTACAAAACCTAGTGAGATTCCCACCAAGACAACATTTGCAGGCGTCGTATCATAGGTGTGGTTCTCAATTTGTAGACGACACATTACACTGTTTGTAAAACGCTTCATTCGGGAAAAACTGAGAAAATGTTCAATATCCATTGCAGATTAAGCACTGCCACAATTAGGGCTGGAAAAAAACTAATCGCGATTAATCGCATCCAAAATAAAAGTTTTGTTTACATAACATATGTGTGTGTATAATTATTTTGTATATATAAATACACACACATGCATGTATATATTTAAGAAAAATGTGTTATTAATATAAAAAATATGTATATTTATATATAATATAAATGATGTATAAATATATATATATACGGTATATACATGCAAATATTTCTATATGCATATGTGTGTATTTATATATACAAAATAATTATACACACTACACACACATATTTTATGTAAACAAAACTTTTATTTTGGATGCGATTAATCACGATGAATTTTTTTCCAGCCCTACCCACAATGCACCACAATGAGAGAATATTCTTACTTAAACATATAAACTAATGATTTCAGTCGAAACGATTAAAATTACACTGAATAAAGTCTAAAAATCAGTCATAAACAATTATCTGTCTTCCAAACCAGATTGCATTCTACAGAAACATTTCTATATTGAACAGAAAATTGAGTGCCTTCAATGATTCAATTTCCTGACAACATATAAAGTAAAAGCATGTAAACGTAAATGCATTAAGTGCATCATCATATTTAGATTATTGTTTTTCTCCATTTCTACATTGCAAGTGCTGGACTTGTTTTCATACCAATATGAAATGTTTAAACCGACTACCTGTAACCCAAGACAGGTGATTGATTTGAGTCAGTAAAAACAATGGAAAGGAACCAAGCCAGCATCATTTTCACATCCAGAATGTTTCAAAATGATGATGTTGATGTACGTTTAGCAATATTGTGAAAACGCTGAATAAGGCAGAATATGGTGCTGACGAGAAATTGCACTGTGTTTACAGGATATAACAGCATGAGATTATTGCTGTGGTCATCTATCATTTTCAGACCTGACCGTATGAAGTCATTAGTGGGAGCTCAGTAAACACTGGTGTGTAGAAATCCCTATTTACACTGTACTAGTCAGGGCTTGAGTGCGTCTCATTTCTGATTTAACACTATAAGCCTGAAACCTAAATAATGTAGCATAATGTGCTTTCTAGATTGCTTTTATTTATTTGCATAGAGATATTTTTAAAGTTGAACATGTTATAAGTTACCTATGGGGAATCAGTGTCAAGCTAAGTTCATCCAATTTTTTGATTACAGCTAAAGTCTGTCTCCCCTATTCCCTAGGCATGTTCTCCCTGTACTCTCACTCCTGCTTGCTCTCTCCGTAGGGTACAGCGTATTGAGGAGAGCGCTGCTGTCACACCTGTCCCCACGCTGTCAGCATCAGAACACACACGCTGAGCCACTAACAGGATATGACATACAGGACACAAACGCTTCAGCTCAGGGTGGCGTGGCGGCACTGAAGTATGAGGATAGAGACTCGATGCAGAATTAGGCCACAGTTTAAGCAGCTACACTAACTTTAAGAGATTAACCGTCTCATAATCTGTTTTATGACTAAATCTGATACTTCCAAACTCAACCGATTGGTCATAAATTCAGGCTCAAGGTTTACTAAGGAAACAACTTACTCAATATCATACTGTAGTGAGCAACGTTAACCAGACTTTACACATGGTAGTAAATATTCTGATAAATGAATCAGAAAGTATTTGGCAATTTTGAGATAACTTGGCCTCCCCTTGTAACCCTGCAAAAAAAAATCGACATCCTTGTCAATAAACAGTAGAGCTGCGCGATTAATCGTAAAAAGATTGTGATCTCGATTCAAACACCCGATCTCATTCCTAAATGACCGCAATTCGGCAGTCTATTAAACCTTTGACAAGTCCGATCACAGCAAATATTCAAATCCGTATTCACGCTGAACCAGAAAGAGCAGTTGTCATGTACAAGTATGAAACCGCTTCACAAACAGTCAATTCAACAACACAGTATCATTATTTCGGTTACAAATGTTAAAATTATATCAGAAGTACTGGGATAAAAGTTTATAGTTCGGATATAAACACTAATGTGTTACTATGGTACCGATCAAAATAGAGCAAATCCCTTTTAGAAAGTAAATTGACGCTTCAAATATAAAGATCGTATCAATTACATTGTTACGCCAGTAGGTGGCGACAAGTGAATGTTAAAAAAATTAATTCAAGTCATTCATTCAAGAGTTTTGTTCAAAAACGCTGATTCATCCAGTAAATGAAACAAATGACATATTAGTAAGTCAGTGGACAAAAACTTCATAAAACAATTTTGAAAGTTGTGAAAATCACATGATCTAGGACCTTTATACAGTGCTTGTAAGTCGTTTTCATCCGTGTTAAATCTAACCTAAGATCTATAGACCACAAAAAACCACTGCGATTGCGAACACCACTCATACTGCAGCATATCTAATGGATTGTAAAGTCGGTTTTTGTACTAATCATTTTGTTGATTCAGGTATTTTACCAGAACCTCCACTGACTTTTAAACAGGTGTGTATCAACATACATTAACTACAGAATCATACATTACCCTCACCCCAAAGTAATTTTCAGAATCCAACACGCTTTCATTTACCACCAATGGACCTGACAGAATAAAAATGGATTGGTTACAGCGGGAGAACTCTGCTTTAATGAAGTATAATTGAATGGTGAAGTCCTTTGTTTAGAGCTGTATTATCTGATTCTCACAGCAGGGTTACTCGACAAGTGCACTACCTGCAGGCTCTGGTTTACTCCTAACCTGGTCGTCTTGCTAATAGTCAAACAGCATTGTATCTTGGATGCCTGTTTACTTCATTAAATGCCAAGCTTTTGATACAAAATAGCAATAAAACAAGAGAGCTGAGATTATTTATGACAAGGCCTAAACACGTGAGCATAAGGGACAACTCGGCATCCATGGAAACCACATAATTAAACATTGATAAGTGTTTTTTTCCAATGCAGAGGTGAGTATAGCTAATGGACGTATAGTAGAAGAGTTACATAATGCATTATTGCAGGTGGTTACATTGGAGAACATCTGCAATTGACCCGAATGAGCTAAACGATACTAAATGAAACAACAGTATAAAAACATCACTGATAATGATATGACTATGATACACAATATGCAGCATCTAGATCACTAGAAATGTATATTTAATGTCACATAACAGGGTTGACGAAGCACTGAGATAATGGTGGGCTGGTTTTTCATGCACCCCCATACAAAATCATGCCTAAAAATGTCATGAGCATGGTACAGATGGTAATATCATGGTACTTTTATATAATTTACACCAAAAAAATGGCATAATATGTTTGGAAGTAGGCTACCTTGCTTGGAGTACCATGCATTTTCTTCAACATAGTATCACCATCACTATATGGCACTTCCATACCATGCTCCTACCATAGTATACACACACAAAACACCATGGTACTCCTATGTGCTTCGATGATTACTACGGAATGTATGTGCATGTGCGCACATGTCTTATCACTGATCAGATAGAAATGCCTAGAAAACACGCTTATTTATATGGAAAGCAAAAGTGTTTTAAGGTATGCAATGGTATTTTTTGCGGTCCACAAACATTACATTTCTTAGGCTACTGCTTGAATTTTTTTGTAAATAATATTGTGGTTTCAAGTGTCAAATGAAAGACAGCAGCAGTGCATTAGACGGATGCTGGTGTGTTTGCATCCATCACCAATCGAACCGTACATCATATCCTCAACCTCAATATAATATATGTAGCCTATCTCCTCCAAACGAGTAGCAAAGTACTGGCATGTTGTTTTTATGGAAGCATGTGACAAATATTTCTGGAAAACAAAATCTTTTGCGGGAGCGTTCTAAACACACAGACCTGCTGAAAATGACACACATGCATACACACACACACGACGTGCCATGACTTACCGAGCAGGAGCAGTTTCACCTCCCTCGCCGCCTTCTCTCCATCCTCCCGCAGGTTTTTGTCGATCATCTTTGATCTCTCGGCGGCCGCCTTGTCTTCAGCGCTCACCGTGCAGCCCATGATCGAACCGTGCGCGCGTCAAACTTCAGGGAACGGGTCAGATCAGCTCGGTCCGTTCAACTATAGACGCCGATTGACAGATGTGATATAAAGGTGCAAAGCGTCACAATTTAAAAGGTTTGATTCCGAAAATACCCGGCCTGAGATTCTCCATCAATCAGGAGCGTTAGAATATGTTTAGACCAGATTAAAAAGTTGCTTTAGCTTTCCACCAAATCAATCAATCAATCAATCTTCCTTTAGCGCCTCTTTCAGATCAAAGAGCAGCCGCTGCGTCGGCGCTTTCATCTAACGCTCACTCTTCTTGAAATCAAAATCATTCGCTTGCACTGAGTCAGGTGCCTTTCTTTACACGCGAAAATAATATACAACTCCTGAGAAATTCTGCCGCCAAACAGCTCTGGTATTTTTCCCCCCGGTGTTATTTAAAATTCAAACGTTCTGCATATCGAGCCTGGCGAAGGGAAATTCGAAATGTTTAAAAATTCAAATTCAGAACGTTGCAGCGTTCGCCGCGGCACTCCACTCGCGCTGATTTCTTCTGAGGAATAAACAGAACGTGTGAAAAAGCCCAAGCGTGCAGCACCCACCCACTGATGAACTACTGCCCGAGAATTGTGGGAAATGCAGTAGTTTTTTGCTGCTGATTCCGAACCATCAAGAGCGAATCAGTTTGCTCATATGGTTCAATGAACTAGCTAAAAATGATTCATTGATTCTTTGAAATCCACTCAAGTTTAAATTATTATTAGCCTACTAATAATAATTCTTAATACATAAGAAACATTTCACTGTAAAGACAACAATCTTTTCAGTGCATCAATTCAGTCTTAACCGTTCGTTTGTAAAAATATATAATTAAATAAGAATAATAACATTATGCTATCTATGTAATACTCTTTTCATAATTATAAAAAACTATTACTTTCATTACACAAATAAATATAACAAGTAACCTGGGTACTATAGCCTACCATAGTCCTTGATTTGCCACTTTGTTTACAACTGCAATACGTGTATACTAAAATGTAAATATATAGATAGGCTATTTTTATATTTAAATATTTTATATGTTCACTACCTCTGTAAGGATGTAAGGAAATGGTAAATAAACTTAAATCAATTCAGTGGCACTTTATTCAGTAAAATAGCCTACATTTAACCGAGGTTAAATTTATGTCTCACTTTTGTCACTTCAAAGACTGAGTGATAAACGAGCACTGTGTGAATCAGTTCGAACGAAACATTCAAAAAGAACCGACTCGGAAGAACGACTCGTTCGCGAATTAGACATCATGCATATAGCCTATGTGCCACGGAGAAACCTATTAAAATATTCACCAATAAGCGCACCACTTTATGCAGATAAATAGTAAAAATTATACATGTAAAATGCACTTAATGCAAGTTGAGGTTTTTATATTTGACATTTGTCATTTGGATCTGCAAACATCGCCCTCAAGTGTTAGAAAAACGAATCACAGTGCAAGCTTGGAAGCCTTATTTAATCAGGTAAATGTATAATCTGGTTTTGATATTGACCCATAAGGATGTCATAATGTTATTTTTGGCAGGGTAGTAAATACAAAACTCGCATACAGGTTTAAAAACAGCTTTTTTTATTGTCAATTGGTTCTGCTATTTACACTATACAAGCTAAATATGCAACACAAAAGCGTTTCACGTTTATATACAATATATACGAATGAACTAAACAATCTATGTATGAAGCCAACTGTATCGATTAAATAAGTGTAGTATGCTTTAAACAAACTGTGGTTTGTGTTTTACAGATGATATATACCAGATTAAATAGAAATGAAATATAAAGAAATGGTATATAAACTGGGCAGCACTGAGACAAAATAACATTTACAGAATTTCAGTCATTATCATTTTTGCATTACATACCATATGAATCACAATATTCACCCTTGAATTTATCTTCAATCTAATGCTACTTTGGTTGAAGCAAATATAATATAGCCTAGCAAAGCTATAACTTAACTAAAAGAGAATTTCAAATAGAGTTAGGTATAGTAATAAAATTACAAATCGTATTATTAATAAAATTGTCAAATATAACAATAAAATTCATTGTAACCAGGATAAAAAAGTATTTAACCAGCAACTATATGGTGATCAGTGGCAAAATAAAAAAGTAGGTAGTATCTAAAAGGTATTTAAGGTAGCTGGTTGTAATCTGAGGCACTTTTTCTTTAGGCTATTAAGATTTATTAAAACTTTCAAAAGTACAAATAAGAATAAAATGATCAGATTAAGGAAAATAAAGCAAGAGTTGCATAACAAACATCATTGCCATGTTAGTTACAATTGGGGACCACTGGAATTGTACTTCAATCTCCAGCATAAAGTTCAGTTTGTTTTTGTTGACAGTGCAAACTGAACAACCATGTCAGCGTCAATTGCTTGTCAATTCATATGAAGTCTGTTTCTCATCTAATTATTTCTGTCACTAATCTGGTGATATTAAAGACATACATCTGTTGGAGAATAACTCATGTTTGCTCAAGGTTTACCAATATCTGCCACTACCAACAGAGCTAGTCATCAGTCGGCACATCATATCTACTGTATAGGATTGCACAGCACAGTATTTTGGCAGAATCTGAACACATTACAGTTTTGAAAGCATCGCATGAACCACCGAGTAAGAGCGAGAGATTTTAAACACAGAATAATCATACGGTTTCCTTCAAACTAACAAAAATGCCATTTCTACATTTCAGCAGGTTCATCATCTACTACTAACACCGAAAGCAGGGTCCATAAATACTCAGATTACAAGAAAATGAACTGTAAAACAAGTTAAACACAGATGTGAAAAAAATAAAACATTTACAACCCTTTGCATGTGAGATATTTTCTTCCAAAGCAGCTTCCAAACTAAATCACTTAAACTTCACTGCGGTGAAATACTTAAAGGGATAGTTCACCCAAAAATGAAAGTTAAGTTATTAATTACTCACCCTCATGCTGTACCAACCCCGTCAGACCTTCGTTCATCTTCGGAACACAAATAAAGATATTTGTGATTAAATCTGAGAGGTGGATCACTCCTCAACTGGCTTCCCAAGGGATTGAAACTTGACGGCCCAGAAAGTCATAGAAGAAAATGTTTAAATATTTAATGTGCCTACAGTGGCTAGATCTTAAGTTTATCGAGCTACGAGAATACTTTTTGAGCGCAAAAAAACAAACTAAAATAGCGACTTTATTCAAGTATTCTCTTTGGGCCTGGAGATTTCACGTAGTGTTATTGCGCAACGCTTCTGGTTGAACGTCACACGCATCACACACATGACCAGCGTCAGCCAATAGTGAGCCTACGTATAACACAGAAGCGCTGCGCTGTTACACTACGTCAACAGCTTAGGAGAATGACACGGAAGAGAAGAGATGGTTGAATAAAGTCGTTATTTTGGGGGGGGTTTTGCGCGCAAAAAATATTCTCATCGCTTGATAAACTTAAGATTGAGCACTGTAGCCATTTGGACTCTTTTAACGATTTCTTTAATAACTTTTGGGGGCTGTCAAGTTTCAATCCTTTAGAAGCCTATGGAGGAGTGATCCAGCTCTCAGATTTAATCACAAATATCCTAATTTGTGTTCCGAAGATGAACGAAAGTCTTACGGGGTTGGTACAGCATGAGGGTGAGTAATTAATGACTTAATTTTCATTTTTGGGTGAACTATCCCTTTAATATGATCGTTTGAATTCTAATACAGGGGAGATTACGTCTGTTTCAAGTAAAATATAGTTTTGTGCATGTATATGAAGTCCTGCGTTAGCGTTTGCGTAAATGGCCTCGGGGTTGCCATTTACGATCTTAATGCCTTTAAGATCTTCAACGCAATACACACAAAAACGATAAAGGACACGGTTATTGTACACGTCAATACTAGAACACACTAATACTCATCCAGTGAACTGCAAAATATATTCGATACATTTAAATAAATACATTTATCACTGTTCAAATCTCCATGTGATCAAGGCAAGCCTTGTATTCTATGGCTACTGTGCATACTTTAGGAAAACAGAAAATATACTTTATGATAGTTTGATTATGGAAATCTTTTGCTTTGGCACACTGAAATCGTGCAGTATCTGAAATAGGTGGTGATGCGACTCGTTGATTGTCCAAAGCCCGCTGGGGAGTAAACCATCTACCGACCCATCTTTACTAAAACTAGCTGGCTTCATAACTTCTACAATCTCCTTGTTCTATGGGCAAAGTAATACACAGATTACATATGTAAAAATCTGATATATAGATCACTATTGTACAATGCATTTGCTGTCACTTCAAAGAAACCTAGAAGGGTGCGATTATGTTTCTACAGTACAGTCGTGTCAAGTATAAGGGATCGTGATTGATAAAACAGAGCGTGAGAGTCAATAAAAATGATGACAAGCAATTTGAGCCATAACAGAATATTTCATATTCCTAAGTGAGGATGTACTAAACCTTGAATAAATAATTGAAATGGTCAGCATGTTTGACCTTTACAGGTTTTAAAACATATATAACATCGGTATGAATTT
Source organism: Chrosomus eos (assembly GCA_036326025.1). Lineage (NCBI taxonomy): Eukaryota > Metazoa > Chordata > Actinopteri > Cypriniformes > Leuciscidae > Chrosomus > Chrosomus eos. The sequence goes on from CM070828.1 coordinate 38,354,255, forward strand.
ATCAAAAGTGTTTAAAAATAAAGCCATTTTCCCCCGTTGTCTGATGGCAGGTTATCTGTGGAAAATGGGATTTTGTTTTGGGTCCCCCACACCTTTCCCTTCCTACAGTGGGACGGTGTATTCTCTGCATCATAACAGGCAGAAAAATACAGATAAAAATAAATCAGATCATCTTCCAGTATGTTACGTCACTAACTATACGTACGCCACGCACTCTCATACATACAAAGCCATGTACAAACACACATTCATCAGAGTTTCTCCTAGTGGCCACCCAGAGCACTGCTGCTGCCTGTTGTCCAATCAATGATGATGAAGCTCAAGCTCATTATCATAAACAACACGCCAAGTCCAGCGAAACAGGCAGCCTGGGAAAAGGAGAAAAACATTCAGTCATTAACCAAATAACATTTATTTTATAAACTGACCTTGTAAACGGATTTGAAATGAATCAGTTGAACAAGTTAAGAAAGAGTATTTTAGAAATATTCCAAAAACGTATAGCAACATCTGTATTATATCCTATTTCCAGTAGGTGAGAGATAAATGCTTTGTAATGTGATGATATAAAGCCGAAGAAAACAACTCAGCTGGGCCGTATCAGAAGCTGTGTTTTCATCCACCGATTTTTATGCAATTTTTGGGATATCGCATAAAAACACACTGAATGGAAATGCCAAGATGCGCATGAATTCTAAAAATGTGCTTAAATGTGCTCAATTGCAGCTGATTATGGAATACGTTTATACTCTATGATGGAAACACATCTACCGAAAAAATCTCTTGATGTGCAACAAAAACAAAAAACGCACATGATTTTGCCTCAACAGAGGATATGATTGGATAACTGGACTAACCAGTGGCCAATCTCATCGCACAGCACCTTAAATGTTGGTAATGCCTGAGCCAAAGTCTGTCATCAGAATGATTTGGTATAATGACCTCACAGAAGTATCTCACGCAATTGCGTCCACAAACACCAAGCATCTGAATGCAAAATAACATGACACCGTTTGTTGCGTTTTATCTGCGCGATCTAAGCCACAAATAATTTTGGCATCTCAGATTGCAGCAACTTCCATTATTATTAAAGATATTTAATTTCCCAAGAAGTGAGGATTTTGTTCTCTTGAACGTATGGGATGGAAATGGTGCTTATTCGCAAATGTTGTAGGCAATATTCTAATTTCGCAGACGTTAAATTCGCAGCTTTGGATGGAAACATAGCTGTGGTCTAACTGGTATAAAGTGGCATAAACGTTGGATAAGTGTGATGCAAACACCTGGCGATGCATGAACAGTTTTCGAAATGTTTTCCTCTCATCTACTGTGTAGCCATAAATCATGCAAACATAACTTACAAAGATTTTGGTGGTAGAGCGCATTGGCTCCTTATCCTTCGGTACAATACGGATGTAGAAGACAGCAGGAAAGATGAAGATAAGGCATGGAGCGGATGTTGCACCTGGAGAAGGAAGAAGAGGAAAAATGTAGATTAGCTAATCAGCTGAATCCAATTAAATCTGACACTGATGACAATTAAACATGATGACAATTACAATTACAGCGACGTTGTCTTTGCTGATGAAAATGAGAATAGAAAAGTTAAATAAGTACCCTATGTTGGACAAACATCATTCGTTAGTTAATATCAAAGAATATCTCAAAGGAAAAATCATTCAAATTACTCACATTTTACTTAAAAAATAAAAGATTATGCCTGAACATTGTTTTTCAAGTATTTTAGCCTTTCGATTAGATTATTTTGCGCCATCAAACTTTTTTAGAATTTAAAAAAGACACATGAATTTTAGTTTAGAAACCTGGAGAAAAAAAGAGTTTCATATCATTGATCTGTTTTGTTTTCCTCTTCATTATGATTAAATGCAACCTTGACACTCAACTTCTTTCCAGTAATATGAGATAAACGCAAAAAATATTGATTTAACAGCACAACATTATCTGTTCAAACAAGCAACGGAGACATTTGAAGCAGTACTCAAGGCCAGAGACAGCGGCCCGTCAGTGTCAGTGTCCCTTAATCACACTGAGAAAGCAAGACAAACAAGTGAGTCTCTGCTTTGGCATTTCAGACACATGTTTGTGTTCACTATTTCCAGGCTCTCAGAGAGCACTTTTGACCGGTCTGGATTTTGGGCTCTTGAGCCAGCGAGGATTGAAGGACTCACCAATGATGCCAAAGATGCCCAGGATGTTTGGGGCAAAGATGACCAGCATGTTGATGAAAGTCAGGAGAATGACGGCTATGGCGACGTGTCGGATCCAGTTGAAGGTCTTATTAGGAAACACCATCTCTTGAATGGCTCTCCGTACCTTTGAGAAGAAGTAGCAGATCATTTTTATTTTATTTTGAATGACTGAAAAGCAACATTTCATCACCTGTACACCTCAATTCTGTACAGCAAGCTGAATCTCTCTACTCTTTCCAATATTCCTCTTTAGAGTGGGCAGCATGAGTCATTTTATATAACAATAACGGTATATGTCACAATATAGTTATTTTTGCTGTATTATTCAACCCCAAATGGTCCACATATTATGTCAGTGGTTCTCAAAGTTTTTGACTACTTCCTTTGTTTACAGAAACTAGGTGTGGCAATATATTAAAATAAATAAAATAATTATATATAATTCATATTCAAATAATTGAATTCCATAATTCCAGTAGTTTCGAGCCATTTGTGATTACAGGTGATTTGAAAGATTACAGGTTTTTTTTTTTCACAAATAGCGGTTTCTCAGCTATTTTTACCTGATCAAATATTTCAGAGCTTGACATAACTAGAATAACTAGTAATTTCCATGACTTTTTAAGATTGTATTAATTTGCATGACTTTTCAAAATTCCTTTTAAAATGTCCTCATATAAATCCCTTTATGTGCAAAAACAACAACAAAAAACGCACATGATTTTGCCTCAACAGAGGATGTGATTGGATAACTGGACTAACCAGTGGCCAATCTCATCGCACAGCACCTTAAATGTTGGTAATGCCTGAGCCAAAGTCTGTCATCAGAATGATTTGGTATAATGACCTCACAGAAGTATCTCAAGCAATTGCGTCCACAAACACCAGGCCTCTGAACGCAAAATAACATGACACCGTTTGTTGCGTTTTATCTGCGCGATCTAAGCCACAAATAATTTTGGCATCTCAGATTGCAGCAACTTCCATTATTATTAAAGATATTTAATTTCCCAAGAAGTGAGGATTTTGTTCTCTTGAAAGTATGGGATGGAAATGGTGCTTATTCGCAAATGTTGTAGGTAATGTGTGGCAATATATTAAAATAAATAAAATAATTATATATAATTCATATTCAAATAATTGAATTCCATATTTCCAGTAGTTTCGAGCCATTTGTGATTACAGGTGATTTGAAAGATTACAAGGTTTTTTTCACAAATAGCGGTTTCTCAGCTATTTTTACCTGATCAAATATTTCAGAGCTTGACATAACTAGAATAACTAGTAATTTCCATGACTTTTTAAGATTGTATTTGTTAAAAAGGCCCATTGTATTTGTATTTGAGTCTGTGAGACTTGCTCTGACAACATGCTCTGACATTGGCTGATTGCCAAAGCAGCAACGTGAAGACACTAGGCTCCGCCCATCTTCAGCAGGTGTCATTGATTAGCATTTGTATTTAATAGCTCTGCATGGTGTGAGGGTAGCAAACAGACTCTGTGCTTTCTTGCCATTTGATGTGTGCGTATATTATACAAGTAAGTTGTATTTCAACTCATGTTAACTGTTTGATGAAATTCATTTGTTTGATTATTATTTGTCTACTCCTTGTTTAAGGATACTTCACATAGAAGTAGAGATTTGATTTGTGTTCACGTATTCACATGATGTTACTTATGTTTCATGGAAGCATTTCTGCTACATCTCATTGTATGTATTTATCTTATTGAGTTGTTTGTTATATTGATTATATATTATATGCTTTGTTTTAGACCACACCCAAAATCATGGCAACTTGACTATACTCATCTGCACTTATGGGCTAAGCCTTTGTTGAAGCTTATGGATTTGTTGTGGAGAAAATAAAGCTACAAATAGAAAACTTTCTGCTGCTTCTTCATGTCTCTAACCGGACATCTGTGGTGAACTAGTCCCCTACTGGCAACCCCAAACTGATTGAAAGTCAACAGTTTTCTTCATGGTCCTTCGAGCCGGAGTCAGAGTTTTCCACAGTTATGGAGGAGCAGCTATCAGCTGAAGTCCCAGTTGTGCGGCCCAGGAGACAATCGTCTGTTCCAGCACACTTGCAGGATTATGATTTGACTGGTTATCAACTACATAGATCCATATCACCACCCAGCTATTCTCACAAATCTTCTTGTGCTGCATCTGTTGACAAGGATGGCAGGATGGACACACCACAGGCATCAGCACAACATAGTAATTCTCATAGTCCAGAAAGGTGGTATGTAACGGATCAGTGGGACCAGCAAATGGAAGCCTTGCGGGATGAGAATGCTGATTTCAAAAAACTCCACCACGACCTGATTGTCACGGTTCAGCAGCTGAATGAGGAAAGAGATGATCTTAAGCAGGCCAACACTAAGTTCACGTCACAGATGTCTCAACTGGAAGAAGAGGTGAAAGATTTGTTAAGTTGGCGAAATCAGCAGTCGAAGTTTCCTCAGATATTATCTCCACTTCCAGTATCTGGTCCATCAAAGAGCCGAGACCGCTCTAGACCAGTACCAGCCCCACGAAGGTCCAGAGTAAATTAACCAGTATCAAGTGAAAGAAATGCCCAGGCATCTCATCAAGCATTCCAAGATCGCAGAACAGCGGAAAGTTCGGAAAGCTCAGAGGACTCAAGTAGTCAAGAAAGTTATTCCTCTTCTGTTGATGATGGCATGAGAAACCTACGCCTGCGCTCACCCAGGCACCAGAAGGTTTACACCAGTCCACCGATTGACAGACAAATTAGTAGGAGTCAAGATGGAAGACCTAAGGTCAACATGGTTCCAAGAAGTCGTGTCAGATCACCATCTCCACAACTTCTCATCAGGCCACAGGACAAGTTAGCATCTAGGAGTAGTAAACACCACCACTCTCCAGGTTTATCGGTTAACCAAGAAAGAGTATATCGTGGCCCTACTCCTACGATTCCTGACCTGATTCACCCAAACCCCAGAGAGTTTGCCCGGCTTAAAATTGCTTTGGAAAACATTCTGCCAGTTGATTCCACAGAGCACTTCAAATTCCATATTCTGCTAGAACATCTCAAGCTAGAAGAAGCTCAGCTAATTGCTGAATCTTACAGCAGTTCACGTCATCCTTATACCAAAACCATGGGTGCCCTCAATAAGCAGTATGGCCAGCCACATCAGTTGGCTTTGCAGCGCATAGTGGAATTGATGGAGGGACCAAGCATCAACACTGGAGATATCAGAACCTTCCGAATGTATGCTCTGAGGGTGAGATCCTTGGTGGGAATGTTGCGACAACTAGGTAAGCCTGGTAAAGTAGAATTAAAATGTGGATCTCATGTGTCCAGACTTCTGGCTAAATTGCCACATGATCTGCGAAGCAGTTTCAGAAGATTCATCTATCCATTCGATGTAAAGATTCCTACCCTCTTGGACTTCTCAGACTGGTTGGAATATGAAATCCAAGTGCAAGAAGATTCCACAAGATATGCAAGCCACTTTGGTAGAGGGTACTCGACCAGGTCATCCTGGGACGAACCACCAAGGAAGGCCAAATCATTCCACAAAGGGACAGAAGTTCTACTTGGCACTGAGAAATACCCTTCAACATCTCACTCACCTGTCACAGTTAAGACCGCAATGGCAAAACCTTACTGCCCTTACTGTGATAATAACAAACATTCTTTGAATAACTGCGCCAATTTCTCGGAACTCTCCAAATTTCAGAAGCAAGATTGGATTAAGGGCAACAACAGATGCTGGCGCTGTGGACGGGGCCATAGATCAACAGAGTGTAATCTGAAGATGCGCTGCAAGGCATGTAATGGGCGTCACTTACTTGTTCTTCATGCAGTTAATGCACGGAGCAGGGAGAGAACAGTAGGAGAGGACCCATCTGCTAGCTCTATCAGAGGGGAGGCCGCCAACGATGTATTCATTGACAAGCCCCCAGGAAGTCGGAAGGTATTGTTGAAAATATGTAAAGTCATTCTGAGAAATGGAGATCGATCCATGAAAGCTTACGCCATTCTTGATGATGGCTCTGAAAGGAGCATTTTACTACACACTGCAGCTAGCCAGCTGAAATTGAAAGGTAAACCGGAGGATCTGCCCCTGCGCACAGTCAGACAAGAGTTAAAGGTCCTACATGGGGCGGCTGTATCCTTCAACCTTTCACCAGCCTGTCAGCCAGACAAGGTATATCCAATCAGCGGAGCTTTTACTGCGCCAGAGCTGGGGCTTGGAGTGCACTGTCATCCAGTTAAGGCTTTACGGAAAAGGTATCGTCACCTTAATGGACTTCCCCTCCAAGAGATTAAAACTGGTCATCCAGTTTTGCTCATTGGATCAGACTACCCTCATTTAATTACTGCAGTCGAACCAGTTCGCTTGGGCCCACCAGGAGGTCCTGCAGCGATTAGAACTCTCCTTGGGTGGACTCTGCAAGGACCAGTTCAGGCTCTGCAACACAGTCTCACAGAGCAACAATGTCTGTTCACAAGTTTGTCACCTTCTGCTACTCTGCACGAACAAGTTGAACGACTCTGGCAAATGGATGTCCTTCCTTGGAGGGATGAGAAGACCAGTACCAGATCAGTACTCGACCAGCAGTCACTCAAACTACTGGAACAAAAAACTGTCAGAGTTCAAGTCGATGGGATTCTGCGATATGCTACCCCTCTGCTCAGAGTTAAAAATATGCCCTCTCTTCATGCACCCAAAGCAGCGGTAATGCCTCATCTAAGAAGCCTAGAGCGTCGCCTCAGTAAGTTTCCTGATCAAGCAGCTATCTACCAGGCTGAGATTAAACGACTGGAGCAAGAAGGTTACATTGCTGAACTTCAGTCAGGAGCTGAGGACACTCCAGTAAGTTGGTATATCCCACACCATATGGTTGAACACAATGGGAAACATAGAGTAGTTTTCAACTGTTCATTCCAGTTTCAAGGAAACAACCTCAATGAATTGTTACTTCCAGGACCTACACTGACTTCCTCCTTGCTGGCTGTGCTACTAAGATTCAGAGAGCATTCTATCGCTATTAGTAGCGACATAAAAGGAATGTTCCATCAGATAAGACTCCTTGCTGAAGATCGACCCCTTCTCCGTTTCTTATGGAGAGATCAGGAAAGAGAAGTTCAGCCCAGAGTTTTGGAATGGCAAGTTCTCCCCTTTGGGACCACTAGTAGCCCATGTTGCGCCGTCTTTGCCTTGCAGAAGCATATCTTGGAAAATAGTCAGCCTGGTGAAAGGATACAGGATGCTGTACTAAAGGCATTTTATGTGGACAATTACCTGCAAAGTCTGCCCTCAGTAGATGAAGCAAAGCTCATGGTAGCCCAGTTGCAGAGTACCTTGGCGGATGGAGGATTTGAACTCAGGCAATGGGCCAGTAATGCGCCTTCCACCATCAGTCACTTACCAGCAGCCTCCAGATCGGACAGTGCTGAGCAATTGATTGTCAAGGGTAATGCCTCAAACCATGAGTCAGTGCTTGGATTGCAGTGGAATTGTCAAACTGATGCTTTGTCCTATAAGTTCCGTGCTGTAAAGTGCCAAGAAGTTACTATGCGCAATATATATAAGGTGCTTGCCAGTCAATATGATCCTCTTGGCTACATCGTCCCGTACACTACACGCGCCAAGGTGATTGTGCAGCGACTATGGGACAAAAGGAGAGATTGGGATGATCCCAGGTTACCAGAAGATTTGATGAATGCTTGGAACAGATGGACAGAGGAGCTTAGTGACCTACAGAAGATAGCCTTACCCAGATGCTATTGTACTGCACCGAAGGATGATCTTTCCAGCAAGCGAGATATCCATATTTTCTGTGACGCGTCTGAGTCAGCTTATGGGTCGGTCGCCTATCTTCGAACAGAAGACCAGAAGGGAGAAGTGGAGATCACATTCATAGTGGCCAGATCAAGAGTGGCTCCTAAGAAACGGCTGTCAATACCTCGTCTAGAACTATGTGCAGCCCTGACCGGTGCACAGTTGGCCAAGACCCTTCAGAAAGAATTGACTTTGCCTATTAGACAAGTTTTCATTTAGACTGATGCCACCACTGTTTTGTCCTGGATTCGATCCGAATCCTGTCGATTCAAGGTTTTTGTTGGGACAAGGGTGACAGAGATTCAGGACCTTACCAGCCACTGTGAATGGCGCTATGTGGCTTCAGATAGCAACCCGGCAGATGATATCACCCGAGGAAAAAGGCTGGCAGATCTAGGGCCACAAAGTCGTTGGAATACAGGGCCCCTATTCCTTCACCTTTCACCTGATCAGTGGCAAGTTACACCTCCATCCTCTTTTATTGACACTGATGAACTAAGAAACTCTACATTCTGTGGTCTGACTAATACTGCACATCATTTGTCGATGCCCGATCTAAGCAAATTTCTAACCTTTCAAGAGCTACTGACAGCTATCGCAGGTTCTCTCAGGGAGGATGGGGCCAGTGTATCAGCTGAAGACTTTCAACAGGCTGAGATGGCTATCCTTCAGCAAGCCCAATGGGAAAGCTTTCCCTCTGATATGGCACAACTTACAGCGGGGAAACCACTGAATAGCAACAGTCGGCTCCTTAGCCTTGCTCCCGAACTTGACTGTGTAAGCCACCTCCTTAGGGTAGGAGGTCGTCTTCGCTGCTGTGAAGAAATTGAGCCCGAGTTGATGCATCCTATTGTGCTGGATTCCCATCATCCTCTCACTAACCTACTCATTAAGGACTATGATACAAAGCTGCTTCACCCAGGACCTGAGAGAGTACTGGCAGAAATGCGTAGGAAATACTGGATCCTTCGGGGTAGGGAAGCAATCCAACGTTATCAGCGCAAGGATTGTTTAGAGTGTCAGAAGCTTCGAAAAAATCCACAGATACCCAGAATGGCAGATCTGCCTCCAGCCAGATTACGTCTCTTCAAACCCGCATTTTATTCTACTGGTGTTGACTGTTTCGGGCCATACATAGTAAAAATATTGGACGTAGGAATGAGAAACGCTGGGGTATCTTGTTCAAGTGCATGACTACTCGTGCGGTGTACATCGACCTCCTTCCAAGACTTGATACAGACTCCTTCCTTATGTCTCTCAGGCGGTTTATAGCCCGACGTGGGAAACCTTTTGAATTTTTTATGTGATCAAGGTACAAATTTTAAAGGAGGGAAAAGGGAGCTACGACAGGCATTTGGCGAACTAGTTCCAGAACTCCAGGAACAGCTTGCCAGTCAGCAGATTATCTTCCGTTTCAACCCACTCATGCTCCACACTTCGGTGGGTGTTGGGAAAGGGAGATTCGTTCCCTGAAACAAGCTCTACAGGTCACTCTGGGAACTCAGACCATACCTGAGGAAACTCTTCTCACTACACTCATTGAGATCGAAGGGATCTTAAATTCTAAACCTCTGGGGTATACCTCCTCGAATGCCTCTGATCCAATTCCTATTACTCCTAATACGCTCCTTATGGGGCGGCCTGATTCGTCCCTTCCTCAAGTGATATACCCTCAAAGTGAAATACTGAGTCGACGTCGTTGGCGTCATAGCCAAGTCCTAGCAGATCACTTTTGGAAGCGGTTTATCAAGTTCTATATTGCCTGGCCTTCAGACTCGTGGCAAGTGGCAAAGAGAGTCACCTGATATCACAGTTGGAACTACAGTTATGATTGTGGACCCTCAATTTCCCAGGGCCCTGTGGCCCACTGGTCAGATCTCGCAAGTATTCCCAGGGGTGGATAATAAAGTCAGAACTGTTGAAGTGAGAATCAAGGACAAGTTTTATGTGCGACCGGTGGCTAAGGTTATACAGCTGCCTGAGATTCCAGACTAAAAATTGACTTTGACCCTTTTTTATAATGGGCAGATTTCCTCATTCTTTAGAAATCTGGGGGCGGCTGTTAAAAAGGCCCATTGTATTTGTATTTGAGTCTGTGAGACTTGCTCTGACAACATGCTCTGACATTGGCTGATTGCCAAAGCAGCAACGTGAAGACACTAGGCTCCGCCCATCTTCAGCAGGTGTCATTGATTAGCATTTGTATTTAATAGCTCTGCATGGTGTGAGGGTAGCAAACAGACTCTGTGCTTTCTTGCCATTTGATGTGTGCGTATATTATACAAGTAAGTTGTATTTCAACTCATGTTAACTGTTTGAAATTCATTTGTTTGATTATTATTTGTCTACTCCTTGTTTAAGGATACTTCACATAGAAGTAGAGATTTGATTTGTGTTCACGTATTCACATGATGTTACTTATGTTTCATGGAAGCATTTCTGCTACATCTCATTGTATGTATTTATCTTATTGAGTTGTTTGTTATATTGATTATATATTATATGCTTTGTTTTAGACCACACCCAAAATCATGGCAACTTGACTATACTCATCTGCACTTATGGGCTAAGCCTTTGTTGAAGCTTATGGATTTGTTGTGGAGAAAATAAAGCTACAAATAGAAAACTTTCTGCTGCTTCTTCATGTCTCTAACCGGACATCCTGTGGTGAACTAGTCCCCTACTGGCAACCCCAAACTGATTGAAAGTCAACAGTTTTCTACAGTATTAATTTGCATGACCCTTTTCAAAATTCCTTTAAAATGTCCTCATATATCCAGGTTTTCCAAGACGAAACCCATGGTTCTTAAATAAAAATGACAAGTGGGAACAAGTTAAATTAAGAAATATGATGTCCGTTTAGCTGCTTTCTCTTAAATTTATTTCATCTCATTTTAAATAATTTTAAAGCAGCCATGGAAGTGTGCTGTCAGATCACCATCTCCACAACTTCTCATCAGGCCACAGGACAAGTTAGCATCTAGGAGTAGTAAACACCACCACTCTCCAGGTTTATCGGTTAACCAAGAAAGAGTATATCGTGGCCCTACTCCTACGATTCCTGACCTGATTCACCCAAACCCCAGAGAGTTTGCCCGGCTTAAAATTGCTTTGGAAAACATTCTGCCAGTTGATTCCACAGAGCACTTCAAATTCCATATTCTGCTAGAACATCTCAAGCTAGAAGAAGCTCAGCTAATTGCTGAATCTTACAGCAGTTCACGTCATCCTTATACCAAAACCATGGGTGCCCTCAATAAGCAGTATGGCCAGCCACATCAGTTGGCTTTGCAGCGCATAGTGGAATTGATGGAGGGACCAAGCATCAACACTGGAGATATCAGAACCTTCCGAATGTATGCTCTGAGGGTGAGATCCTTGGTGGGAATGTTGCGACAACTAGGTAAGCCTGGTAAAGTAGAATTAAAATGTGGATCTCATGTGTCCAGACTTCTGGCTAAATTGCCACATGATCTGCGAAGCAGTTTCAGAAGATTCATCTATCCATTCGATGTAAAGATTCCTACCCTCTTGGACTTCTCAGACTGGTTGGAATATGAAATCCAAGTGCAAGAAGATTCCACAAGATATGCAAGCCACTTTGGTAGAGGGTACTCGACCAGGTCATCCTGGGACGAACCACCAAGGAAGGCCAAATCATTCCACAAAGGGACAGAAGTTCTACTTGGCACTGAGAAATACCCTTCAACATCTCACTCACCTGTCACAGTTAAGACCGCAATGGCAAAACCTTACTGCCCTTACTGTGATAATAACAAACATTCTTTGAATAACTGCGCCAATTTCTCGGAACTCTCCAAATTTCAGAAGCAAGATTGGATTAAGGGCAACAACAGATGCTGGCGCTGTGGACGGGGCCATAGATCAACAGAGTGTAATCTGAAGATGCGCTGCAAGGCATGTAATGGGCGTCACTTACTTGTTCTTCATGCAGTTAATGCACGGAGCAGGGAGAGAACAGTAGGAGAGGACCCATCTGCTAGCTCTATCAGAGGGGAGGCCGCCAACGATGTATTCATTGACAAGCCCCCAGGAAGTCGGAAGGTATTGTTGAAAATATGTAAAGTCATTCTGAGAAATGGAGATCGATCCATGAAAGCTTACGCCATTCTTGATGATGGCTCTGAAAGGAGCATTTTACTACACACTGCAGCTAGCCAGCTGAAATTGAAAGGTAAACCGGAGGATCTGCCCCTGCGCACAGTCAGACAAGAGTTAAAGGTCCTACATGGGGCGGCTGTATCCTTCAACCTTTCACCAGCCTGTCAGCCAGACAAGGTATATCCAATCAGCGGAGCTTTTACTGCGCCAGAGCTGGGGCTTGGAGTGCACTGTCATCCAGTTAAGGCTTTACGGAAAAGGTATCGTCACCTTAATGGACTTCCCCTCCAAGAGATTAAAACTGGTCATCCAGTTTTGCTCATTGGATCAGACTACCCTCATTTAATTACTGCAGTCGAACCAGTTCGCTTGGGCCCACCAGGAGGTCCTGCAGCGATTAGAACTCTCCTTGGGTGGACTCTGCAAGGACCAGTTCAGGCTCTGCAACACAGTCTCACAGAGCAACAATGTCTGTTCACAAGTTTGTCACCTTCTGCTACTCTGCACGAACAAGTTGAACGACTCTGGCAAATGGATGTCCTTCCTTGGAGGGATGAGAAGACCAGTACCAGATCAGTACTCGACCAGCAGTCACTCAAACTACTGGAACAAAAAACTGTCAGAGTTCAAGTCGATGGGATTCTGCGATATGCTACCCCTCTGCTCAGAGTTAAAAATATGCCCTCTCTTCATGCACCCAAAGCAGCGGTAATGCCTCATCTAAGAAGCCTAGAGCGTCGCCTCAGTAAGTTTCCTGATCAAGCAGCTATCTACCAGGCTGAGATTAAACGACTGGAGCAAGAAGGTTACATTGCTGAACTTCAGTCAGGAGCTGAGGACACTCCAGTAAGTTGGTATATCCCACACCATATGGTTGAACACAATGGGAAACATAGAGTAGTTTTCAACTGTTCATTCCAGTTTCAAGGAAACAACCTCAATGAATTGTTACTTCCAGGACCTACACTGACTTCCTCCTTGCTGGCTGTGCTACTAAGATTCAGAGAGCATTCTATCGCTATTAGTAGCGACATAAAAGGAATGTTCCATCAGATAAGACTCCTTGCTGAAGATCGACCCCTTCTCCGTTTCTTATGGAGAGATCAGGAAAGAGAAGTTCAGCCCAGAGTTTTGGAATGGCAAGTTCTCCCCTTTGGGACCACTAGTAGCCCATGTTGCGCCGTCTTTGCCTTGCAGAAGCATATCTTGGAAAATAGTCAGCCTGGTGAAAGGATACAGGATGCTGTACTAAAGGCATTTTATGTGGACAATTACCTGCAAAGTCTGCCCTCAGTAGATGAAGCAAAGCTCATGGTAGCCCAGTTGCAGAGTACCTTGGCGGATGGAGGATTTGAACTCAGGCAATGGGCCAGTAATGCGCCTTCCACCATCAGTCACTTACCAGCAGCCTCCAGATCGGACAGTGCTGAGCAATTGATTGTCAAGGGTAATGCCTCAAACCATGAGTCAGTGCTTGGATTGCAGTGGAATTGTCAAACTGATGCTTTGTCCTATAAGTTCCGTGCTGTAAAGTGCCAAGAAGTTACTATGCGCAATATATATAAGGTGCTTGCCAGTCAATATGATCCTCTTGGCTACATCGTCCCGTACACTACACGCGCCAAGGTGATTGTGCAGCGACTATGGGACAAAAGGAGAGATTGGGATGATCCCAGGTTACCAGAAGATTTGATGAATGCTTGGAACAGATGGACAGAGGAGCTTAGTGACCTACAGAAGATAGCCTTACCCAGATGCTATTGTACTGCACCGAAGGATGATCTTTCCAGCAAGCGAGATATCCATATTTTCTGTGACGCGTCTGAGTCAGCTTATGGGTCGGTCGCCTATCTTCGAACAGAAGACCAGAAGGGAGAAGTGGAGATCACATTCATAGTGGCCAGATCAAGAGTGGCTCCTAAGAAACGGCTGTCAATACCTCGTCTAGAACTATGTGCAGCCCTGACCGGTGCACAGTTGGCCAAGACCCTTCAGAAAGAATTGACTTTGCCTATTAGACAAGTTTTCATTTAGACTGATGCCACCACTGTTTTGTCCTGGATTCGATCCGAATCCTGTCGATTCAAGGTTTTTGTTGGGACAAGGGTGACAGAGATTCAGGACCTTACCAGCCACTGTGAATGGCGCTATGTGGCTTCAGATAGCAACCCGGCAGATGATATCACCCGAGGAAAAAGGCTGGCAGATCTAGGGCCACAAAGTCGTTGGAATACAGGGCCCCTATTCCTTCACCTTTCACCTGATCAGTGGCAAGTTACACCTCCATCCTCTTTTATTGACACTGATGAACTAAGAAACTCTACATTCTGTGGTCTGACTAATACTGCACATCATTTGTCGATGCCCGATCTAAGCAAATTTCTAACCTTTCAAGAGCTACTGACAGCTATCGCAGGTTCTCTCAGGGAGGATGGGGCCAGTGTATCAGCTGAAGACTTTCAACAGGCTGAGATGGCTATCCTTCAGCAAGCCCAATGGGAAAGCTTTCCCTCTGATATGGCACAACTTACAGCGGGGAAACCACTGAATAGCAACAGTCGGCTCCTTAGCCTTGCTCCCGAACTTGACTGTGTAAGCCACCTCCTTAGGGTAGGAGGTCGTCTTCGCTGCTGTGAAGAAATTGAGCCCGAGTTGATGCATCCTATTGTGCTGGATTCCCATCATCCTCTCACTAACCTACTCATTAAGGACTATGATACAAAGCTGCTTCACCCAGGACCTGAGAGAGTACTGGCAGAAATGCGTAGGAAATACTGGATCCTTCGGGGTAGGGAAGCAATCCAACGTTATCAGCGCAAGGATTGTTTAGAGTGTCAGAAGCTTCGAAAAAAATCCACAGATACCCAGAATGGCAGATCTGCCTCCAGCCAGATTACGTCTCTTCAAACCCGCATTTTATTCTACTGGTGTTGACTGTTTCGGGCCATACATAGTAAAAATTGGACGTAGGAATGAGAAACGCTGGGGTATCTTGTTCAAGTGCATGACTACTCGTGCGGTGTACATCGACCTCCTTCCAAGACTTGATACAGACTCCTTCCTTATGTCTCTCAGGCGGTTTATAGCCCGACGTGGGAAACCTTTTGAATTTTTATGTGATCAAGGTACAAATTTTAAAGGAGGGAAAAGGGAGCTACGACAGGCATTTGGCGAACTAGTTCCAGAACTCCAGGAACAGCTTGCCAGTCAGCAGATTATCTTCCGTTTCAACCCACCTCATGCTCCACACTTCGGTGGGTGTTGGGAAAGGGAGATTCGTTCCCTGAAACAAGCTCTACAGGTCACTCTGGGAACTCAGACCATACCTGAGGAAACTCTTCTCACTACACTCATTGAGATCGAAGGGATCTTAAATTCTAAACCTCTGGGGTATACCTCCTCGAATGCCTCTGATCCAATTCCTATTACTCCTAATACGCTCCTTATGGGGCGGCCTGATTCGTCCCTTCCTCAAGTGATATACCCTCAAAGTGAAATACTGAGTCGACGTCGTTGGCGTCATAGCCAAGTCCTAGCAGATCACTTTTGGAAGCGGTTTATCAAGTTCTATTTGCCTGGCCTTCAGACTCGTGGCAAGTGGCAAAGAGAGTCACCTGATATCACAGTTGGAACTACAGTTATGATTGTGGACCCTCAATTTCCCAGGGCCCTGTGGCCCACTGGTCAGATCTCGCAAGTATTCCCAGGGGTGGATAATAAAGTCAGAACTGTTGAAGTGAGAATCAAGGACAAGTTTTATGTGCGACCGGTGGCTAAGGTTATACAGCTGCCTGAGATTCCAGACTAAAAATTGACTTTGACCCTTTTTTATAATGGGCAGATTTCCTCATTCTTTAGAAATCTGGGGGCGGCTGTTAAAAAGGCCCATTGTATTTGTATTTGAGTCTGTGAGACTTGCTCTGACAACATGCTCTGACATTGGCTGATTGCCAAAGCAGCAACGTGAAGACACTAGGCTCCGCCCATCTTCAGCAGGTGTCATTGATTAGCATTTGTATTTAATAGCTCTGCATGGTGTGAGGGTAGCAAACAGACTCTGTGCTTTCTTGCCATTTGATGTGTGCGTATATTATACAAGTAAGTTGTATTTCAACTCATGTTAACTGTTTGAAATTCATTTGTTTGATTATTATTTGTCTACTCCTTGTTTAAGGATACTTCACATAGAAGTAGAGATTTGATTTGTGTTCACGTATTCACATGATGTTACTTATGTTTCATGGAAGCATTTCTGCTACATCTCATTGTATGTATTTATCTTATTGAGTTGTTTGTTATATTGATTATATATTATATGCTTTGTTTTAGACCACACCCAAAATCATGGCAACTTGACTATACTCATCTGCACTTATGGGCTAAGCCTTTGTTGAAGCTTATGGATTTGTTGTGGAGAAAATAAAGCTACAAATAGAAAACTTTCTGCTGCTTCTTCATGTCTCTAACCGGACATCTGTGGTGAACTAGTCCCCTACTGGCAACCCCAAACTGATTGAAAGTCAACAGTTTTCTACAGTATTAATTTGCATGACTTTTCAAAATTCCTTTTAAAATGTCCTCATATATCCAGGTTTTCCAAGACGAAACCCATGGTTCTTAAATAAAAATGACAAGTGGGAACAAGTTAAATTAAGAAATATGATGTCCGTTTAGCTGCTTTCTCTTAAATTTATTTCATCTCATTTTAAATAATTTTAAAGCAGCCATGGAAGTGTGCTGATGCCCCCTAGTGGGTCCTGACCCCTTGTTAGAGAACCAGCGTATTACATTTGGCAGAAGCTTTTATCCAAATCAATAGACATTTACATTTTATCAGTACTTGTTTTCCCTGGAAATCAAACCCATGACCTTGGCGTTGCTAGCGCCATGCTCTACTGTTTGAGCTACAGGAATGCATAACCTTGTAGTATTGATTTTGATAATCAAGTGAATGAAATGCTTCACAACCAAAAGGAAGCTCTTGGTTGTATGGGCATTAGTGGTACAATGCAATGGGTAAAAATTAACTTCGCTCTTGCCCACCTGCATTACAGTTTACAGAGCAGGCTAGGGGTTTGGCTTTTCACACTTATTGTGGCTATATTGTGATAAAACAGTATAGCACAATCTCTCTATAAGATATGAACATGTGAAACTCACTGGGAACAGAACGATGGGCACGGTCAGGGTGACGGCGGTGAGCACAGCCAAACGCACACAGAGGATGAGTGTGTCGTAGGGGTCGATCCTGCTGTAGGTGTGCAGAAGCTCGGGCTCAACGTTAGCTGCGGAAAAATAAAGGAATTTGTCAACTTAGTTTGCAGGTTTTACATGCTGAGCGGTACATTCTGATTCGAATATTTCAGAGCGATCTCATCTGAATGTTCAAACATTGAGATAATAATCATGTTCATTTTACACAGCACCTTATAAACAAGATACAAATACAAAAACAGGGAAATAAGGGAATAATTGAGAAAATAAGAAATAATTAAAGTAGGCATAATCAGACGCTAAAATCTAGTATAAAAAAAGTGAAATCTGCACACAAACAGGACATGTTCTTGCATTCAAAACCAGCAATATGGAGCAAAATGATAGCATTTATTTTTTACAGCCGCTATCTTTGTTGTTTTAGGGTCTGACTCATTAAGGGACTCTGCAAATCTGATAATGATCTGTGTTGCACTGCCTAACAAAATATTGACTGTTTTTAATTTAACATGCAACACATGATGCATTCATAAAACTCAGTGCAAACATGGACCAAATACAAGAACTGCCAGGTAAGCAAAGCACAAGTAATGGACAAATGTAAAAGTGTTAAACTTACTGTAAAATGTTAGGTACCCAAAGAGAGCAGCTAGGAAGTACATAGTGTACATGATCAGGATGGAAATGTTGGAAACGTGCTGCATCTTCTTCTGAGTTGGGCTGCAGGGAGAAAAGAATGAGATTCATTTTCAATCTATTTGCACAAAACACAGAATACAGTTACAAGTGCTGCTTTAATGCAGTCGACTTACTTGCGAAGCTCAGTGTAGATGGGTAGGACCTCAGGGTGGCAGACGAAAGCAAAGGCCAGAATGGGGATGGTGTATGCAGTCTGTTGAACAGACAGTGTTTGTTTTAGTGCATTCTGAAACACTTTTGCTATGTTTCACACATTCCACATGAAAATTAATAAAAATGCCCCCAAAATATAAGATAAGGGGTGAAAAATGTCCCTGTATGAGTTCTTGTTTGTAATATTTGTATAGTCAAGCAATATGACACGAGCAAGAATATTACCATGATTGCAAATGTGATATTGATATTTTACTACAGTAAATAGACAAGCAATTAATATTAGTTGAAGGACATTTTACACTGAGAATATAGTTTTTTTTTTGCTCTATTTCGCCAACAAAAATAGTTCCAAAAAAATCCACAGAAGAGCAATTGCACGTCTACAGAGCAACACAGTGACGTTTTATTACTCAATGAATCTGTGTTTTTTGAACAAATTGGTCTAATGAATGACTCACTCATAAACTCACTCTCTGTGTCTGAAATCGAATACTTCACAACTATTTAGTACAGTACACCAAAAGAGTAGTCTGTCCGAATACATAGTATTCGAAAAACAGAAGGTAAAAAGTCCATGGACGACCTAATACTTCCACAGAGATTCTGAAGTGTGTATTCTATGGACACTTTACTATCCTGTGAGGCCTGTGTGACAGCAGCAACAACATGGCAGATGTAGTATGTCGGAATTTCATTCATACTGCCCACATTCTTACTATAGAGAACATACTTTTTTAACAGCTGCAAAGTAAATTCAAAGTCAAATGTAGTACAGTATGCGATTTCGGACAAACTATGGAAGAAAATTACTATTACAAAACTATTTTGGAAACAAAAAAGCCTGTTGAATTGCACTAATTGAAAAAATATGCATTGCATTAACCGTGCTTGCATTTTTATGGGCTGAAATTCAACATGGTTGTATATTTAAGCTGTGAATATTTGATTTCAAAACATTTCACACACATTTTTATTATTAAGAATTAAATGATTCATATTCACCACACAAATTTCACAAAAATACAACCTATAATATTCGACAGGCAATTTTTAGTCCATTTTATTTTGCTTTATAAATTCGCTTCCACAAATTCAGTGGTTCAAATTCGAACATTGCACATCCGGGAACTGCAGGAATAGCAGTAGAGTGCCGATCCATAGTGTCCAACTGGTGTTAGTCGGTCTCACCAGCAGGCGTTGCAAGCGTGTGTTGACGAAGACCAGAGTAACGGGTAGAGAAAGTGATTCATTTATTCACAAAAACTTATTTACAGAAATGGAGCTAGAAATAAGTATATGTGATGATTATTTATCAGGGCCAGTATATGCAGAAAAGATGATAAAGAAGCTGTGATTGTTTAATTCAATGTCTTCACGGTTACTTTCCCTGAGTAGCCTACATCTAAGCAACTTTCTCTACTGTGAATGAGAAATGTTAATCTGAGGTAGACATATATTTCCCTCGGTTGTTTAGTTTCCTTAACTTTATGTTGTGCCGCTTTGCTGCAGTACAAGGGTTTCCCTAACTACGTCATACTCCAGGATTCCCCTGTGGTCGGGACATGTAAAACGCTTAACGTAGTTTAATGGACTATAAAATTCCAAACTCCAAACTCACACCTTATTGGGGATGTAGGCTATACGCTACAGGCAAGCAGATGGACTCAGAATATAACGTGCTAATTCCACACTAAGTCATCCAGTAAGTAAGTAATCCGAGTACTTTTTGTCCACTCTTTTATAAGAATTTTTTTATGTGAATTCGGACATACTTATTTTGTCACATACTGTTTTCTCTTATTATATAGTAGGGAAGTATGCGATTTGGATGCAGCCAATGATTTTCTGCCACCAGCTGGTTTTCTTTAAAAACGGGATTCTGAATTGCAAAGGCCGCCTTAATCTGTCGATTATTGAATTATGAGTCTGAATGTAAAGGCACAAACAAAAATTTGCTTCTCTTTCCGTGTGACATAGAACTATACAATACCTGTGAGTTCACAGTGAACATCTGCGGGCTGCAGTGGGAGTCATCCTCCATCACATGTCCGTTATGGTAGCTGTGGGCGTGGTTAACGGTTACGTTTGAGTGGGCGTGAGCCAGCGTGCTATTGGCCGAGAACTCCTCGAATGGGCACAGGATCTGGAACTTCTTATAGATGACCTAAAAATAAAGAAAGGGACAGAGGATGAAGTCACATGTTCTCTGTTTTGTTTGGACTTTTTAATTCTGTTTCCTCTGTTAGTTTTGTAGTTATTTTTATGATTGGTCCCACGTGATGGTCTTCCCAGGTGTGTCTTGTTATCCAATTTACCCCTGTGTGTATTTAAGCCCTTGAGTTTCTAGTGTTCATTCTCTGGTCTATATAGTCAGTTCAAGTTTTCTTGTGTTCTTTTATTATAAGCATTATTATTCTTGAAGTTTATCTGCCATTGGATATTGCTCTCCTTCATCTCTGAGTTTACCTCAACATTCTGGAAGTGAAAATGGAAAATACACATAGGCATTTTGGCTATTTTGTGTAGGCGAGTACTCAACTTATTCATCCGAGAACCTGATATGTATGTATGTATGACCAGTGTGTATTACTCTAATTGCGTCAAATCAATCGGACTACAAAAATGACAACAAAATAAATGTAAAAAAAGAGTTTTGATATTGTGATCAATGTTTTAAAGTGTAAAAAAGCCATGCAATTATTGTGTTACATGATTGACAGTTGTGTCATTTCTTAATACTCAGGCCCATCACTAACAGCTATATGTCTTTGTTGGCTAAAATTTCCAAAGACACAATGGGTTAAAAATAATGATCCCTAACAGTAGGTCAAATAGCAAAAACAGAAAATATTAATATTCAAACACCCCTTGACAAACATTATACTTGTGAAACATTATAGAACACATTTATCCCGAGAGAATGTAACCAATTCCACCCAATTAAAAGCCTCAGTCATCTTCTTCTAAAGTCAGTCTGAGTCAGTATTTCATTAATCACCATTGCTTTGTACATATGATATTATATTCCTTCCTCTAAAATACCTCTGGGAAAAGTGTGTGGGCAAACTGTTATGTGAATCTGTGAATCAACGTCAAAGTATAAGATCAAAGTATAAGATACAGGGATGGCAGTGAGTTTTTTGTATAATTTTTTGTACCAAATCATTGATTTATGAATGTCATGATACCTTTTTTTCTTTGGAATAACATGCATTGATGAATAAGACGAATAAGGTGAATTTTGTTTTCATATTGACTCTAATAATATCTGATGACGATGATAACAATGATGGCAAATACTTACTGCACTAAGGAAGAAGACCATGCAGCTGAGTGAAAAACCACTGGAATAACCAAGGTAACCTGAAAATATAAATATAGCGAAGCGCGTCAATATGGCGTCACAGTGCTATTGTCAATCGTCCTGCTGCTTTGCATGCATTCAAGCCTGAATCCCTGCAACTATAAATGCATGTGCTAAGAAAAGCGCAGTGAGTTATCACTCATCTCAGAAGCTAATCTCTGCTGACAGAGCTTACCAGACAGAAATACTGACAAGGTCAACTCCGTTCAATTATTAAAACAACTGTGCACGGTTAAAACACTTTTGCTCTCAGAAAAACCCATTTGCCGTTACTTTGGTTATTTATTGGTTTAACTTATTGCTTCATATGAGAACAGAATGTGCTTTTAAAGTGCTTGAACCTGTGCTCTGTAATATGAACAGTCCATTCAACTGGGTCAAAGGTGCACGCGGTGGGCTGATGAAACCCACTTTCAGGAGTGAAGAGAGAGATGAGATAGATTGAAGTAGAAATGATGGACTCACCCAGCTGTTTCATTAAAGCCAAAGGCAGGATGACAGAGAATGACACGAGCACCACCAAGTAGTTGCCATTGAGATACCAATCCCTACAGAAACAGAGACGAGAGTTCAAAAAATGTCCAATTCTAATGCAACAACTTCATTTTCAGTCAAATCAATTCAGGCAAGGTTATTTTATGTGGTAAGGCCAAACCCTGTAAAACACCAAGATTTGGCATAATACATACTTTTGTCACCTTTATTGGTGTTTGGTTTGATTGTGAATTCAAACCTTATTTGATTTTAAAACTTTAACCCCTGGTTTCACAGACAAGGCTTTAGATAGTACCAGAATGAAATGCATGTTTGAGCTGTTTTAACTGAAAGCAACTTGCACTACATATCTTAAAATATGTCAATGGCATTGTTTTGTCTCATTACTTTTGTCTCAGCAGTGATGTTTTTTCTAAAGCACGTTTATAAAAGCTACTTAAACCCTGTCTAAACCCTGTCTGTGAAACCAGGCCTACATTTTCTCCAAAAGTGTAACAGTGGTGTTACGAAACATAAATGATTTCACTGTTACATGAAAGATAAACTGACTCTTTGTCTGGTCATAACTTGCCATCCTCACTGTATGTGGCCATTTTTAAATACAAAAACAATATCCTCTTTTATTAATAATTGAAATGTGCATTTATTTGCTCATTATAAAAGTTACAAAAAGAAAAATGGGATCTGATACTTTGAAAAGTTTCTGAAAGAAATAATTTATTAAGCAAAAATGTGTTACATTTATCAAAATTGACAGTAAAAATATTATAATGTTATAAGGGATTTCTATTTTAAATAAATGCTCTGTTTTTTAAACTTTCTATTTTAAATAAATGTGTTTTCCACAAAAAATGTTAAACAGTACAAAACCAAAAACCAAATGTTTCTTGAGCAGCAAATCAGCATATTAGTATGATTTCTGAAGGATCATGTGACACTGAAGACTGGAGTAATGATGCTGGAAATTCAGCTTAAATTACATTTTAACATATATTTAATCGTAAATTAGTTATTTTAAATGGTAATCATATTTCTGTAGGTTAAATAAATGCAGCTTTGGTGAGCATGAGAGACTCTTTTTAAAAACATGGGGAAGAAAAATTCTCCAAACTGTCAACACCAAAACAAAACCAAAATAAGAAATCCTGAGTGTACCTTTAAGAGATGTGATGTGTTTTCATTGCTATTTGTTGCTGGTGAAATGAGAGATTATTATGCTCTCTGGTTTAGTGAGAGCTGTAAATAAAGCATGCACAACTAAACAAACCAGCAAATAGTACAAAATGCAACTACATTTATTCTTAACTTGCTGTGCCTATTTTAAAGCCAGTCATTCTTTTCTGCTGCTCTGCCTGCCTGACAAACCAACTTGAGCAACTTCACTTGTGCGGCTGTAGAAAACATCTACACTATTCCAGAATCGACCCGTCTAACTCCATCCGATTTCAGACCGAGTCTGCAGTTCGTGTGATTTATGTTGTGGCATGTTGTGTTTGCTGAAGCCGCCAGCGACACAGACCATCTAAATAGTTGAAAGCTGACTGGAACATGGCACAGTTCCCGCTCCTGGACTCAAGTGACCGCCACACTGTGAACACGAGGACACACACACGGAGTCACAAGGTGTTGCGCAGTATGTAAAGTCCAGACCTTGTTTGAGACTGCTCTATTTCCAGACCCTCTCCACTCCTCCCAGTATTCATGTGTGTAGACAACAAACTATACGTGGGAATGAAACATCATAAACGCATTATATAAGATGTGCTATCGTTAGGGGCATAAAGATTCCTCTGCAGTAGAAGTGGCTGCTTTCGGAATGTGCAGATGTAAAACAAACTAATATACATGTCGGCTTTTGCATAGCGACATGCAAGAACCAAAATATCAATATATATCAACACAGATTTGCAGTACAGAAGTGTACTTTCCAATATACTGGTAAAGGAAATGCATATCCACACAATTTTTATATATTTATATTAATATATTTATGCATTTACATAAAATATTATATATACGTGTGTGTGTGTGTGTGTGTGTGTGTGTGTGTGTGTGTGTGTGTGTGTGTGTGTGTGTGTGTGTGTGTGTGTGTGTGTGTGTGTGTGTGTGTGTGTGTGTGTGTGTGTGTGTGTGTGTGTGTGTGTGTGTGTGTGTGTGTGTGTACTTGTACAACTATCTTTGTAAGGACCAGTTTGAGTTTTAGACCATTGGAGTGAGGACAAACAGAGAGTAAAGTGAGGACATTTTGGCCGGTGCTCACTTTCTGAGACCCCTTTAAAGGCCTGTTTGAGGGTCAAGACTTGGTTTTAGGGATAAGGTTATAATTAGGTTAAGGGTAAGGGTTCGGGTTAAGCACTTAGTTGTGATGAGTAAGGTTAGGCTAAGCGGCTAGAGATTGCATTGTGTCAATGAATGTCCTCATAAAGATAGATGTACAAGAGAGTGTGTGTGTGTGTGTGTGTGTGTGTGTGTGTGTGTGTGTGTGTGTGTGTGTGTGTGTGTGTGTGTGTGTGTGGTGTGTGTGTGTGTGTGTGTGTGTGTGTGTGTGTGTGTGTGTGTGTGTGTGTGTGTGTGTGTGTGTGTGTGTGTGTGTGTGTGTGTGTGTATGTGTGTGTGTCACTTTATGCTGCACCTGGTCTTCAAATTATACAAATGCTCTCAGTCAATGCATAACGTTAACAGAAGCACACGCCTCCATCTTTGCTGAGTTTCTAACACAGAACTGAAAAGCCTCTGGAACCAAAGCCTGTTTGAGTTTTACACTGCTCATATAAATAAATCACCTTGCCCATCTACACTTTCACTCAGTTAATTGGAAGCCTTCAAACTAATCCAGTCATTTTGAAAAACACATTACATAAGACAGAAGATTTTGATGTTTAAACTTCTTGCTAATAAGCCTTTTCAGGGGATTAAAAATAGGTAACACTTTACTTGAAGGGGTGTGCATAAGACTGACATGACACCTTCATAACCATGACATGACACATGTCATAAATATGAAGGAGGGTTTATGCATGTTTATGACAACTGTCATTAAGTATCTTTCGCTCAATAATGACATTTTGAATGCAAATATGACATTGTTTGAGATGTCTTTGTTATGACATCTTGACATAAACCATAACATCATAACCTGTCAGTGTCTTTGTCATGACAACTTGACATTAAATTAAGTTAAAGTGTCATGCTGCAACATGACATCATGACTTTTGCGTAAACATACACGCCATTTTCAAGTCAAGTGGCGTGTTATTTATACGCATTTTGAGCTATCCGCGTGTATGCGTGTATATCTACGCCGTTATGTCCGAGTGATTCCGCGTGTATGTACACGCTGTTAAAAATCCGAGCGAAATAAAGCCAAATTTTGATATACATCTGGGGGAGCGATATTTTCTTACTAGGATGGTAGGGAAAGACTCATAAATGGTATTAACCAGTGACGGGTAGGTTTAGGGACGGGGTTGGGGTAGGTCATATATTTATATATACAGTAATGTAACGTTAAGTCAACGGCGTTCATAAACACGCTGAAAAGCGATTATGCGTGTTGATAGCACGCCAAAAATGGAAATACGAATTGGCGTGTCATACATACGCAGTTTCATGAGATCAGTCTGCATGCTGTTGGTTTTGACATTGGCTGTCATGAGGCCATTATAACTGTGTCATGAATATTTTTCGTGACCTCAACTACAGTGATACAAATTGAATTTGTCGTTAAAAAGTTATAATGGCTTCATGACAGCCAATGTCAAAACCAACCACCTGACAGTTTAATGTAATGTTAACCAATAAAGCTAAGTGGTTTCTTAAGTTTGATAATTAATCTGCTATGTCATGTTTGTGTCAGGTTGTCTTGTCTTAGTAATGTCAAGTTGTCATGACAAAGACACTGACAGGTTATGATGTTATGGTTTATGTCAAGGTGACATAACAAAGACATCTCAAACAATGTCATATTTGCATTCAAAATGTCATTATTGAGCGAATGACACTTAATGACAGTTGTCATAAACATGCATAAAACTTCCTTCATATTCATAACACGTGTCATGTCATGATTATGAAGGTGTCATGTTAGTCTTATGCACACCCCTTCAAGTAAAGTGTTACCCAATAGGTAAACTTGATAAAACAGATGCTAAACTAGGATTTAACCTGAGAACACAAGCAGCTGAATAAAGTTACCAGATGCGAGAAACGAGTTGTCTACTGACATGCGTGTTTAAAGAAGCCGTCACACGCAGGAGGACAGAGGTGTGGTGGGAAAGAGACAGCATCAGCCAATCAGCCTCCCTTCTCTTATTAACGGACCAATCACAGTTAACAGCAGCCACCACACCTCCCCTTGATGCCAGGTTGAGATTTTTCAGTGTTTGCCCTATAGTGAAGTGCAGGTCTTTGACCTCAACGGATCCGTGACATCGTCAGCTGATGATGACAGTACGTCAATACCAGAGGCTGGAGTAACAGAGTCAGTGAAAGAACTATCAGTTCATTCACATTTAACTGGTAAAATTGCAGGTTGAGGGAAGGTCGAGATTTTCTCATTCATTTCCGCATTCTACAATGACACTCTAAAGTACTTACCCTGAACTGGTATCCGTTTTCAAAAACGCCTGCAGGACCAGTGGGAACTCTGACTTGACGATGTATAAGTAACTGGACATGGCTATAGGAAATATTTAAAAAAAAAAAGTGTAAATTACAAGAAACACAATCAAAAGAAATTAACTTTCATCAAGATCCTTTTGCTTGTTGCACCCAGCTGGGACAGGGTTTGAACTCAGGATGCAAACCACTTGTTATATCTTGCTTTTTAACTTTTGATAAAAAGTTAACTTTGCAATATATATAACTTATCTTTATCTATTTATATTACTTTTATATCCACTAATTTTGTGTGTATTTTATATGCATAATATTATTCCGAGTCAGTGTGATTGTTATGTAATTCTTAGTGAAAAAAATACTTTTAGTCTAGAATTAATTCTACTATTCATCTACATTTGAAAAAAATAAAAAATATTTAAAATTCAATTTAAGACTTTTTACACAAATTAAATATGAAAACTCACAGTTAAGTCCAAATAAACCTGAAGAACAAGCAGCATTAATAATTTGGGGATTAAATAACATGGAAACACAGTGTTAAATATGAGCATAAAGCATTTGTCATTTTGCCAATTCAGAAAGTGTGTGAAGAAAAGTACATGAGTGGAAATTAACTGGCAAAACCAGACAGGAAAATATAGAGATGAATAAAGGATAAAAAAAAAGAGATCTATCAAATCTATAAAAATTATAATGGGCAAATATTAATGTCTTATTCACATTTTCTTTACCTCCAATGTTTTGAAGAGTGATGGCAATTCCGGCCGCCATCTTCCCTGTCATTCCGAAGGCCCTGAATCCCAGCTGTTCGTATGATCTGATTCCTGGAAATGAAAGTCAGTAAAACATGAAGAAAGGGACAAAATCTCACCGCCAGAGCCAAGTTTCCACAAAACCCTATCTCATGTTATGATTATCTTTGCCTGCGTTGACCGCTGAGTTAACATGGAAACTCAGTAAGCCCTAAAATGGAAGCTGAATTGTGTTTTCAGAAAGGAAATTACACACTGAAAATGCCAACAACTGCATTACAAGAAATGGCTCTTAAAATGCTTTAAGACAACACATTTCTCTTTCTTACAATGTTTAGTATTGAACAATAATTTTCAGTATACTAACCTATATATACACATATGTATTGCTTAATTGGTCAGTCCGATTCAAACTATTATTAGTTTATTATTCCTCCAGTATCACAAATTTTCTCCACTATATTTAATCATTTCAGGCAATTCCTGTTCAGATGACAACAATAAAAAAATGCAGATTGTTATTCCGTGACTGTGTTAACTTTAAAGGAGTAGTTCACTTTTAAAAAACTTTTGCTGATAATTTACTCACCCCCATGTCATCCAAGATGTCCATGTCTTTCTTTCTTCAGTTGAAAAGAAATTAAGGTTTTTGATGAAAACATTCCAGGATTTTTCTCCATATAATGGACTTCAATGGGACCCAAACGGTTCAAGGTCCAAATGACAGTTTCAGTGCAGCTTTAAACGATACCAGACGATGAATAAGGGTCTTATCTCGATCGGTCATTTCAAAAATACATAAAAAAGTTTAAGTTTTATAAGCACAAATGCTCGCCTTGCTCTGTTTTGTGATGCGCATTCATGTGACATCACGTAATACGCAATTGCGTTGAAAAGGCGCGCATCACAGAACAGAGCAAGGCGAGCATTTGTGCTCATAAAACTTAAACTTTTTTATTTATTTTTGAAATAACCGATCGTTTCACTAGATAAGACCCTTATTCATCGTCTGGTATCATTTAAAGCCCTTTGAAGCTGCACTGAAACTGTCATTCGGACCTTGAACCGTTTGGGTCCCATTGAAGTCCATTATATGGAGAAAAATCCTGGAATGTTTTCATCAAAAACCTTCATTTCTTTTTGACTGAAGAAAGCAAGACATGGACATCTTGGATGACATGTGGGTGAGTAAATTATCAGCAAAAGTTTTTTTAAAAGTGAACTAATCCTTTAAGGCATCTGTCCACCAGATTATGAAATGACTATAACAAACCGATCAAGAAAAATATAGTTCTTCTTACCTACAATACCAGAAGACTTCAGCAGGAGGTGAATAGAATAGCAGGACAGACCAGCTACAGCCGTGAGGAGAAACCTGAAGACAAAATACAACCATCGAATCACTTCACATCTGTACAACATCTGCATTCTGCACACGCTAGACTTAATATATGGCTTTTCTAGAAGTTGACCAAAGTAATCTTATGAGAAGTAGTAAGAAAGTTCCTCGACTGGAGATTAATGTACTACTTTCTACTTACCAAACTTACATTTAGCTGACCTTTTATCTGAAATGACCTTCAGTACACACATTACAGGGACAATCTCTCATGTGATCAGGAGTCCAGCACAGATACTAAGATTACAAACTATTCAAACCACTCAAATATAATATAAAGTCTATAGCTGGATTTCTAAGTGCATTGCATACATTCTTTCTAAAGTGTACAGTACTTTATATTTTTTTCAGATGCATTAATGTTGTTGAGTAAGAATTACTGATGAATGAATCTTGGGAAAGCGCCAGTATTTGTGTTGGAACCAAAAATGTAAGTCTGGTAAACTGTTCCATGAAACCCTGTGATCAAACACCACTAAACCGATTTTACTGATTCATCCAGCTCTTTTCTTTAAACTTATGTCATGGAAAGCCAAACTTTCAGAAAGACAAATGATAGACGCTTTAGCTACACAATAGTGGAATTCTCTTGCAAAGGCATTATTGTACTTTCAGGATACGTTCACAATGCTTCACCGCAGGAGGCAGACTGTCCTTGAATTTAGTCCATTTGGATGACAAGTACCTGATAAATGGCAAGTAATTAACAATGGCCAAGGGATGAGCTCTTGAACGACTGTATTCAAACGAGATGGATGTTCTCATGGACTTGTGACAACGGCTGCCTAACAATTCAGCATGCATCGACCAGAGGAAGTAATCTCAGTACCTGTGCTCTGCAGTCGACACATCTACAATAGAATTATGTGAATTTGCATCGACCATTTCTGTTGTGATGCATTTATTTGCCATTCATAAGGTTAATTTATTGTTATATGTCTGGATATAAGACTATCTTTGGAGGAAGCAGTCTTGGCCTGTTAGGTCATTTGATCAGTAGTATTAAATTCCCTGTAACCTGACTGGAGCAGAGGACGCCTCAGACGTCTCCCCGCTCTCCTCCCCCAGTCAAACCAAGACAGGCTGCGAGAGGAAACCAAATATAACAACTATATTTGGATGGGGGCAGGGTGACCCTAAAAAGAAGGATGTGTCTGGAGAAAAGAGGAGGCGTGGCCAGCCAGGTCATGGCCTTTCTGGGGCCGTGGATAGGCAAAAGGGGTGGGGCTAATGAGTGGAAAATTTTAAGAAGGTGGGACATACACATTAAATGGGAGGTCGGACAAACGCATGTGTTAGCTTTCCTCCTCTACTCTTTGGAAAAATACTCTATTTAGTAACTACTGCTAGTCAACTTAAAGCTAGTCAACTTTTTCAGTTGTGCATACATATAGCTATAGGAGGTATGGAAGAAGCCAGTATGTTTAGCATTAATTATAATAAAAATATAATTATATCTAAAGTTAATTTAACCATCTAAAATCTTTTACTGGCTTGAGTTGAGTTGTTCATGATTTTCAAACTTTCAAACTCTTGAAACAAGGTCAAACTGAGTTTTGCATGTACTTTAAAGGGATACTCCACTTTTTTTGGAAATAGGCTCATTTTACATCTCCCCCAGAGTTAAACAGTTGAGTTTTACCGTTTTCGAAACCATTCAGCCGATTTTCTGATATTTAAAAGAATATCAGTAAGCAGACAGTTTCTGGTCTCATTGACTCCCATAGTATATTTTATTCCTACTATGGAAGTCAATGAGACCAGAAACTGTCTGGTTACTGATATTCTTCTAAATATCAAAAGAGTGGAGTATCCCTTTAACAGAATGCAATCAGTGTGTGGATCTTTTCCATAGAAAATCCTGTCTGGTACACCCATGTTCATGAACATTAACAGCCTCCAAAAGGAAACACTCAATTATTCAAGGGCATGTCTGGAAAAATAACAGATGTAAAACCTATACTTTAATTACCATGGCAATTAGACAGCCAATGGGATGCCAAATGCTTGACATTTAGATGACGTTAAAATGCTGATTCATTGAGGGCTGGAAGTGACAGGTTCGTTTGGATGACTATGAGATGATTCAGTGATGCTTCACATAAGAACAAACATAGAACAATGGATTACTTTTACAGCCAATTTGTCATCAAGAGAGTAATGAAGGTATTTCACTTACAAGAAAAGCAGTATGCCAGTATTGGCCATAGCGTAGGCCAATCCCAAAATCCCACTGCCCATAATGGCATTGCCCAAATTGAAGACTGACATGCCAAAAGAGGTCTTCCCCTCAAACTGAGAGAGGAAATAAGATTGATAAGCAACTAAAACAGGCAAAAACACCAGCAGTACTGCTACATAGACTAACATCAACACATTGTTTAGTTTCTACGAGCTATTCGTGATATGCTACTGGTTACTTGGAAGTTCACGGCAAATGTTGCACATACTTACATCAGTAAAACGTGGCTTCTTGCCATCACCGTTGGGCAGGAACTCAATGTTCTCAGCGAGTGTGCTTTCAGGATCATCAAATCTGTTGGATGGAAGACAGTGGACATTTAATTGACAATGACCCTCGATCATCAACTAACTTTCTCTTCGTCTAGTAACGTCATCTGTTTTCTGTTATTGACATACCTGCCATTATGGGTACCATTTCTGAGGGTTGATAGAGAGGGTAAGAGGGTCCATCATCGAGCAGGAGCAGAAAAGAGGGTAAACATGCACTTAGACTAGCCCACAAGTCAACACACCATGCCAGAAGGTAAACGTGCATTGAGGAATATACAAATGTAAGCTACAAATAAAGTTTGCATTGACCTCAGTACAGAAGCACACAATGAACATGAAATAAGTCAGGTATGTTGCAAGTCTGTTCTGATTGAGAAAGCGGGGAAAACATGCTAATAACCATAAAGCAAAACCAGTTGAGAACCACAATTTAAAGTGGCCTGGTTCTTAATGCAGGTCGTACATGAGAAAGCACTTCCGGTCACATGCAATTAACTTATCTTACTGCCGCCCGCAAGACAATGAAAATCAAAATACACATAAAGTCGTTTACATAAAGTCAAAGTCCCTATAAGAAAAGTCATTTCACTCGGCGGCCATCTTTGAAACGCTTCTCGGGCAGCTATTTCAGTCATGCAAATGTGCCGCTCCTATCTCTTTGAATGGGAAAGCATCAAATTCTCTAAAGCTGTTTTCCATATCTTAGGATTAAATTTCATATTTGAAATCACCACTGAAATCTGACAACAACTGTCTTATAAATGTTGCTTCTAAACGCTCAAATCATGACAAAAACTGCATTTTTCAGGCTGGACCAGCACATGTTTCAGAACAATGATGGTTTCAATTGCAACCGGAGCTTCTAACTCCAGCTGCAGTGAGGCAATGGCTTTACCAATCAGCGATTGGCTCTTTTATTTAGAAGGCGGGACTTATTCCGCCATATTGCGCATTGCACCTTCTTCCATTCACTTTCACTTTCATTGCACTTTCTTCCATTCAAAGTAATGCACCATCTTTGCAAATCTAAAGTATTTGATAAAACTGAATGATTGGAGTGATGCAAAAGTGCTTACTGTTCTTCCTCCATCATAGTCTTCATCGGCATGCACATTTCCTCTCCGAGGTCGTGACCTTTCCCATTGGGTAGGATACTCATATCTGATCTGGCAGGTTCCATGGTGGAAGCAGTCGATATCCCACAGTTCTATGTGTGAGTTGTCCAAGTTGCTGAAAAGGATAAAGATTTTGACAACAATTAAAAATGCAATTATATGAATATTAACTTTATGCATACAAATCTGTCTCATAATGTGCAGGGTTGTTACTGTTAACTAAAACTTATTAAAAATAGTTTTCACTAACTGAAATCAAAAAAATGTAATATTATTTGAGAAAGTTACATGAAAAATAGAAATGTTGCCTTGGAAATTAAATGAAATAAATAAGGTTAAGGTGAAGAACTAAAACTAAAAGTGAAGTAAATATTAAATAAAGCTAATTAGAAAAATCTAATAAAATAAAAAATTTAAACAGAAAATGTAAAACTAAAAAACTAAGCTAATGGAAAATCTTATAGCAATAATAAATACATTAATGTATTAAAAAATACTATTATAGTATATAAATAATACTAAAATAATACTGCATATGTCCCAATCTGTTTATACTATACTATATACTAAAAGCGTAATGGGGCCAGGTGGAAATACTGTGGTACTTTGATGTATACCATGATGATACTACATAATTCAAAGATATGTGCCAAGATATTAGCATTGTACTTCAAAGTACTTATGCATAAAAAACATGGTATTGGTGTACATGTTAATGAAGTCTGATGGAAAATTTAATTTCTTCT
Organism: Chrosomus eos; assembly: GCA_036326025.1. Lineage (NCBI taxonomy): Eukaryota > Metazoa > Chordata > Actinopteri > Cypriniformes > Leuciscidae > Chrosomus > Chrosomus eos. Next base: position 38,387,481 of record CM070828.1, read on the forward strand.
TATTATGATTCTCCTTCACAACATTAACACCTGTCAGTAATGCACAAAATCACTCTAGAAATCATCTCGAATCAGCCTGATCGATTACATCACTACCACTGCTGTTCAGTTAAAGCAGTGCGGCCACCTAAAGAAATCCCCAGGATTATTCAGCATTATATATGACTGGCCTTTCACCAGTTTCCCCAGAGACCTGATTTCCATTTATGCATGCTATTAAGTCGCCAGTTTTCAACGACAACAATGAGACGCAGCGCACCAGGGTGTAATTTTAGACCAGCAGATGTTCTCGCTCTTCGGCGAACAGTGTCTTCACGTTCCCTGGAAAAATGGAGGCTCAATAACATTTACCACGTCACTGTTTATTTTATGATCGAGGATTTCAGTCCACTGAATAGTAGGGCCATTGAGACGCCCAGCTGTCACGATAAATTTAACACACACACTGTTCGCAATAACAACTGTCTGCGAGGGAAAGAAGAACTGTATGAGTGTGTTCATGAAAGTCTTGAGTCTAGTCCATTTCCAAACGAGACCGATGCAGACATGAGATTGGATTCCAGCACTATTAACATTAAAGCTACTAGCAACATGTTGTGTCAGAGTGCCATGGAAACTTTTCAAAATATTCTGTGCCTGACTACAAATCTTACCATGTTGATCATATATGTGATCATAAACATCAAAATAGTTAATATTATGTAAAGTTTGGGGTCAATAGGATTTTTTTCAAAGAAATTAACACTTTTATTCTGCAAGGACACTTTACATTGATTAAAAGTGACAGTAAAGACATTTATAAAGATTTAGAAAATAATAAGAATGATTTCTGAAGGATCATGTGACACTGAATTCGGGAGTAATGATGCTGAAAATTCAGCTTTGCATACCAGGAATGAATTACATTTTAAAATACAAATCATTTATTTGAAATTGTAATAAAATTTCACAATATTACTGTTTTACTGCATTTTTGATCAAATAAATGCAGCTTTGGTGAACATGAGACACTTTTTTCAAAAATAGACAGAAGGTTTTCTATTATTTTAGCATCACTAAATATAAAGTAGGATAATGTACCTTTGGACAGTTCATTATTGCAAAACAAACCCCAGATAAACCCCATCCCTCTGCCAGGGATCATTGTGCGATAATGACCAGCTGAATGTACAGTATCCCTCACATTTTATCCTCACTGTATTGTTCAATTAGCACTATACTTACAGTAACAGACTCAATATGATAACGTGACAAGCTTTTGATCAGGCATTGCAAACAGCAGCTCTTCTTTGGGGTCCAAAGGGACTCTAAATTCTAACAGGAGCTTGAATTTCACATGACGATGATATATGAGGTATGGAGGCTGCCTGCGATATATGTTTTTGTCAGCCTTAACAATATTTGAAGCGCAAAGATTGAGCTAAAGGTTATTAAATATGTCAGATCTGATCAATTTAGCTCCAACTTTTTGACAGACACAGGATGGTCAGTAGAGGGGCACAAAAAGTGCATGTAAAAGCACATAATAATAATTAGCAATACAGTAACAAAGTGGATAAAAGGCAATTATGGGGTTAATATACAAGGACTAACTACGTTTTAAGATGAACAAAATATGATAACTCAGGTGTAAAGCGCAGTATTACGACCTATCACGCTTTTGTCACTTTTATCATCCCTCACAGCTGTTTCACACAATGCACTGTCCTTGATGTACATTCAACAATGTGCTGCCTTATCAAAAGGGCTTTACATTTACAATAATATAGACGTTACACTGACCAACACTTCAGGGTTAAGAAACAGGACAAGATTAACTATAGCCAAAATTTACAGAAATCTTTTTTTAAATGCCTCATGCAAAATGAGTGAACAGTCGCCAATTACAAACTGAATTAATTATTCTCTTTTCCTCTAGTCAAATGCTTTTTCCCCACACAAGAGCAAATGTCATGGGTCTGGATCTTGCAAGGTATAAGTCTGCCCTGGCCAGTTTGTTACATGAAAACTTGATGTCAGTAGTAGAGCGAACACAACCTCTGCTCTGATTGGTTGGCAGGCTCAGCTCCTGAAGTGGAAGGTCTGGCACTTTACATGCAAAACAGAGCATGTTTAGATGTTCCCTTTCGAAAAGTAGAGCACATATGACTCATCTGAAATCATTTTGGGGTTGAACATGTTCCTAGCTTCTTTTTTTTCCCCCTGAGGACGTTTCTTAAATTGTTATAGAATTATGAATACAAATGTTTCTTACATTCGTTTTCATATATATATATATATATATATATATATATATATATATATATATATATATTAGGGCCGGGACTTTAACGCGTTAATTAAGATTAATTAATTACAGACTTTAACGCGTTAATTAAGATTAATTAATTACAGACTTTAGACTTTGCACCGCGGAACGTTTCTCACTGGATGAGTTTCGGCGGACCGATTATACTGGAGCACCAACTAGCGTCAGAAGAGCTGACGAGATCGCGCTTCATAGATCGCCTCAGTCGGACTAAATTAAGTTATTTTGTATTTAGCCCTACAAATGTGACTCACACCTTCACTCTCAAAGAGGTTATTTTTTATTATGAAAATCCAAAGTTGCTTTCCCTTGAGTATGTTGTTAACTTCTTTATCTTGTATGCAAAATTCTTCATCCACAAGCAAAAATGGCTTAAATCTCCTTTGAGTTTTCCTCTTTTTCTGGCTGATTTTGACTCTTTTATTTCGTCCCTTAGACTTATAAATAAATAACAAGAAAAGTGAAAATGTTTTGATGCATTATGATGATTTATTCAAAGACAGGACTTGACATTATTATGCTTTTCTTTCTTTTTTATGTATTACATAATTTGATGTATGCAAACCCAGGATATTTATTTTCTGTTAGGTACCTTTGTTTGTTTGTTTGTTTGTACACCATGCTTAACTTCCCTGAGTTGGTAGTTTATGTATAAGTTCTGCAATAAAAAAAATAGATCGCCTCGATCGCTTTGGTTGGCCCCGTGGATGGGAAATTTTGTTATAAGAAACGAACGGATGGAAGCGTCGATAAGAGCATGGTTGTGTGCAAGCTATGCAACAAGGAATTCACTATTGCTATTAGTGTAGTGTTGCAATATGCTATTGCTACACTTAATGGCAAAAATTGCACTGGTCTGTTGGACTTGGTTGAACAAAAATAAACAATATGTTGTTGCTTAAGCTTATGTATTCAGTCATTATTCAATGGTATACTAAAAATCCATGTGAAAAAAAAATGACTTCTCACTGTTCTCAGGTCAAATACGTATGCGATTAAAATGCGATTAATTTCGATTAATTAATTACAAAGCCTCTAATTAATTAGATTAATTTTTTTAATCGAGTCCCGGCCCTAATATATATATATATATATATATATATATATATATATATATATATTATATTTACTTTTTAAATTTGACATTTGAAATTTATGTAATTATAAATTATCTTACAAATTATAACTTTTATTTTAAGATAAATAATTTGTTTTATAAATGTAAAACACAGACACACATATATATGCACACACACATTTAAAATATTTTATATGATTTTTTATCAAATTAAATTTTACATAAAATATTAAAAAGTATGAAAATATAAATAACACCACACACTTTTATTGACCAGCAAAACAAAAAATAACTCTTTGCATCTTAAAATGACATGTACATTTATCTTCTGAAAGCAAACAGAGCTCTGACGGACCTATTGAGATTACTAAACACTTTTAAGAATCAAATGTGTGATTAAAAAAGTAATTTTGTGGTGTGTGTGTGTGTGTGTGTGTGTGTGTGTGTGTGTGTGTGTGTGTGTGTGTGTGTGTGTGTGTGTGTGTGTGTGTGTGTGTGTGTGTGTGTGTGTGTGTGTGTGTGTGTGTGTGTGTGTGTGTGTGTGTGTGTGTGTGTGTGCGAGTTTATGTGATTTATGAGGACACAAATTTGTATTACGACATGTGTATTACACTGGTATTACAACTTATGGGTGGTTTATGAGGACACTTCAAAAGTCCTCATAAATCAAATGACTTAAAAAATATAAAAAACAATGTTTTATCAAACATTTTAAAATGCAGCATGTCTCCTGTGATGGGTAGGTTTAGGGATAGGGGCAGTGTAAGGGGGATAGAATATATAGTTTGTCCAGTATAAAAACCATTACGCCTATGGAGAGTCCTCATAATGCTGTTGCACCAACATATGTGTGTGTGTGTGTGTGTGTGTGTGTGTGTGTGTGTGTGTGTGTGTGTGTGTGTGTGTGTGTGTGTGTGTGTGTGTGTGTGTGTGTGTGTGTGTGTGTGTGTGTGTGTGTGTGTGTGTGTGTGTGTGTGTGTGTGTGTGTGTGTGTTGTGTGTGTGTGTGTGTGTGTGTGTGTAGGAGGCAGATAACAGGCTTTAAACACTTAAAATGCTTAACAGGTTGTGCATGGTTGGGTAGCAAGTGTGGCTGTCAACATCTGCAGAAAGTGACATCAAGCTATTGAATGTGATTTGACCGTGGTGATGATGAGTATAGGAAACCATTTGAATGTGGGTAATGTCAATTAAGCTCATTCTTGCACAAGGGAGCTTTTAATGAGGCAGGTTGAACTGTTTCACAAACAGAGAAATAATCTAATTGACACCCTGATGAAATGCCTCCTGTCGTGAGCTTCAGATTAATAGATGAGGGTGTCTGTACTCTGTACCTTAAAATTGGTCCGAACCAAAGTAATACACCATTCAAAGATGAACTTTCACAATCACATAGCACAATATTGTGGTTTTAAATTCACCACTACAAACCAGACTTTGCTGTTTTAAAACGCAATCTAAAGCAAATGGCAGTGTTTAAGTGTAGCACATCTACATTCATTCTTCTCTTTATGAGCCCGAGGTTCACCGAGTGTGGATTTGAGAGCCGAAAGGCCACCTGCCCACCGTTTTACACGAATGCCCCAGAGGCTCAACACTGAGGTTCAAACAAAGTCCTGCTAGCCCTGATGTTAACCACACCAAGCACTTAAAACTGTACACCATAAAAATAAATAATGTGCTGGTGCTACTATGATACTGTCACCTCAGGCTTGCTTTCAGTTGCGGACACTTAATATTCAACAGTTTTACTGATTTAACTGCACTGACACTACTGGATGACAACTGAGCTGAGCTGGACGATGACATCACTGTTTTTCTGCAGAACTGCTCATAGATGAAAATATGAACTAATTAAATAATTAATGATTTTTACAATGGAACTGACTTCAGCTGAACAACAACACTATTTTATTTAAGAGCTACTGTATGTTTGCATCATTGAATAATTTTTCTGTTATCACTGTAACTGTTTTGATACAATCTGTATTGAATAAAGCGCTATATAAATAAAGGTGACTTGACTTAATGATACCATGTTCATGCAACATGATATTAACTCTAATACTTCACAGAATACCACGCTTGTACCATGTTTTGGCACAGTTTTGCCGGGATTGATTCGACCTCTTTGAGGTTAAAAAGACCTGTCCTGTGCAAAGATTGCTCTTTACCAGACTGCCAACTGAGGTTTATTTTACCGATAAAGATCAGTGACGTACTTACTCTGTCTGTATTATGTTTGTTTCTATCCATCTATCAAGAACTCACCTGTCTGGATTCTGGTACATAACACCCACTTTTCACAATTCCTAATAAATAAATCCAACCAAATCAATCTCATGAGAAAACATAACTACTTTAACTCAAGTCGTTCGTTCGTTCGTTCATTTATTTATATAGCACCTTACAGACTACTACCGCAGTTCCAAAGTGCTGTACATTGCAATAAAAGAGTCAAACAGACATGAAGACAAAAAAAGAAGAAACACAAAAACATCCATATAGTAGAGTACTAATAAAAGCCAAAGAATACAGATACGACTTTAAGCGGTCCTTAAAAACATTTAGATCTACGGAGGATCTAACATCCAGCGGCAGATTATTCCACAATCTAGGACCCGCGACAGTCAACATTTTTTAGAGCAAAAACCACAATGCGTATCAAAGTGCTGTACATGAGAATAGCCAAAAAAACAAGGATAAACACATTTTTTTAAATTGCAAGGAGGCGATTCTGTATGAATTCATAAAATGTAATTTGTATGAAAACAAAAGAAAAAATGCAAACATGAATGTCCAGCCCTAAACCTAACCATCAGTTGGATGTAAGCAGATTATACAAAAATGTACGAACAAGACTGAGAATTCAACAAATTCACATGTGATCTTGGTCCTGTGACTCAAAAGCATCAATACAAATGCCAGGGAATAACAGCTACATAAATGAACTCCTCTCCTTCAAATCAGACATGACTGCTATCCTATGAAAACCTACGCTCATCTCTGGCCGTGGGCTCGAGGTCAGTGACCTCTCATCTGTCAGCACCAGCTCAGAAGCTCTGACCTCACTGGATGCAAATGTTTACATCCAGAACAAAGTTTGAGGAAGGGATATGATTGGGGCACGTTCATCTGATGTCACGTTTTGTCTCTAGAAAATTCTGGGACATTCTTGTTTACTCATGTTCATTGATTGCAAAGGTCTCCCAATGAAGTTCACTGAAAAACAGATGTTTGCCTCAACATGGTCACACCTCTTCTGATATCGGCTATGTCAACTGAACATTCATTGGTCGTTACTGTCCATTCACATTCAGTGTGTGTCATACGGCATTGCCCCATCCATTAATCCAATATAACATGAAATCCAAATCTGACTGTTGTGACAGTTTTAGTCTGCTTGTGATAGCATTGAGGTTTGCACAACTTTCCATCTAACATGTCCCAGTACCTTCTGCTGATCAACTCAAAGGTGATTTCTCACTTTCTCCCTGACCTCTGACCCCCCATTCCCTAACTAATGACCATAAGGTCCAGAGAACCCAGAGATTCAGAGATGACATCCTTACAGGCCATTTGGCATGCCAATATTCAATACACCGCCATGAACTAAAACCCAATACACTCTCTGAAGCTGAGCCAGGAGACAAACCCCATTTGGAGAGGTAACTGAAGAATACAACACGTGGTAAGAGATCCTGTTAAAACCATGCAGCAGATATGGAATATAACTTGCAAGTAAGTGTTTTAAAATAAGCTATTTCTGCATCTGTATACCCATCATTTTCAACACTAATAAAAAAGAATTGGCCTTAAAAGCTCTATCAGTCATCAAGGAGAATGCACCTTAAACTCTTAATGTGCTTCAATGAGGACAGCAATACATGAAATTACTTTAACAAATTAACCAGAGTTAATAATACGTCTGCTTTTGAAATTAATATTATCACTAATACTAAAATTAATTAATAATATTATTGCCAAACTAGTCACATTTATTTTATTTCAGTTTTTTAATTACCTTAACCTTTTTAATTAAGCTTTTTTTACTTTTAAGACAACACAAAAATATATAAATCACTTTAAATCAGAAATTGAAAGCATATTCATCATAAGAGGTGTGCATTCAAGACATTGTCTGTATGATTTTTTTATGTATTTCTGAATAGCAATATATCTGGACAAATAAACAACTTAATGTCACTGATCCATAAGTAAATTAAAGAAGCTAAACATATACTTAACATAGGTATAATACAGTCTCCTCTCTAGGACCATCACAAAGGGAATCAAAAGTATTACATTTGAGTCCATAATAACTTAAATATTCACAATTTTTTTCAATTTACACAGCAATTAAAATTAACCGAAGTATTTTCTTTCATTTATTTTCGTTTTCTAATCTTACAGATTATGCATCCTAAAAGTAGCCAACTTTTTTTAAAAAAAAGAAAAGAATAGATCATACATTGTATTACTTACAATGTCAACGAGCTCCCGATCTAAAGATCTCTTTGCGACTACAATAAAAAATGATGTTTTCGGTTTAAGTTTCCAGTGTTTCGGATGCTTTATGTTCCTGTGGTTCTTCGCCTCGTGTGGTTTGATCACAATAGAGACAAAGCGCCTTGAGAAATGAAGTGAATTGGTGAAGGCTGTATGATGAGTAGTGGGGGTTGTTTAGGTCCCGCCTTCTGTGGAGATCGACCAATAGCAGCCGACGAGACCCTCCAGTGGCCCCTCCCACTTTTCCCAAGAGATCCATGAAGAAGAATTGTGAACCTGTCAGAGGGTAGGCCTACATGATAAAGAAAACCTGGGAACACTCAAATAAAATAATTATGAGACCTTGAAAATAAGAACACTGTACTAAGAATATTGTACATCTCTAAGTATAATTAATCCCTTAAATTAATACAATGTACAATTTAGTAAGTTAGTAAGTTAGTTAGTTAGTTAGTTAGTAAATGATGAAAGTAAAACATCACATGGTCAAACTTTCAGAGGTATTTGATTTCATCTGCCTAAGAGCAAAATAAATATTAAAAAAGAATGCATTAAATAAAACAATTAATGCAATTAAATAACAATTCAGTTGAATTACATTATAAAACTGTAATTTGTAGTTATTAAACAGCACAACAGTATCAAATCAATCAGGACCCTAAAGTACATTGAAATTATGTTTTTAGAGCTGAATACATACTAATGCGCCCGTAAAACCCTCGTCTGTCCCTCTGTGTGTCTGTGAACGAGTGTCCATTTTCACATTAGAAAGGGATGATCCATTCTACTGGCGTTCAGCAGATGTCCAGCAGTGTCCCGTTGTCTCCATTAGGTTTAAATATAGTGCTGGAAGTGTGTGTGTACATGAGTGTGTGGGTCAGCAGAGGTTGGATGATAGACCTCCGCCACTGCAGCTGTTACTCCGTCTATTTGTGCCATGGAATGCACCTGAATGTAGCAGTGCGTGAACGCCATGGGAGAAAACCATTGGCTGTCTGCTAAGTCCACATGGCTGTATAAATGTTATTGACCTGTTCATTAATTAGTAAAGATTATTAATGATTGTAATAAGCATCATTTTTACTCATGCTTGACTGCACAAAACTTGCCACTAGTGTTGTTGCTGTTAACTAAATCTAAAACTAATAAAACTATAAAAAATAAATAATAATAATTAAATTATACTAAGCTAAGCTAAGTTAAGCTAATAAAAAACTATAAAAATGTCAAAAGAGCATAAAAAAAAATATTTTAAATTATATATAATACAGAAACAACACTGCCACCACCATGATTTAAGGCATTTTTCCGGAACAGATGAACTAGAATTGGGAGTTTGTATCACTGCAGTTCTGAATTGAAATGTCCGGTACACAAATAACGTACACCTACGCTAAACCCTAAATCTACCTGATAATGTTTACAAAAGCAAATGAAACATAAAAACGCAATCCTAACCATGGCATTTAAGCTTGTTTAGAACTTTTCTCTTTGAGCTCTTTCATCGTGACTCGTCCCCGGCTCTCTGCAACACAAGTAATCTACCGAGCAAGCTTAGTACGTTCGTAAAACCGAACATATGGAGCTGGTAAAGTGATGCAAACTTTAAAATATGCTTGTTTACAAATCATGCACCATGGTAAAAAAGTGTTTTGAGGTCATAATTGTGCAACCCAGATAGCAAATTGGCTTTGGGCCGGATCTGGCTAAATTTCGGCTGAGATTTTGGCCCACATACCGCATGGAATTACGGTCCAAGGTTGGCCCAAGTGCTGTTTGCCGTAAGTCAACCAGATCAATGCCGGAAGCAGACCAAAACTCGCCCAGAGCTTTACAAAGTACCCAGATATTATCCAAAACTGGCCCAAAACAATGCCGTAATCCCCATATGTCAGCCAGACAAAAGCCAAACTGCCACCACCTTTAGCCCAGAACTCAGCCACAACTTATCCAGAAGCTCCAGAAAACAGCCATAACTGGGCCAATATTATACCAGAATCCCCAAAACTGAACCAGAAATTATCCCTGTGTAATATTTATATATTATTGTGCAATGAATAATAAAAAAAAATGACACTATAGAAATGCAAAGTACAATATTTTATTGAGAGGGGAAGAAAATCTCAGCCAGATAAAAGGAAAAATAAAAACAATGGGAAAAAGACAAGATAAACCAATACTAGAGTAAGGCAAAACAAAAGCAACAACTAGTCACAATACAAGAATAATAAAAAGACAGCGCAATAAATTAAAATGATACAAAAAAGAATGTAATTATGCGATTTAAAAAAAAAGTGTATGTGGGATGCTTAAATAATGAGATACAAAAATGAACCAAAATACGTTGGCCGAGAGATCTCAACGCATTGAAACAGAAGAAAACATGCAAACAGTAAAAAAACACCAGCAAATTAAGAAAACATCTTTATCAGTTTGACAACACACATGCTGCAAATACTCAGCGCAACCAAATACAAAAGCGCGCTGCAAACGGCAAGAGACTTCAACGTCCTGCAACAGAAGAAAACATGCAAATAGGAAAAACACCAGCAAGTTAAGAAAACATCATTTTCACAACACACATGCTGCAAATACCATGCAAACAATAAATAATAATAATAAAACGATAAACACCACTGTCGAGTAGATATTTGCGTTGTTGATCGGCCATTTGCAGTGCGTTTCTGTATTTGGTTGTGTTTTGCGAATTTGTAGCACATGTGATAAAGATGTTTTGTTAATGTGCTGTTTTCTTCTGTTGCAGTGTGTTGCGCCCTCTCAGCCACCGTACTAAAGCAACAGAAACCAAGCAATAAATGAAATTGATACAAACAGTAAAGCAAATGTGTAAATGTGTCATGCATAAATCGTAAAATACAGAAACAAAAAGCAGGTTATAAAAGACAAATTAAATACAAATTATATTTACAGATGTACAAACAAGGTAAAAATATAAGTTGCAACAATGTAAAACAGATTCCCTAATAACTCAAATTGTGTTTACATTAACATTTTGCAAAGGTGTCCTTTTTCTGCCAGCCTTGCGGTCACCAGTTAGATGAAACCAACTTTTAAAGGTTTAGTTCACCCAAAAATAAATTCTGTCAGTAATTTCTCTCCCTCATGTTGTCCAACCCCGTAAGACCTTCATTCATCTTTCGGAACACTAATTAAGATATTTTTTATTAAATCTGAAAGCTGGATCACTCCTCCATAGGCTTCTAATTGAAACTTGCCGGCCAAGAAAACATCGTTAAAATAGTCAGAGTGACTACAGTGGCTCAATCTTAAGTTGATCAAGCAACGAGAATACTTTTTGTGCGAAAAAAAAAACACAAAAACAACAACTTTATTCAACTATTACTGACAGAATTTACATTTTTGGGTTGAACTAACCCTTTAATAACTTTTTCGACCTCCAGCTCAGTTGACTGTGCACACACGGGATTTCTTCTTACAGCCTCTAGAAGAGGAGCAGAAATACAGAGTTAAAAATACTTTTAAATAAAATGTACAAATAGAGACATATAGCATTTGTATTACAAGACAGCACCAGTCAAAGAATTTAAACTTTCAACATTCATTCATGACATGAGGGAATAGTCATGAAGTTCCAGATAGACTTAAGACACAATAAAAATGCACTTACCAATCGCAATGTTTTTAAGCTGCAAGCTTTGGAAAGGTGTTTCCCCACGTATAGCTCTCCAGTTTAACCACTTTGGCAAAGTCATTTTTGATTGCTTGCCTCATAATCCGCCAGACCGTGTACTTTACGTCCACTCCACCCAGCAACCCCAGTTCAAGTACCTGAAATATTTTTAAAACATGCCATAATTATTAAGTCAAAACACTAAAACATGCTTTTGTTTCTAATATTGATATTTTTTTTTACCAAATTAGACTAATTTAAATAGTTTTTGTTGTTAGATTTTTCATGTTTTTGATTGATCACACACAGCATTTAATTATAACAGTAATTACAACCAGACTTGTACAGTAAGTGGATAACAGTATGCAACTTTGCATTACTGACAGTGTTACCTACCACTTTTTGTCTTGTTATGGGACAGGATCGAAGATCACTTTACAGGGAAGTTAATGATCTTAAGCCTTCAATTGGAAACAGTTTTAGACTTTGGTTCTGTGCCTCCGTGATCTCCCGAACCTTTTTTGCTTTGAGATCTTGCACCATCCTTATAATGTTCCTCTGCTGCTCCATAATAATTTCTTGTTTAGATATTATGTCATGGAGAAGTGCTAAAACATTAAACACAGGTATTGAAAGGTTTACCACACCACCACTGCTATGACATGTGCCTTACACTAACAGTGAATATATGATAGAAAAAAAAAAAAAAAAAGAAACCTTACATCTTATGAATCGGTCATCGCTTGAGAGGCTTTTCCTCTGTGGTCTGGGTGTTTCATGATGCCATGGTGACTGTATTGCCTGTTTGGGAGACTGTAAAGTTGTATCCTGTTGCCTGGATCCATGTTCCATCCTGTATCCATGTTGTCTTTAGGAAAGGTGACATTGTTTTAAATGATTACTAAATTTGATTAAGAAAGGGTGGTATGGTCATGTAAAGACACTATTCAGTGACAAATTCCCTTTTTGCAATTCAAAAATAAATGTGCATAATAATTTGTTAAACTGCACAAAGATATAAGGACATCAATCCTACTTTATTTTCCGTTTTGGTGGCCTCAGGGAGATCGGTCTGTTGTTCAACAAGAGGCAGCTTCCGACGTTCTTCACTATAGTATAATTTTAAATGAAAAACAGAATTCAAACATCAATTCTAGCACCTCTAACATAACAAAGAAAATCCAACCACAGAAATCCACCAAAAAAGCATATCTAGTACTGCGCTATAGATTAATATCTACGTGTTGAGATAGTAAAAAAATATCAACTTACCTTGATCATGTATTAAAACTCCAAAAGATAAAACCAATATAGCGTGATTGTCGAAGTTAGAACGACTATTTGAATTTCACCGCGACTGCGTTGTGTTGCTGAATAGCTGCTACGTAACTTCCGGGTCCTCTGGTAGGCGGGATGGTGTCACAGGGTGCACGCTGGGAAAAGTAGTCCTTTTTGTAAAGCGGATTTAACACCGTATATGTAAATCAACTACTATTTCCATGATGCATTGCAAACTGCGTTATCGTATCAGCAATCACAGACGCCGCATTCACCCGTCTGCCACGTGGTTTGCTCTTGGGGGAATTACCAGAGCAAGAAGACTGCTCTAAAAACACGCAAGTTTTTGCTACAAAAAATCATATTTTAACCATGGGGTTTTGTAGTAAATCTGTTGTTATACAAACGGTAGCCTAATCAATTCGCCAAAAAATTATTTTATTTTTTTGTGGCATATTGATTACCATTTGGATAACCACAAAATACTCATACGGTCCCATTCAATCTTTTGTCTTATGATGCTGCAGACGTAACCATTTGTCTTTGTCTTCAATAATTTTGCAAACATCTTATTTTTTTTTTTTTCATTCCGCACATTATCACCTCCTTAACTGCCAATTAAAATAATCTTGCCAACAGAATAAACAAGTCTTCTTTCTTTTAAAACATGCCTACTTATGTGTAAAAGTGTACTATTTGAATAAATATCTATAGGTATTTTTAACTAGGCCTATAACAAACATATTTCATTTTATTCTTTTTGGCAAAATTAACCTAATTTATTAGGTTGCATTATAATTATGTATAAAATATGAATCAATTTAACAGTATTTTAATTTTAACATATGATTTTACAGTACAGCACATTCATGCCAGAGATCTTTTATTTGCTCAGCCAACCAAAACCCAACCAGATCTCAGCCAAATATTTTCTTATTCTGGCAGACCGAACTCAAGCCAGGGCTCAGCCAAACAGATACAATTTGATTTGTTTCTTTTGGTTAGCCAGACTCCAGCCAGAGCTTAGCCTAGTACTGTTTGACACAAGAGTGTGAAAGAAACAGTGCCAGAATTAAGCCAGAAGTGCCTAATGTCAGCCAGACTCGGCCCAGACTTTGTTGCTATCTGGGAAGGAGTCGCGTGAAAACAAATATTAATCCATATGCCCCTGTAATCATAATTGTTTGCACGATTAATCGTGCTTGCTGTTTTCCTGCCTCTAGTGTTAATTTCTGTCAGAAACTGCAGTGATATGTATGTATTGGTACGTATTTTGCGTTTTGCTAAATGTTGCCACAGGTAGGCTACGTTTTTCCAATGAGCCTGTGTTCCTCACCCTTCCCACGAATGAAAGACTGAGCAGCTGCCTTTCCATCACAGAAAACAACACACTGGCTTTTGCATGTGTGTCGCAGTGAGCGGTAAATTAGCATCTGCCAGTGCTGTCAAAAGCACAGAACAGTTCCGCTCGACCAGACTAATGACTTTAATGGAATGTTTCCGTGGGTAAATCTGAGGGAGAACGTGTCCTCCTGACTCTACAGAGGAGTGACGACGAGTCTCAGAGAACAGTCAGTAGGCTAACTGAGGTGAGAGAGTGAAGACTGTTGCATTGTTTGAATGATCAATGCATTAATAGAATTAACATTTATATTCCCTAATAGTAACTTGGGTAGAGTTTTTGGTAACACTTTTAATGTGACGTAGTATACACACTACTTACTATAGTAATAACAGTACATTATGCATAATTACAAGTAACTAACCCAAACCCAAAACCAAACCCAAACCCTAAATGTAACTCTATACCCAGACAGTATCGGCCCAGATCTGGTACATGTGGATTCCACGCGTTACAGATGCGGGCCGGATCTGGGTCAATACTGTGTTGCTGTCTGGGTGGTAAGTACTAAGTAGCTAATATTACTCAGTACTCAAACCACCACTTACTGTAGTTTATACATATATATTTGTGTGTGTGTGTGTGTGTGTGTGTGTGTGTGTGTGTGTGTGTGTGTGTGTGTGTGTGTGTGTGTGTGTGTGTGTGTGTGTGTGTGTGTGTGTGTGTGTGTGTGTGTGTGTGTGTGTGTGTGTGTTCTGCTTGCTTAATTTGGATCAATCAGATAAAAAACATTTACTTAAAAAATCTCCTTGAAATACTTATTTAAAAAAAAAATAAGATGTAAAATTTATGTTTTTTTTAAAGAGTGATGAACAAATAGGTCAGTTATTGTGGAATAGAAATCAAACAATAGCACAACCAGTTCAAGGTTTTACATGAAACGGACAGCATTTTCTGTCAATTTGTTGTAGATCTGATGCATCATTAGTAAACAAAAAATAAATGTTAGTTACTCAGTGCTACATTAAGTGCTGTTTTGAAACATCTTTTGATGTCGACACTTTTTTTCTACTGTGATGCAACAAATGAATGATTTTTCTTAGACAAAATGTTCACCTTACGTAAAATCCAATCACCCTACAGGAAACCTAATAGTTGGGTAGCTCATCTTAATGCTGACCTCTGCTTCCTCACAGGTACAGCAGGTTCATGTGTACTCAATTGAGTTATGCAGGCTGGTGGAAACTCGTCTTCCTAATATCATGAGAACAGTGACCGAGGTCGAGCACGACAAATGCATCAAATCATGTCTGTATGTAGTGTCATGTTATACTTCACCTGCCCTTTCCAACTGCTGTGGTGAGCATAACCATGGCGATGTACTGTTGGGTGGCTGATTTATTTTAATGGCAAGGCATTCATTGATTTTGGCCGAGCTCCTAACGGTGTTATCAAACCTGTGCCAGTGCCATCACTCAGATATA
The DNA here is from genome assembly GCA_036326025.1 of Chrosomus eos. Taxonomy (NCBI): domain Eukaryota; kingdom Metazoa; phylum Chordata; class Actinopteri; order Cypriniformes; family Leuciscidae; genus Chrosomus; species Chrosomus eos. Next base: position 38,403,131 of record CM070828.1, read on the forward strand.
CTGAGAGAGAAACAACTGCAGAGAAAATGAAAAGCATCTATCTATCTATATCTATCTGTCGATTTTGATTTTGTCAATTAAGACGTTCCAGAATCAACATATGTTGTTGATCCTGGAACAACATTCCCGTCCAAAGCCTATAAGCCTAAACTTGACATAAACTGTAAACTTGTCCCTTCAATATGATCGGTTGATTAGAATGTTGTTCTAGGATCAACAAAGATCTTCTGCGCTCAGCATCAGTCTGTAAAATGCAGCTTTTTCAGGTTTGGAGCAGAACGTTTGACCAACACAGTCAATCCCCTCCTTTGATTGTGAAACTAATTTCGCAACTGGCTATTTTTTCTAAGAGTTACAGGTTTGATTGGTAATGTACTGTTTGCAGAGCACGGTGGGTGGATGCTCACATGGACTCCTGACTGGGTGACCTGTTTAAAATCTGGACAACAACCTATTAACATCACGCACAACAAAACACTGATCATGTCTTCAGCATGTAAAACAGCACGTTTCTAAATACATTTCCCATTTGCGAGAGGATCACGTCATCTGCTTAATATTACAAGCATTTATTTTTCAGTCTTACTGTTACTGTTAATTCTCATATTACTGTTACAAAAAAGTACTTTTAATTACCATAAAAATCTATAACATAAAAAACTTAACAGAAGAGAACCCTTTGATACCACTCAGGCCTGGCGCAATGAGGGGCCAAAAGGAGGCGTTTTAATTTATATATGTGTATATGGAAGTTAAATGTGACATTACTATTATCAAGACTCCAGCTGCATCTAGAAGAATAATCATAAAGCATAAAATTAATGAGCGTATCACACAATCAGACATCTCTAATCAGCAGCAACAGTTATGAACCCAAAGGAAAAATAAGGACTAACAAGCTTACCTTTTTTAATGAGCATCTCTCGTCAACTTACAGTTCATTAAACAACAATGTGCTGAACTTCAGCAGGGTCTCCGTCACAAGCTCAGTGGACTCACACAGTGATGGGAATGCAAGGCCAAGGAATAATGAGTCCAAACGGAAAACAGTTGAAAGAAAAATTAATGTGAAACCAACATTTGTGCTACAGGCAAATAATTAAATGAATGAATAGAAGGATGGATCTGAGCCACAGAAAATTTGAGTGATTGGATGTCATTGTTTTTATCATTCATCACCTGGAAAAGATAGTTCTGAAAGTGATTCCAACGGTATCGTTCCTCTCTGCCATTATCGTTAAAGTTTTGGTGAGCACTCTGCTATGAACGATTTATAGAACTATCTTTATCGTTATAGTTATCATCCTTGGTCGGGCCTTTAGGCAGGTGAGAAACTTGCAATGCACAGGTTCAGTTTCCCTGAAGCAACTGGGCTGAAGTGTTTTGCTCAAGCGGAGAATGGTGAAGGAAACACAGTACGTCTTCAGATAATAAATCATACTGGGGTTTGAACCTGCTAACTTTAAGTTGTCAGAACTAATCATTATCCACTATGCCACCACCACCACATTGTTCAAAACACAACGGAAAGACACTTAATGGGTCATTTGTGCATGAAATGAAACCTTGAAAGCTTATATAATAAATAAAAAAAACATCAAATGTACATTTATATACAGTATATTAACATTATTAGCATTACGTCAAGTCACCTTTATTTCTATAGCACTTTATATAATACAGATTATATCAAAGCCGTTACAGTGATAACAGGAAAAGGATTCAATGATGCAAACATACAGCAGCTCTAATAAAATAGTGTCGTTGTTCAGCTAAAGTCAGTTCAGTGTTGATTCAGTTCCATTGTAAAAATCATCAGTTATTAGATTTTTCATTTCATATATAAAGCAGTCCTGCAGTCATGTCATCATCCAGTTCAGTTCTTATCCACTAGTGTCAGTGCAGACAAATCAGTAATATTGCAAAAAACATTTTGCAGCCAGTGTAGTCTAGCAACTCTCCGTTGGCATTTGAGCTGGAAAAACCAAACTCTGGTCAGGCCAATCACATCGTGTATAGAGTTGGTGGACGGGCTTAACATAATGACGGCAGAGCTGCTATACTTAAAAAACAAAAGAAGATGCTGCTGTCTTTTGAATCGGCTTTGGCCGCGACTCTGGAGGACTTGGAGTTAAGAGAACGTCTCTTCAGTCATTCTTAAAAAAGGAAGATGTGTTCGGAGTTTTGACGACCGGATACGGCAAAAGTTTAATATATCAACTAGCTCCGCTGGTGGGAAAACGCATGGGACTCACTCAGCCACAGACGTTCGTTGCTCTGGCTGGTTGTAGCGCTATCCTACTGTGTGCCGAGGGATATTGAAAGACAACCGTTTATCCCGCCCCTCGGATTGAGGCATGCCAATGGTGAGTTCCAGACTTAACATCTTGATGTAGGTCTGGCTTGCCAGGCTAGAGTAGGGATAGTTCACCCAAAAATGAAGATTCTGTCAGTAATTACTCACCCTCATGTTGTTCCAACCCCGTAAGACCGTCGTTCATCTTCGGAATACAAATCAAGATATTTTTGATGAAATCTAAGAGCTGTCTCACTCCATCATTAGCCTGACTCTGCTCTCCTACGTACTTCCGCTCAATTTTCATTTTCCTTCAGTACTACGTCTGGGATTACATAGACTTTGGTTTTCTCCGAACAATTTTTTACCGGGCCAATCAGCGAACAGAGGGAGTGGCTGAGAACGATGACGTTGATGTCGACTCGTGCGTTATTGAGTTGTAGTTCAGTAATGGCAGCGGAGAAAGATGCAAACGAAGCCATTTGGTCCGTTGTGGCAACGCTGCCGAATATCAAGGAAGTTAAGCCGGAGCAAGAACAACCTTTGCTTAGTTAGGGTTGGTGGCCATCCTCCCCACGTGTTTCGGGAAAATACATATGTCACGACCAAACGTTAGCGATTGGTTATAGCAGATCCAGTGACTCTGGGCAGATCCAATTACTATTAAATTAGACTTTAATAGAGTTCCCGCCTACAAGGAAGTTAACGCTTGTCACTGGAGCGGTGCCAGAATCTATGTACAAATGAAATGAAATGTACGAGAGTCTGGTGGGACCAGGCTACTCCGTCATAGGCTTCATTTCAAATGCAGAGAGCGCCATGATGACGCATGCGCGAGAACTGAGAAGATGACGCAGATGGGTCTCGATGTAGCGTTTAAAATGGTTGTAAAGCATTTCCTGGATGTCCAAATCGTGAGTAACCAAGAGAAAACGTAAAAGTGCCTTACCAATGCCGCAAAATGAATGGCTTTCACACTTTCCCATCAAATGATCGTGATCGCCATCTTCTCAGTTCTCGCGCGTGCGTCGTGGCTCTCGTGAACTCGCGTCAGAGGCCCACATGGAAGAAAATTAATAGTTGAATAAAGTCGTTATTTTTGTTTGTTTTTCTGCACAAAAAGTATTTTAATCGCTTGATAAACATAAAGTTGAGCCACTGTAATCACTTGGCTAGTTTTAACGATGTCTTTACTAACTTTTCTGGGCCGGCAGATGAAATTACCTTGCAGCCTATGGAGGAGTGAGACAGCTCTCAGATTTCATCAAATATAACATTTAAAGGTGCTCTAAGTGATGGCACGTGTTTTTTAGGCCAAACATTTTTTTTTCACATACAGCAAACATCTCCTCACTATCTGCTAACTGCCTGTCCCCTGAACACACTGTAAAAAGACGCGGTCTCTGCAGACACCTCAGGCTCCACAAACGGCAACAAAAACAAACTGGGCTAACCCGCACCACGAAACATAACAAACTGTTCCAGCCAATAACCGACAAGAAGGATTTGGGAGGTTAGTGCGCGGATGAGGAGCAGGGAGGGTCTAGCTAGCTAGCCTCCGTTTTGTTTGACAATACACTGTAAAAACTAAAGGTGCCTCAAATATCCTGTCGGATACTCAAGGAACTTAAAAATGTAATTTAAGTGCCTCAAAGCTCTTTCTCCTATAGTAGGGTTACTGGAGGAGCATTGACAATCTTTGCGGTTCTTGCTGGAACTTTTGGGATCCTTTAAGCACTTTGTATTCAGTTCAGAGGTTCTGGAGTCACCTTTTCACTACCATGAGACCTCGAAGTGCTTTGGGGGAAATTAGAGGAACTTGAATGCTACAAAAGGGTTATTGTAAGATCTTTTAACATTTAAGTGGTTCCTGAAAGATCTCTTATGTTAAAGCCAGCATCTGGAGGAACCAAATGGTTCTGTGAGGCCAGAATAAGATTATTATTATCCTATTATTATTATACTTAAGTTAAAAAAAATCATAAATATATTTCATAAATTATACTTCTGATTCAGTATACATTTATTTAATATATATAGGCCTATTTTATTGATTCATTAATTGTTGTTAAAGAAACCTTAAACAACAACAAAGAAGAAGAAGAAGAAGAAGAAGAAGAAGAAGATGATGATGAAAAAGAAGAGGAAGAAGAAGAGGAAGAGGAAGAAGATGAAAAAAGATGAAGAGGAAGAAGATGAAGAGGAAGAAGAAGAGGAAGAGGAAGAAGAAGAAGATGATGAAAAAGAAGAGGAAGAAGAAGAGGAAGAAGAAGAGGAAGAGGAAGAAGATGAAAAAAAGATGAAGAGGAAGAAGATGAAGAGGAAGAAGAAGAGGAAGAGGAAGAAGAAGAAGATGATGAAAAAAAAGATGAAGAGGAAGAAGAAGAGGAAGAAGATGAAGATGAAGAAGAAGATGAAGAAGAAGAAGAAGATGAAGAAGGAGCAGGAGGATAAAAGTTTTATTCTGTCACGAAACTGCTGCTATTCCTCTGCTGTCATCGCTTCAGTGAACCTCGCGCTGCTCGCGCGGACGCGCGCAACAAAGATCAGCTGAATCATCGGATTTGAAAGTAACGGCTCGTCTCATCAAAGCTTCAGCTGTTTGTTCGACTCTTCTTTACAAGGTTTGTAAACTCGCCAAAGAAATATAAATAGAGTCTACTCACTATATTTTCAAACACATACATATAAACTAAATACATTTTTATTTATTTATAGTTTTTAGTGTTTACCACTCTTTTATTGCACACTAGCCTATGTGGTATGAAGGTTTTAGCCGCGATGCTAACTAGCTAATCTAATGAAATAAATGAACAAATGGAAATTATTGACTTATTGTCTTAGATTGTTTTAACGTTAGTCATTCAATTCAATGTATTCTCGTGTCTTCAATTTGCTATACAACTAATTAATAGCTGATTCCTGCTGTCGTCAATGGCGTTTTTTATGAATAACACAAGTGTATATACTAACTTAGTTAACGTTAGTTTGGTCTATTTTTGTTTATTTACTACAGGTGCCCTGATTCTTTCAAATACTATTTAAAGCCCTTTACTGTACAGTACATATTATGTTGTGAATGGATATAATCAGCTTTGTTCTTTTGTTTCCCCAGAACAACCACTGCATTTCTAAAATCATCTGAACATTTCAGAAGCCACATTGAATTACAGTAAGTTACCTAGCTACACCACATGCAAGTACTTTATTACTATGAACTTCTCTGTGTGAAATTTTATTGTTTGACTGTGTGATCTCATATATGTTTCTCAGAAAAATTATAATCACAGGTTTGGCACCAATAATGCTATGCATTATTTCTTCTGACATTTGGAATCTGAATTATAACTTCAAATTTAGTCCTTTTTGACAAAAAAAGCTATTATATGGCTTCAGAAGACTTACAACACAACTCATAACACATGAGTTGTGGACTACATTGTTTTTTAATTTTTCAAATTTTTAGGATATTTTCTGTGACATTTTTGGAGCTTAACAGAATATCCATTTTTACATAAATTGTTGCATTGAATTGAACTAGACAAGTGTACATAAGAATGATTTCATGAATGATTTACACAATTTTGTTCTGCTTGTGTTTCATGCAGTGAAAGTGAACAGTGACTGTGGTTGCATTATGCCCGAGATCTGTTTGGGTTCCACAGAGAGAAAGTCAAACAGGTTTGTAATGTCACAAGGCTGAGGAAATTATTTTAAGTTCACAACTATCACTTTAATAATAACATTACTAACAGTAATTTTTGTTCTTTGCAGGGACCTCGGTAAGCTGAAATACAAGTTTGAACAAGAATAAAAATACGGTACTCCTGTAGACCTGAAAATCATTGAAGTGCCTGGACCATCCACCAGAAAAGAGGAAAAACAAATGGAAAATGAAGCTGCTGCACCTTTTCACTTTTCTAACTCGTTAAAATACCTCACATGTGAAGATTTTATTATTGATTGCATTTTATGTTGCAGCGAGTAAAGGCCTCGCTGCAACATAACACATTTGTGAATTTCACAGGCAAAAAAGTTCATTGACCATTGCCATCAGTGTAGCGACGAGTACAGCTCACACAGGAGTCTCTTCCAAGCAGCTTTCTGTTGGTCAAATCCAGAGAATTTCACTGACCAACTTGGTCCCATAGTGACATTTTTGACCACACACGAAATTGCTGATCATGTGGATTCTAATTGAAATGGCTGAAAATTCACAGAACAACAACAGATAATTTTACCGTACCTTAACTATCTATCTTGTTTCTAGTGAGAATACTCAACCATTTATGAGCACTGTTGATTCAAGTCACATATTTAAGCTTTTCAAAAGCCATAGTGTACATTACAGCCTCCAGTCTCACGGAATCCCAGGCTTCAATATTTTACGATTCAAAATAGCTGAATAACTAACCATCTGAGATTTCGGTATAGAGATAAAAGTTAGGATCATAATTTTCAGGAATATTACAGCACAATTAGTGTATATTAGCACCGTTTGTTGTTTGTTTTTGGCATCTGATAGAGCTTTTGGATTTGGAAACAGTGACATCAGACTCAACAAGATTTACACAACTTAAGTGAAGATCCACTTTTTTTTTACATTGATTTATCACATGGAACATATGTTTTCCATGCGTTTTGTTGAGATGTCTTTTTGTTGATATTAATCTATTACTAGCTTCTTTTCCCAAGTGCATGAAGTGTATGTATTAAATATGTATGTAATAAATAAATATGTAATAAACTATTCTTATTTTTGTATTTGGTTCAGTTTGTTTATTATAATAGAAGTTAATGGTAACATAGTAACAACATGAAATAATAATAAATAAATAAAAATTGGTTCCTGGAGGCACCCAGAGCGGTTCCACACAGTGCCTTATATAAGAGTTCCTCAGGAAACCTGGGTGGTTCCTCAGAGAACTGCACCTTTTTAAAGGGTTCCTAGAGGATCTACAGACGGTTCCGCCGGTGTGGCAAAGTGAAGAACCCCAAAAGGTTCCTCCAGGAACCTTTTCTTTTTACAGTGTACTACGAACGTCAACAAGAAGTGACATCACCCAACATCGCTTAGAGCACCTTTAAGTGTCCCCAACTAAGCAAGCCAGAGGCGACAGTGAAGGAACCCAAACTCCATCAGGTGACAGAATGGAGAAAAAAAAACCTTGGGAGAAACCAGACACAGTCGGGGAGCCAGTTCTCCTCTGGTCAATGGTGTGATTATGATCCAGGCTGCGTCACAAGTCAGAAATCCGATTATGGATCAGTAGCATTTAAATATTTTATCCAGTTCCTTTTGCTTGAAGATCAGATTCAACATGCCAGTATGGAGACGAAGCTGGTCTGGTCGGCTGACGACGATCACATCGGGATAAACAGAGGGACCAATATTAGCGTAGATGCCATTCTTTTTACGATGTTACAAGTTCATCGGGTGTTATGGGAAGTGTTATCGGTTGACCTAATTCATGCAGCTTAACAATCATTTAACATATACGAATTATAGAAATGTGATAATGTGTATGACAGGTTAAAGAGATGTGTTTTTAGTCTAGATTTAAGCTGACAGAGTGTGTCTGCTTTCCGAACAAGGTTAGGAATACTGCTCCAGAGTTTGGGTGCTAAATAGGAAAAGGATCTACAGACTGCTGTTGATTTTGATATTCTATGTATCAACTGGCCAGAATTTTGAGATCATATTTCTGCTAAGAACTAGTAGGCCTACTGACATGTAAACTGAGGTCAATAGTTGATCTGTAGGTTCAGTGCTGTCAAATATACAGTAGCTAACAGATGTTTTGTGTCACAACTGTTATATCATGTGTTTTATCATTAGTGACCTGGACAGGAAGTAGATACAGTATTTTATAGAAACATGTAACTATCCATATCAGACCACTAAATAGGACAAATGAAAGTCAATGGGAAACTAAGCGATATGATTCTTGGAAATCTGGAGAGTTTCTAGGTCAGTTCAAAAAGTTTGAGTAAATACACCTCTCACTCGATGACTGCAACAAAAAGCTTATTTCAAACCAACAAATCTAAACATAGGAATTTCTTACAATTTTCCCAACAACAATAAAAAATGATTCTCAAAAGTCTAATCAGCTCCAAAGGCTGGATCTGAACACTGTTTGTTTTATAAGAGTCTCTCTTTGGTGTACAGTATGGATGTCCTTTCACTGGATATGAACTATGAGGTTAAGCCTTGTTGTATCATTCATCAGTGACATTTCAAATCAATCAAGACTGAGAGAAAACAACAACGAGAAAGTAGAACAAGTAGAACCGAACAAAACTGGTATTAGATGCTTTCCTAAAGAGTTCACCTCTCATCCTCACCTCTCATCTAAAACAAACGCACATGTACACAGACCTTGGTCTTGTGGGTCTTGGTCCACAGATCAATGCTCTTTAAAGGACTCTCTTCAAAGGATCCACACTGGAAAACAAACCCTGAGTGATAAACATGCTCCGTCCCAAAAATACATGTCATCTGAAAAGAATGTTACGTCTGCTTATTTGAACGCATTTATGGAGTCTTGGTGTGATTCAATTATCAGTTTAGATATAAAATCTGTGTGTGTGTGTGTGTGTGTGTGTGTGTGTGTGTGTGGTGTGTGTTGTGTGGTGTGTGTGTGTGTGTTTGTGTGTGTGAGTGGTGTGTGTGTGTGTGTGTGTTCCTGATGATCCAACACTGGGGAAGTATGTGTGAATTTGTAAGTGCTGCATAACAACAAGTCAAGACAAGCGGTTTGTTACAGAACCCAAGAGACGGACTCAGAACCCAAGAGAAACGGATCTAAGCTATAAATGGGAACATCAGGAACAAAACTTTTTGCATGTCAAGGGAAATCAGTACGAACGTTTATTGAAATTTCAGGAGCATGCATAAGTTGATGTTTTAACATCTAATGACAATTTCAGGGATGAGTTCAGGGATATAATATGAATTACATTATAAGGTACGTTATAATATGTAAGCAGACACACACATAAGAAACACTAGCATCATCTCTGACTAAGCTCTGAATCACACAGACAGAAACTGAACTCTTTGATTCAGTGAGGGTCACAATGACGCCAGACATGAGAGACCAAAAACAGCTCGAGTGACTCAGGCTAAAGACTGTTGTGTGCCGCTGACCCCTCTCAACACAGCATGAGTGTTATTGTACCGCACAGCACAGACACACTCCCACTCCACCACACGAGACCGGACGAGGGGACAATACCGCTGCATTCAACTATACAAGGATTCAATCAGAATGCATATGCTTTGAGTAACTGAATCTCAAATACAAGTCATAAATGTTATAAAACTTGCCATAAACACATCAGCGTCACATTTTTTTTTGAGAATTATAATATAATTTCTATGATAATTAAGCACCAGATATTAAGCAAATACAGAAAAATATTACAGTAATAAGAATACATTTTTGCTGAAATTATGACTTCACCCAAGACCAATTGAATTCTGAACTCTAAAGGGGTCTTTCATGTCCATTTAAATATATAATGTGGATCAAAGTCCTCAAAATGTTACTTTAATAAAAAACAATTTTAGTTAAATTTAAACTAAAAAAAAAATCTTAATATAAATCAGACTAAATCAACCTAAACTGATTAATCTTAAGCATTACTTTTGATGTTGCATTACATTTCTTTGTTAAAATCATTAAAAACTAAAATTACATGAGATTTTCAATGCGGACTTGAATAATATTTGTAAGAGGACACTGCTGACCTCTAGTGCTTGACATCAACATAACTGCTGAAAATTCAGTTATGCCGTCACAGAAATAAAGTCCATTTACCGTAAGATTTCACATATCTGTTTTTCTGTGTGGGTTGATTTGAGTGTAAACACTTCAAGCAAATGTCAAAGTATTTGAGGGCATTTCAGATCTCAACAAACAACCAAAACAGTTAAGTCCACTAAAGAGCTTTGAGTGTTTGAGTTCTGCAAGATATTACTAGAAAATCGAGATATGCTGGCTAAAATAGGAAAATGTAGATTCAGACAGGCCAGAAACTCCTTCAAACATGAGTGATGGATTGTCCTCTAGCCTCAAACACAGAGGCTGCTGGATCCAGTGAAGGCACGAGGTCAAAGGTCGCTCCAGACACCTTCACCCACCACCAAACCTCTCTCTTCAGAGCAATTCTCCTCACTTTCTCCCTGCTCGCCACCCACTCCCTCAGCAACTGCATGTTCCACAGCACAAAGTGGCAGGCTGGTAAACAAAACAGAGAAACTCCCAGAAAGCAAAGTATGGCCACTAGGGGGCGCCCACTCAAATCAAGAATGCTGTAGATGTAGGGTTGATCAGACATGTTGGTGCAGCCCATTAGCCAATAAACAACAACAAATATGACATAAAGGGCTCCTCCCAGCACAGAGTAGAAGAGGTGGATGAGATGAACGGGTGTAGAGGACAACAGCAGATCCACGGTTGTCTGGATGCTGTTGATGGCATGGATGTTGAAGTCTGTGAGGAAGTTCTGGTCAGAGGTGTGGATTAGGGTCCAGTAGACAACGGAGATGGTTAATGAACAGCAGCCCACCAGAGAATGCAGGAACCACTGCAGAGAGAGAGAAGCGACGGGAGGAGAGAGGAGGGTCTCACACTCACCACTGTCCCCTACTGGAGGAATGGACTCCATTAAAGCATGCAGTATTGAACACAGAGTACATTTAGGCCTGGTTTCACAGACAGGGTTTAGATTTAAGTCAGGATTAGTTATTTAAAAAACGACATCTAAGTAGCTTTTATAAACGTGCCTTAGAAAAAAAAACATTACGGGTGTGCATCTTGAAACAAGAAATGCCACTGACATATTTTAAAGGTATAGCGGAGGATTTTCTTTTTCTGGGTGGGTAGCCTATACTATTGGTCCACCTAAGTGTCAATCATTCTGGTGATATGTTTACGTAAGGCCATCGTACGTGCTCGTCCCTATGTAGTTTTCACACTATGTAGAAAGCGCATGCGCACTTTCAGGTGTATTATGTGTGATGAGTTGCGAGTGTGATGAGGGTCGAAATAGAAAAAATGTATACGAAGTGTATGATAAGAAGAGAAAGGCTGCAGAATATAGAAACAAGACCAGAGTGATTTTGGGTGAATATTTCACACGCTGGCGTGCACTAAAAGCACAGGTTGGGCTTCCCAATGATGCAGCAGTCGCAAAGACTACTAGACAGGTAAAGTTTGTCATGCTATTTGGAGAAATCCATTTAAAATCACTGCTAGCAAAAGTTAATGTATGATTATCTATGATTAGCGATGCTAGCCCTGCCACAAGTCATGCACCGCGCATGTGCATTTTTAAAAAAATTGGAGAGGGCGGGTCTTCTCTAAAATTCAGAGAAATCCTCCGCTATACCTTTAAAATATCAGTGCAAGTTGCTTTCAATTAAAACAGCTCAAACATGCATTTTTGTCTGGGACTAGATTTAAGACTTGTCTGTGAAACCGGTTGTTAATGCTTTCTATTATGATCTAATCAGGACTCAACAATACATTTTATTGTTTAATAAAGAATAGAAAGTAATTCTATTGAGTTCAGATTTTTTTTGCTCTTTCGCTGGTTCCACCAAAAAAGAAAGATCTATTTTTTTATCAACGCATTTTTTTATTTGCAAGAAATAGTATTTATGTATTTAATTAAATGTTAAGTTGTCTTTAGTTTTTAGTTTTTTTTTGTGAAAATATTTAATTGCAGCAAGCTGAAACTTATACATCTAATGTAAATCCCTGATTTCATAAACACAACTTTGCTGGAAAATGCATTGCAAAACATTAATAACAGTTTTGTCAACATGACATCATGACTTTTGCGTAAACATACACGCCATTTTCAAGTCAAGTGGCGTGTTATTTATACGCATTTTGAGCTATCCGCGTGTATGCGTGTATATCTACGCCGTTATGTCCGAGTGATTCCGCGTGTATGTACACGCTGTTAAAAATCCGAGCGAAATAAAGCCAAATTTTGATATACATCTGGGGGAGCGATATTTTTCTTACTAGGATGGTAGGGAAAGACTCATAAATGGTATTAACCAGTGACGGGTAGGTTTAGGGACGGGGTTGGGGTAGGTCATATATTTATATATACAGTAATGTAACGTTAAGTCAACGGCGTTCATAAACACGCTGAAAAGCGATTATGCGTGTTGATAGCACGCCAAAAATGGAAATACGAATTGGCGTGTCATACATACGCAGTTTCATGAGATCAGTCTGTTTTTTAATACATTCTTGATGCTTTTGTTACATGTGACGTTTATGCTGTATTTCCTGTTTCCTGTGACTATTTGTAGTCCTTTTGTATCATTGGTTCCTTTGATTCTCTGGGTATTTCTTGTTTCCCTTTATTAGCTTCCCTGTGTGTATATAAAGCCCAGTGTTTTAGTCAGTTGTTGTCTTTCTAAGGGTACGTTTAGATGACAAAAATATACTAAAAACGGGGAAAATGTCTTTGCATTTTTCGTGTACAGATGACAACATTGTCAAAACGATCCCTGTTCACATGGATCCACGAAAACAACTAAAAATGCTGCATAATTCATGCCTGGCCAGTAGTTAGCGATGTCACTTTGTTAAAAAAACACACATACCTTTCTGTAGTTTACAAGGATATGATAATGGTATCGTTTTCAAAAACTAGCACTTTAAAACCCGTTTTCAACAGTTTGCAGTTTCAGGCCCCCAAAATGCTGCAGCTGTGTAAATTAACATAAAAAGTTTCCCATTTCTAGTTAAAAACGGTCTTGTAAACAGCCACTAAAGCTGGTATGTTGGTGCTCTCAGTTCTGTTTTCCAGCGTTTTGTTTTGGAGTTATTTATATTCATAACTCTTTAATAAACTGTAGGCCCGTTTATCGATCCAATGGCGGTTTCCGATAGGACGGGTGAAGGTCTGAGTGTTACTGTCTTGGATCCGTGTGGAAAAGTAAGCTAATTTAATTCCATTTAAGCTTTTATCTGACTCCAATTTATCACGACCTCGAATTTAAATTAGATTGCATTGTTCATTTATATAATAGTTTAGCAGTACATTTGATTGTTCTATTTAACCCTTTAGTTTATATTTGACTTGATCATTAGGAATCTATGTCGCTCCGAGAGAAAGGTCGTTTACGCGGAGTGTCTGAGACACACTCAACATTATGGGCCGTTCTCATTACAAATCACCCTGAGATTCTTGTTGCATTTCTTTATATAGACAGAAACTTCTTTCACATGGAAACATTTGCTAACAATGGGAATTTGCATTCAGAGTTTACACCTTTTGGGAGCAGGATGCCATTTGCCTGGAAGACACACCATCCTCTGTGTGCAAGTTATCTCTAAACTCTTAAAGGTGCTCTAAGCGATGTCGGGTGACGTTTAAAGCTACGCTGTGTAACTTTTTTAGTTTATTCTTAGCTAAAAACTCTTAGTTCTTTCAAAAATATATGTGCTCATTAATGTATATTTACTTCGTTCAAGTAATAAAGTATTCTTGTTAGGGATGCACCGATACCGATACCAGTATCGGTATCGGGCCCGATACTGATACCAGTATCGGTATCGGGCCCGATACTGAGCTCATGTACTTGTACTCGTACTCGTAAAAATGCCCCGATACCAACAACCGATACCAGGCAGCATGTGTACAGTGTCAGAAATTATAATGGGGATAAAAAAAGAAGGCTGTATATGAAGTAAATGTATCTTATCAGTGGAATATTAAACAGAATATATTAACGCGTCGCCTATTAACTGTGGTGCGCAAGCTGATAAGAGAAAAACGTGCAGTGGATTAAGCGTGCTACTACACAGACGCACAAGCTGGTCGAGCGCATCCCTTTTTCACAGACGTCAGTGGAAAGTTTGTAGTTCAGTCGGATGTCAATGGCAAATAAAGTAAAACGAGGCATGTAGCTTATTATTAACGTTAACTGACGAGAGAGAGAGAGAGAGAGAGAGAGAGAGAGAGAGAGAGAGAGAGAGAGAGAGAGAGAGAGAGAGCACTTCTGTTGAATGCTGTTGGTTGCGGATCGTTCACTCAGCACGTGTTATTTGGATTAAAACTAAATCGTATATGTAAGTAAAACACGAATTGTTACCTTATTTGTGTTTAACGAGTGGTTACCTACATTATTACTGGACATTTGCAGGTCAAGAATTTCCATGAACTTCAAACATCCACAGCGCGCGCCCCGAAAACCACCAGACAGCGCGCGAATACTGAATGGAAGTCTTTCACATATTGCGCTTGTACGGACGAATTCACACAAAACTATGTAAAAACACGTGTCTTGGCGAGTATCCTAGTAAAAGTCTGTTATATATCTCAAGTGAACGTAGACAGTATAATTCAAATGGCGTACGTGCGTTCGGTCTTAAAGGAGCAGCAAATAAATCTGCTGCTGTGTTTTAATGTTAGGCTAATCAAACGAAGGACAAATAAATGACTGTCTGCTTTTTTCTAAATAGGCTACCTCTTTCAACTTTACAAAAAGATCCATCTATATTTAATTTATAAAGTAATGAATATGCAGTGCATGAAATATATATTTGATGAACTAATTAAGTTTAAATTTAATAAACAACTAATATGATTGATATTATTTTGGTTTCTCTACCAATACATTTAAAATTTACAAATGCATGAATTGAAAATTAAAAATACAGGTATCGTATCGGCGAGTACCAAAAATGAAAGTATCGGTATTGGACTCGG
This sequence comes from Chrosomus eos, assembly GCA_036326025.1. Lineage (NCBI taxonomy): Eukaryota > Metazoa > Chordata > Actinopteri > Cypriniformes > Leuciscidae > Chrosomus > Chrosomus eos. The sequence continues at coordinate 38,418,174 of CM070828.1, forward strand.
TCTGGAAAAAGTGGTATCAGGGCATCCCTAATTCTTGTGAGTGTATAATATGCCATTGAAAATACATACCGGTAAGGGGTTCTAATGTCGGTTGCCATGTTGCCCCTCCATTTTGAAAGTACATTAGCCAAAGAGGGACATACCCGTTAATTCAAGCTTTGCCTTTCGCGTTTTAACACTCGATGGCACCATGTCGAATGTGGACGAGGTCGAACTGGACCTTCTTAATCTTAGACTACATTGGCTACCGTAGGAGTTAAAACGAAATCGGAATTGAGAGGAACAGAAACTAATATTCACTGGATGGTCATATACCTTTTCACCGCTAGATGGGGGTAAAAATCACACAGTGTAGCTTATTGTCAAACAAAACGAAAACTAGCTAGACCCTCCCTCCTCCTCATCGCACTAACCCCCCAAACCCCGCCCCCAAATCCTTCTTGTCGGTTATTGGCTGGAACAGTTTGTTATGTTTCGTGGTGCGGGTTAGCCCAGTTTGTTTTTGTTGCCGTTTGTGGAGCCTGGGGTGTCTGCAGAGACTGCGTTGGATCCAAGTGCAGAAAGTTTTGTAAGACTGGAAAAACTGGAAATTAACATTTGAACTCTCTTTGAGACGCCTCTGAGATCGCCTGTATAACAGCTTTTACGACTCACATGTACGTAGTTTAAGTTGAGCCCTACTAATATAGTGACATTCAGAGAGTGTGTTCAGATGATTCATGGGGTGATTGTGCGCTTCTCAGATCAATTGGCTATCAGTGATCAGTGGTGCATTGTGCAACAACATTACCTCTTTTCTTTCTGTGAGAGGAGCATCTGATCTTCAAGAAAGCCCAGGCCAGATTACAGAAAGCAACCAGATAGTAGATCACCATGAGACAGTATGAGATATGGCTGAGATAAATTAGGAATTTAGGTGTGTTGAAGAGAAGAACCATGTAGATCAACCAGCTGACGTTGTAGACCATCATAAAACCTCTGTACAGAAGCCACGTCAATGGAGAAATATCCCACTGCCAACAAGAGACAAGTTATTTCAGCCTCAAATTTCACTCCTCTTTATAATGGATGGATTTTTGAAATTGACGTATGCATTCAATGTCTTCAGCATCATTGCTGAATAAAAGGAAGTGCTCTTGAATGGTTTAAATCATATGTTTCTAATAGAAGTTTTAAAGTTAACATGAGTGAACATTCATCTGAGGCAGCTCATTTTAGCTCCTATTCTTTTTTCATTATATGCTCCAAACGGATTCTAATTTCAGGAAGCATGGTCCATTGCTATGCAGATGATACTCTAATCTATCTGCCATTAAAACAGAGTTTGAATGGTCTGGAGGCACTTTTGACCTGTTTGTCTGATGTGAAGGCTTGGCTGTTTTTAAATGTTCTTAATTTTAATGAGAGTAAAACTGAAATAATAGTGTTTGGTCCTTCAGATTTTCTTAGTACACCAAAAATAAATTTTGGTGAGTTATCATCGTCTGTGAAGCCTTGGGTTAAAAATCTAGGGGTTGTCTTTGATGATGGGCTCAAATTTGACAAACATATACAGTGGTCAAATCATGCTTCTTTCAGCTTCGACTATTAGTAAAAGTTAAATCTATTCTGTCAAGAAAAAGAAATCGGTGAATTAAAGGTGGCCTAGAATGTGAAATTGAATTTATGTTGGCATAGTTAAATAACAAGAGTTCAGTACATGGACATGACATACAGTGAGTCTCAAACACCATTGTTTTCTCCTTCTTATTTAAATCTCGTTTTTAAAAAACACCCCTGAAAAACAGGCGAATCTCCATATAATACAGACTGTGACGCAATAGTCGGGATCATTAATATGATTTGCATATGCCAGCCTCCAAAGATTTGCATATGCCAGCCCTCAATGTCAGGCGGAACTGTGCAGCCGAGTCATCGAAACAAGCGAGGATCAGAGGGAAAATGACAGATCATGGAAATAAATGCTATGTTCCAGGCTGTGCAGGGGATGTGAGGACTCATACCCTTCCCACAGAAAAGAAAAGTCAACAGGCGTGGTTGATGTTTATCTATAATCGGATACCGCAACAGTTTAATTCGAAGTTGTTAGTTTGCTCTGCCCATTTCATCACAGACTTACTTTCTAACCTGGGACAATATACAGGCTTCTCTCATTGAATAAATTATATACAGAAAGCGATCAAAGAACAATCTTTGCTCTTACTGTATGTACATAATCGTGTTTGCATTGGTGAAAGCATTAGAGAGAGTTCAGAAAGTGCGTTGTGTCGTGATCAACAGACTGTCATCTGCTTGCTCAATGCTCATCACAGCAACATTTTATGTGATGGAAATAGATTTAAATACTTTATAAACATCTCACGATTCGTTAATCTCGATAGCTGTAATAGTAAAAACGTATAATAGCTGTAGTAAAAGTATTCGAGAGAGTTTCACATGTAATACGTAGCTATTTCATATGCAAGCATGTCAGCCAATCACAGCAGGGGGCGGCTACACTGTCCCACAGCAGACACACACCTTCAAACAGAGTGTTCAAATCAGAGGCTAAAATCAGGCTAGGAAAAATGCCTTTTATTTCTAAAAAAATTATGACTATTTTTCTAAAACATATTTACTAACACTATAAGGGCAACCTAGGAAACATTATAAAACAATAAAATAACCCCATTCTAGGGCACCTTTAATTCATGCTTTTATTACTTCTAGATTGGATTACTGTAACTCACTTTATTTTGGGATTAGCCAGTCAGCTTTATCCCTGTTGCAGATAGTTCAGAATGCAGCTAGACTTTTAACCAGTACTAAAAAACAGGACCACATTACACCAGTTTTACGTTCCTCTGCACTGGTCGCCCGTGTGTTATTGAGTGAATTTTAAAATTCTTCTTTTGGTGTTTAAATCATTAAACGGTCTGGCCCCTCCTTACCTCTCGGATTTATTAACTGAATATTGTCCAGTTCTTTCTCTCCAGTCGTCCAAAAAGAGATTGTTATGCATTCCGAAGTCGAAGCTGAGATGCAGGGGTGTATTCACTCTCCATCATCAGTCTGTTTCTAACTAAGCTAAAAACTCATTTTTGTGAACTGGCATGTAATCAATGAGGAAATTTATTGCTTTTTTTGTTTTGTTTTTCTGTTATTAATTATACTGTATTGTCTTATGTCTTCATTGTGCAGCACATTGGACAACCAAGGTTGTGATTAATGGTGTTATATAAATAAAATTGACATTGAAATTGCATTGCTAATAAATAACATGTTTTCTAACTCCAGGCTAGTTATGTTCATTAGCTGATCCAAGCTGGTCTAGAAGGCTGGTAGATCTCCTTGGACCAGCAGCAAACCATCTACCATTTTGCAAAACCTTTGTATAAACTAAATTTGTCTTCATCGTTGGGTCAGTGCTCAAACTCACCTGTGGCTGAAGCAAAAGCTCTGGTTTAGAAGGGAGAAGGTTGAGTTTGTTAACCTTGAACTCCTCCCTCCAGATGTGTGTCCAACTAGCACCCATGACTGTCACCAAAGAAACAGAAACATACCTCTGAATCACTTCAGTGCCAATGCTTACTTGGAATTCAGTTTATTTGTTTAGAATGCAAAAACTTTCTGCACATTCTGTCTGCATTAGTTTGCAGACAGAATGTGTAGAAAGTTTTTGCAAAGTTTTAAAAAGACTTTCACTTCGATTAGCAACAAAACCAGTCTTTCTGGTCTGAATGAATGATTGTCAAACAATTCAGACCTGCCCTGTTAAATAATAGGCTTACTTGCATCAATTTTAGTAAAAGTTTGAGTTGCACGCACCCAGATACTAAGGAATGATGAATAACGTACGATGATTCTGACTAACCTTCGCAAGAATGCATCCACCGAGAACAGCTACAATGACACTGCATTCACCAGAAACACAGAAATCAGAGGCTGGAAAGAACTTCTATACACAGATGTGACATTCAGATGCATCACGTGTCCCTCATGGGACAGACACTTCACTGCTTGGCTGAGAAAAATTTTAATGAAAGAACTGGAGCTGAAAACCGCAATAGAACATGTGAATCTCTTATTCATCCCAACAAGATTAACACTGAGTGGATGAGATGTGGCTGAATTTCAAAATGACATTGCAAAAAAGGCTTACACTTTATTTTACTTCTTAAGATGTTTTTGTTACAGTGTAATTTCCTACTGATTAACAATAATGAGCAACATGTTCATATAGGGTTAGAATTTGGGTTTGGTTTATGGTTATTTGCATGTAACTATGCATAATAAACTGTTTTTACTAAGTAACGTGTAAAAGGGGCACTGTAGCCTACACTACTCAATTTAAGTTGTTTGTGGCAGTACCATGGTACGTGCATGGTAATGCTGCATTTTTATAAGAATATACACCATGATTTTGGTCATTTTTCCTGAGTAGGCCTATATAAATGTTTTTATTATTATTATTTGGAATCACCATGAATTTGCCAAGTAAAACATGTTATTGGATCAACATATGGAACTGGAACAACATTCCTGTCCAAAAACATAGTCCTCCTAATCCCATGATAATCCTAACCCATCATTTATCCCTAAACCCAGATGGAAATGAAAGGTGAAAAAGAATGGTTGTAAGCCCCTAACCCTTGTTGTAAGCCTAAATTTGACATTTGTGTATTCAAACCAGGAAAGCAAGTTCACTTGCTTTGGTCCGAACCAAATGCAATGTTAATTTTTTTTGTTTGGTGTGGTTCGCTTTCACACTGCCCTTTTTGCAAGTGAACCAAAATTTGTAAACAAAACCCACACATGTGCTAAGGTCATCCATTCATTGCATAGGCGTGTGCCAGTGCCGGTTTACTTTACACCTAAAAATAAATGCAGAATTGTTTTTTAAGTCTTGATAAAAAAATATTTTTCTAAACTTGGCCTATTGTTTTTTACTTACAATTTGTTCATTTAAATGTTATTATTTTTTTTTAATTATTATCGTTAAAAAAATCTGCAACATTCGGACTGCCAGTGCCACCAATCCGCAAACACTGTTGCCAAACAGCCGCTGAGTCTCTGACGGTAACAGGTTCTGTTGAGGCTCGCGCCTCATGAGGAGAAATGGAAACAAATGAGTGCAGTTCACACAAAGAAACCTAATGAACATACAGCGGTAAAAATTAATGTGGAGTTTTTATATTTATAACATATGATATGATACAGTTAAGCAACATCACACGACCGACAAGTGCTGAATACCATATCACGATTGAAAATGTGTCACTGATTTCATGACATTTTAATAAACAAGTAATATTAAGTCACTTACATTTGGTACACAATATTGACTGTTTTTGTTGTATTTGAGCAGCGAAAATAGTTCCAAACAAAGATCACAACAGAACCACAGTGCATCTCACCGAAACACATAGCTGCATTACTGAATGATTCAGCGTTTTCAACAAATCGGTTGAGTCAAAGATTCAATGACCCATTAATCAACTGCCTCATTCCTGAACAATTCAGCCGTTTGAACGAATCGTTTGAATAAATGGCTCAATGACCACAGACTGTAAAAAATAGTCAATGACAAACTGATTAAGCCGTCACCTATTGGTGGTTTAGTTTCGTGTTTAAAAGTATCATTCTTTCCAATATTTCATATTTGTATATATTTAAAAAAAAAATTAAAACAATCTCATAACATTTTTAATGCCGTTGTAATTTTTCACTGTCAATTATCTTATTATTCTAATTTAATTTATTGATCAAATTTAAAAAATTTAAATGAAAGATTAAGCATAGCCTATATTTAAAACGATTAAGGAAAAATGCTCTTTATGAGCAATTTTTTTACTTGGGTGTATGACCGATTTACTTGTTCGAAGGACAAGCACATGAAAAGGCTTAATGTCGAGCCCTGAGTTATATTTATAGTATTATGTTTATGTGGTGAGCCTGAGTTTACACATCAGCCCAGTCTATTCTGTAAAGTTAGTGATACGCAGATGTAACTGGTTCTCTTTCTGCGTTGTGTTTTTGGTTGGTTGGAGAAGAACAGGACAGCATTCGGCAGTTTCACTGATCTTTTATTCCTGATATATAAACAAATGTAATCAGCCTCTTAGTGTGAGAGTCGCCCTCGTTTACTCTATAAAACAAATGTGATGTACACTTATCACGTGTGCTCTCATTTCACATTTAGGCCCAGATGCAAAAATATCACTTAATCGGGATAAAATGACAAAAATAACCACACATATAGGTAAAATAATATTATATACATCGATTAGAGTGAAAATATAGACATAATAGCAACAATTCAAATTAAGATTAAAGAAGATTATCGGGAGCCCAAAGTAACCTCACCTCTCACTGCATCACCAATGCAAAGAGGAAGACAGAACAGGAAATCATGACAATAAACGAACAATTTTGTGAGAATTCTAATAAACTATATACATTTAACAGTACACTTTATGTACCTGTTACACAGAGTTGGGGTTTATTGCACATTAATCTGACAATAAATGTGTGGCACACCTAGTTTTTCTTATGCACACCCAGAAACTCTTTTCTGGCTACACTGGTGATTCATTGGACAGAAATTCTCAAGCAGGGAAAAGCAGGAAGTGCAAAAACTGGCAATTTATGGAGATCTTTCGTAGTGCAATTTTTATTATTTTAATACTGATTTGGTGTTTTCAGCTACTAACGCAATATGAAGAAACTTATGAGCATCATTAGGAATTTGCGAAGACAAAGATGTGAAGACGGTTGCGGCGGAGAGCTCTTTACTGATGAAGTTCAAACATTATAAGTGAATACTCAGTAATAAAATAAGAACAAATACGCATATTAAAAGCAGAGGAATACTAAATAACAACGTTTAGTTACAAAATCTAACAGTATGCTATTCAGGTAGGCTTAAGAACTTAATAATATGCCTAAATGTAAAATAACACTATTTGTTCACTGTAGAAATTAAATATAACTTTATTCTTTTATTCTTTATTTCAAGGATAGCCCCTTGAGATGTACCATCTCATTTTCGAGGGGGTCCTTACAATAATGACAATCTTTGTTCAATCTTTGTTAAAGCTGTATGTTGTTGTTTTATTATGTCAGAGAGTAGGAATTGGGTGTCTGCTGTCACTTTAAGACCAAATACACGGACTGTAAAAAATTACAAACATTATGGTTTCTTTCTCAACTATGACAAAACCGAGAGAACGGAACATCATTTTGTGTAGATGTGTGTCCATTCAAGGGCAAGAAAACGCTATCTGAGGGAGCTCTCCGGAAACAAACAAGCTCGGGCTCGGACCGCAGAAAACGAATCGGTTACCTAACGTAACCTCGGTTCTCTCTAGATGAGGGAACGAGTATTGCGTAAGCTAGCTTACGCTACGGGAAAGATTCCATCTTTCTGAGAAATTGAAGCCAAAAATTATCCTATAATTTTGTATCCATTGTCAACGCAGTTCAGCTGCAGCAGACCATGAGAAGGCTAGCTAGCCGCTCATTGGTTCGCTCACGGAGAACTGCTTAAGCCTATGAGGGAGCGCGGATGAACCCGCGACCAATGAGAGTCTGACTCGCTCTCATTACGTCACCGCCCCCGAAGCGGGCGTGGACGAGGCTATAAATACCCCGAATAGGCTGAATAAATCTGGTTTTTTCAATTCTGAAGCGAACATCGCCAGTAGCACAAGCACGCCCAGGAACGCAATACTCGTTCCCTCATCTAGAGAGAACCGAGGTTACGTTAGGTAACCGATTCGTTCTCTTACGAGAGGTTCTCTCGTATTGCGTAAGCTAGCTTACGCTACGGGAACCCATGGTCAACGCCGTGCGTGCTAAGCATCCACTATTAGTCCCGCGGGGCATCCCGGGGAACACCGAAAGTGGGAATGAATATATGTATCATTGACAAACGGCCAGCGGAGCGGGCCGGTGATTGTGTAGTACATAAGCACATAAAAGAGAGGGACAGAGCGAACTCGGTCTGTGTGAATTAACCCCCTATAGTGCAGCTCAACCAGAAGAGCTGAAACATACTAGACTGCTAGTAGTTTAGCCTGCAAAGCGGGTACTTCCAGATTGTAAAATCTGACAAAGGTGGAGGGGGAAGCCCATCCCGCTGCCACGCAAATGTCGTGAATGGAAATCCCACTGGACCATGCCCACAATGAGGCCATGCCTCTAGTGGAATGAGCCCTGATGCCCAAAGGGCATGGCAGGTCTTTCGATGCGTATGCTGCTGCAATGGCATCAACAATCCATCTGGATAGGGACTGTTTCGAGGCGGCCAACCCCCTGGTGCGCCCGCCGAACGAAACAAAAAGCTGCTCGGATCGTCTGATCGGAGCTGTGCGAGTGACATATAATCTCAGAGCCCTGACCGGGCATAGGAGATTAGAATCTGATTCGCTATCGGAAGCAGGCAGCGCCGATAGGGATATAACTTGTGCCCTGAACGGGGTGCCAATCGCCTTGGGAACATAGCCATGCCTAGGTTTGAGAACGACTAATGAGTCATTAGGTCCAAACTCAAGACAGGACGCGCTGGTCGACAGCGCGTGCAGGTCTCCCACCCGTTTTACTGACGCGAGCGCGAGTAAAAAAACGGTCTTTAGCGACAGGTACTTTAGGTCCACGGTGCTTAGCGGTTCGAAAGGGGGAGCTTTCATAGCATCAAGAACTATGGAAAGGTCCCAAATCGGCACCGAAGGGGGGCGCGGGGGATTCATCCTTCTAGCTCCCCTGAGGAAGCGGACTACCAGCCCGTCTTTGCCCAGTGACTGGCCGCGTCGGGGTTCAGCAAACGCCGCGACGGCTGCCACATATACCTTAAGAGTGGACGGGGATCTGCCCTTGTCCAGCATCTCTTGGAGAAAATTTAGTAAGGAGGGAACCTCGCATAACCGCGGGTCCAGACCCCTATCTGTGCACCACTTCGAGAACACAGACCATTTTGACGCATAGAGCCTTCTGGTAGAAGCCGCTCTAGCCTGTATGATCGTGTTAATCACTCCCTCTGGCAAAGCAACGGGTAGTTGTTGATCACCCACGCGTGAAGCGCCCAGCGCTCTGGGTGGGGATGCCAGATCGAGCCGCGAGCTAGGGAGAGGAGATCTGCTCTGACTGGAATGGGCCACGGCACTGTCTGAGACAGCTGCGTGAGCTCCGGAAACCAAGTCTGACCCTCCCAGTGTGGGGCTATGAGGAGCACCGAGTGCTGCGCTTCTCTGATTCTCTGAAGCACCTGTGGTAACAGAGAGACCGGAGGGAAGGCATAAAGCGAGCGGCTGGGCCAGGTTTGGGCTAGCGCGTCCTCGCTCCTTGAGAAAAATATTGGGCAGTGGGTGTTCTCCGCCGAGGCAAAGAGGTCCACCTCTGCTCTGCCGAATAGACGCCACAGTTTCTGGACTGTAAGAGGATGCAGGGACCATTCCCCGGGGGGAATGGGGTTCCTGGACAGGCTGTCTGGACCGTCGTTCAGCTGTCCCGGCACGTGCGTCGCTCTGAGCGAGAGCAGGTGACACTGAGACCAAACTAGAATGCGCTCTGTCAGCCGGAAAAGATTCCTGGATCTGACTCCGCCCTGACGGTTTAGATAGGAGACCACGGACATATTGTCCGAACGGATCAGCACATGATGGCCCTGAATGCGCGGGAGAAACCGCCTGAGCGCGTTCTCGACCGCCAACATCTCCAAACAGTTTATGTGTAGGAGGCTCTCTTGAGCTGACCAAGGGCCGAAGGCCGGTGAGCCCTCGCAGACCGCCCCCCACCCCGTGTTGGAGGCGTCTGTCGAGATGACTTTTCGGCATGAAACAGTCCCCATGGAGACGCCGCGCTGAAACCATTCTGCCACTAACCATGGCTGCAGAGCTGTAATACAGGTCTGCGTTACCCTTATCAGCTGGTGGCCCGAGGTCCACGCTCGGTGAGACACACGGCTCTTCAACCAGAGCTGAAGCGGGCGCATGCGCAGTAACCCCAGCTGGAGCACCGCAGAGGCTGAGGCCATACAACCCAACGCTCTCTGAAAAGTTTTCAAAGGCGTGAGTCTGTTCATCTGAAAAGATGCGGCGAGGCGCTGCACACGGTGCGCGCGCTGCGTCGATAGACGCGCCGTCATCGTGACCGAGTCCAGCTCTATACCCAAGAAGGAGATGACTTCTGGGTTGACTGGGTTGTAGTACGCTCTTTGTCCAGTTGACAGAGAGGCCCAAAGCTTTCAGATGGTCGAGGAGAACTGCACGATGAGACAGTAACTCCTCCTGAGACTGTGCCAGAATCAGCCAATCGTCCAAGTAGTTCAGAATTCGCAGCCCCTGACTCCGCAGGGGGGCGAGCGCCGTATCCATGCACTTCGTGAACGTACGGGGTGCCAAGGATAGGCCGAACGGGAGGACGGTGTATTGATAAACCTGGCCTTCGAAGGCGAAACGTAAGAATGGCCTGTGAAGGGGATTTATCTGGATCTGGAAGTATGCATCCTTCAGATCTAGTGATATGAGCCAGTCCCCCTGGCGCACATGCGCGAGGAGTTTTCTGATAGTGAGCATTTTGAACGGTCTCTTTATGAGAGCTTTGTTCAAAAATCTGAGGTCTAATATTGGTCTGAGACCGCCGTCTTTCTTGGGAACAAGAAAATAACGGCCGTAGAACCCCGACTCGCTCATAGCCAGAGGCACCCTCTCTATAGCCTTCTTGCACAACAGACTTGCTATCTCTGAACGGAGCAGTGACACTGCTTCTGGGTTCACCGTAGTTTCTAGCCGCGCTCGGAAGCGAGGAGGGCGGCGACGAAACTGTAAGCGATAGCCTAGCTTTATTGTGTTTAACACCCACTGGGAGATTCCCGGGATAGCTTCCCACGCTTTGAAGCGTGACGCTAGGGGGTGAATGGCTACATGGTCCCCATTGTCGCACTTCGCGGGCTGCGTGAGCGCGCTGATAGTGCTTATAACAGCGGGACTTACACTTGGAGAGGAGCTTAAGGGCCCTGTAACAGAGTGAGCAGAGGTGGGACGCGCACACGGGCTTGTGGGCGCGCTTATGTACTCTGGGACTCGAGCGGGCTTGGCCCGTTTTATGAGAGTGGACTCTGTGTGAGACAGGGGAACTGGAGTGCTTTTGTGTATGAGTGAACACAGTGTTGCGGGCACATTTCGTACACAAGAGGCTTTTATGCTCTTTTTGAGATTTCTCTGGGTCGCCGTGAAAACGGCGTTTGTGCTCATGCAAGCGGGAAGGGAGACCGGCTTGGTTATGGCAGAAAACACTGCTGTAGTAACCGCCTGGGCGGGGACTTACAGAGGGCAGATCTTTGACGGCGGTCCGGCCGCAGCGGGAGAGCGCCGTCTTTTTCTTCTCAGCTGTGCTAGGCAGACTTTGGTTGCTCAGGTTTCAGCGTGATTCTAGGCCGAGGCCCCCGAGGAGGCGGCGGCCTGTGGCGGCTGTCAGAGCGGGAACGCGGGCGGCCCGCCCTGGCGTCGTTGAGCAGTCTGGTTGTGCTGAGCTGTGCGCTGGGGTGGGGCTCGTGCAGGAGGCCGATCACGTGGGCGGCCTGCAGAGGAGCTAGCGCGACGAGGCAGGAAGAGGTCCATGGCCTGCGAAGCTTTCTGTACTTCGGAGAAGCGGTCGACGATACCCGTGACAGCGGATCCGAAGAGGCCGGCTGGAGAGAGCGGGGCGTTGAGAAAGGCGGCGCGCTCGGAATCTCCCATGTCGGCGAGAGTGAGCCATAGGTGTCTCTCAGACACGCAGATGGCGGCCATGCATTTCCCCAAGGCTAGAGCAGCAGACTTTGTAGCGCGAAGGGCAAGGTCCGTGGCGCTTCTCAAATCCGCGACTGACGGGGGGTTCTTACCGCCCTCATCCCACTCACGCAGCAAATCGCCCTGCAGGATTTGCAGCACAGACATCGAGTGGAGTGCAGACGCCGCCTGGCCGGCGGCTGAGTATGCGCGGCCGTGAAAACTTGAAGTCGCTCTGCAGGCTTTCGAGGGAAGCACAGGTGATGAGCGCCATCTAGCAGAGGGCGGGCATAAGTGTGCGGCGACCAAGTGTTCAACCGGCGGGATGGTGAGGTAGCCCTTCTCTGCGGCTCCGTCCACAACGCGGAGCGGGGTGGAAGAATCAGAGCTAGACCTGGCAGAGAGCGGGGCATTCCAAGACTTTGAGAGCTCAGCGTGCAGCTCGGGCAGGAAGGGCGCAGCCCGTTTGGCAGCGGGAGTCGAGCGCTGGCGGAAATAGCTGCCGTCCATGCGGTTGATGGTCTGCTCGGGGGGAGGGGACCACTCGAGACCGAGGCGCTCGACGGCCTGCGTGAGGAGGCGCATTAGTTCCTCTTCAATGCCCGCGCGAGTCCTGGAGGATTCGCGGTTCGAAGAGACCTGAGAACCGGACCAATCCTCACTGTCGGAAGCGAGAAGCGAACATGAGTCCTTGATGTCCGCGGCGTCATCGGAGGCAACAGAGCGGCCACTCGGCGGCAACTGTTCGTCCGGAAGCGGCGGAGAAGGAGAGCGGGAGGCTACAGGCTCCGGCGGGATGAACGCTTCTTGCTGGGGCTCCGGCGGCCTCTGAGCGCGGCGTTTCTTCTTCCGCGGCGCAGACAGAGGTGGCTTGGGAGCGCTTTTAGCAGCCAACAGTCGAGCCCGCAGGGTCAACATAGGCATAGTATCACAGAAGTCGCAGCCGCCGTCAGCGAGGGCGACTTCAGCGTGCTCCGGTCCGAGGCAAACGGCGCAGATGACATGGCGGTCTCCAGCCTCGAGAGGAGCGCGGCAGGAGCCGCAGGAATTTCGAGACATCTTTAAAAAGACGCTCGCTCTTTTAGATACAATAGGATTTTTTTTTTTTTTTTTTAAGCTCTGAGTAAAAGGATACACTCCGTCGGATGGCGCTAGCTCACAGGACGGCTGAAGGTGGCGAAGACGGCCGGCTTCCTCAGTCTCCCAAACGCTCGCTAGAAAGTGCCTTTTCAACGACGGCGGCTTCTCTCTCAGGATCAGCAGATGCAGGTGCGTCGCTGAAGGATGAAAAATCAGATTTATTCAGCCTATTCGGGGTATTTATAGCCTCGTCCACGCCCGCTTCGGGGGCGGTGACGTAATGAGAGCGAGTCAGACTCTCATTGGTCGCGGGTTCATCCGTGCTCCCTCATAGGCTTAAGCAGTTCTCCGTGAGCGAACCAATGAGCGGCTAGCTAGCCTTCTCATGGTCTGCTGCAGCTGAACTGCGTTGACAATGGATACAAAATTATAGGATAATTTTTGGCTTCAATTTCTCAGAAAGATGGAATCTTTCCCGTAGCGTAAGCTAGCTTACGCAATACGAGAGAACCTCTCGTAAGAGAACGAGCCCAGTGTAAAAGCCCCCCTAAGGGATCTATCTTTAGTTCGGAACGGGGCACGGTTCGCATGAAAAATCGCTAATATGAACGCTGTCATGGGACCCGGGTGCGCACTGGGGTACCGAACCCGAGACTGGAGGAGGTGGTCTGAGTTCGGTTGCTCCCGAACCATGCAGCGGTTCGCGTGAATGTGAAAGCAACACGGACTCGGGTGCGCACTTGTTCAGGAAGTAAAGTAACCTGCGCATGCGTTAGCTGATTGTATTCAGTTAAATAAAACACTTGTAAGTGATGATAGTGTTGATGATTTACCTTGGATACGACGAGCAAGAGTGAGCCTGTGTATTCGTGCATTGCGCGTGGAAGGGCAACATATTTGGAAATCCACGGTCTCCTCAAAATAGTCCGTTTGAAAGCAGCAGAAATCCACCTTATGTGACACACGCACAGTAAACCTGTTCCCTCAACCGCGCATATAGCAGCAAATTAATAAAAAAAAAACACAATATTGACCCGCGTTCTGTTTTCTATCATGCACCGTGCACGTTTGCGATGACGTCATATGCACGCAAACGCCAGGGTTCGAGAGAATCAAGTTGAGTGTCAAACCAGACCAACGCGAGGGGGCTCCGGGAACAAACGCGCTCGGGCTCGGACCGCAGCAAACGAGCCCAGTGAAAAAGCCCCCTGAGTCGGTTCACAAATCGCTACCAGAGTTCGTTTGGAACCGGACCGAGACCACCTCTTCAGCTGGGTCTGGTACGGTTGTTTTGTCCGCACCCGAGTGCGATTGCTCATTGCTGCTCACATCTGCCCAAAAGATCCGCTCCAGGGGGGGAAACGAACTTGAATTCGATTCAATAGAACCAAAGAAGGCAAGTGTGAATAGGAATATACCCAACCCAACTAAAAAAATATCCCTCAAATCTGATTGGTTGGAATGTTGCTTCGAGTTCTTCTTGGCGAAATCCTTTTTTTTTTTTTTACAGTCTATGGTGAAATCACGTTAACCATTAATATTTAGCCCATTTATTTTGTTGTTTTCTATATATCACATAGTTGTAGCCTATTATGCCACTAAAATAGAACTACTAACAAATTAAAGAAATAAATGGGCATGAAATGTTGATTAGGTTAATAACTTAACTTGAAGCCTAATATTTTTGTCTCTCTACATGTTGCTACTTGAAATGTAGCTATAGTGAGAGGGTCGCTTCGTTTAAATTTTTGTGGTGCTATCGGGCCATTTTGCCATTGAACTGAAAATTTGCTCTGAGTCGAGCAGGTTAAACTTAAGCCTTCAAAAAACGCTATCCATTTCGGAGAAGAAAAATAATAACGGAGCAATTCATGATAATAATAGCTGAAAAAAGTTTACCCAATGAAAATCAATGAATAATAGAGATTGTTAAAGGTTAACAATAACATTGTGATAAAAATGCATAACTGTCTAGCCTATATTCTATTCATTGTAAGTAGGCTAACCACATTCAAGAATTATGTTAACAAAAGTAACTTCGTTTGCATGGGTGGATGTTTGTTGGTGACACATGTCATGTTTCTCCACTCTGTCTGTCAGTCACATGGGCCTAATAAACAAATTGTTCTTCTCATGAAAGAGGTCAATTCCTGTGAACTAGGCGTTCCAACATACTCATGGATAAAAAACAATGCCACAGGCAGCACATGTATGAAACCAGTTAAACAGATATGTGTTCATGTTCAAGCACGCAGAACTTTTACAAGAAGCTACACCCTTGAGCAAAAAAGAGAATAAGAGTAAGAAATAAGCAAGTGAGAAACCATGCTTTCTGTATTGTCACATCGATATCCCTGCAACTTCTCAACCGTGACTACATTCACAATGTAGCAGAGACTTGCTTTTATTAAACAGTTTACTTAAATATCTTATTGAATAAATGTAAGATGTGTTTTACCCTCTGATAATGATGTGTCCGTCAAAATTGACCAATTTCTTTTTATTTCGATGAAATGGTTGTACTATATTTTAGTTTTATGTTTTTTATTTGGTATTTTTGCATTTTATGGTACTAAATTATATTTATGCAGTAGTTATAATCCATTTATTCACTTTTAGTGCATAGAACTGAAAATTAATTTCCTCATATTCATATATCTTGAATGCTTTGGAGCAGACTTCAGTTTGGTCCCTTTTTAAAGTCAACACTTGGCAGACTATTGCTGAAGTGAAAAGTTTAAAAAAGTTAATTTGAAATAAAAAAAAAGTTATACAACTTCATATTTCTTGTTAACATTTTCATTTTCAATTTTTACATGGAATATATATTTTCCAAAACATGTTTTACTCAAATTGTGAGAAAATCAAAGCCATAAATCAAAACAAGCTGTTCTCAAACCTTGAGATCTCTAAAAATGAGCTTTCAGTAGGAATTTGCTTGTGTGCAGTATGTGTGCAGAATGGTGGCACCACCCATTCATTTCCAACGTGGTCATTTTAGACTACAAACAACGACTTTTTTTCAGGACCATTTAACATTTTCGAATCATGTCCATGATTTTTTTTTGTGTGTGTTCACACAGCAAGTGCCAAAACCTGTACCAAGTTTCATACCATTATGATTAAGTATTTATAAAAAAAAAAACGTTTAAAACTTTACTTTTTTTTAAAAAAAACTGAGGGTTAGGAGAATGGAAAGAACAGGGGTTTTATTCTTCCAGAATACAGCTTTTTGTCGCTTGGGATAGAATCTGTTAAATGAATAATGTAAATGGCATTCTTTGGTCAACAGACATCAGAGATATTTGCAATGAAATAAAAACATTCTCAACTTTTGGTAGCATGACAGAGCATCCACTTCCACAAAGCCTGGCATTCCTTAGTGAAAGTTTTTGTGTAAAAGAAAAACAGGAAAGTCTTCCCTAAAGAATTATATTTTTTTTAGCTTTCAGCACACAATACAATACACCTCAGATTTGCCTTGTAAATATTTGATGGGTCTCAAACCAAACAATCCAACCTAATCTCACGAAAGAAGATTACACCAATGTTCTGTGAAACAAAAAAAAGCACTCAAATTCAAATCAGGTCATCTCATTTATTTTTTCTTATGTACAAAAATGAGATCAATATATAAACTTTACACAGTTCAAGATCTATTTTGGAAAAAGCAAATAACCAAAACCAAAAAGGCGTTCTTCACATTTCTCTAGGACTTTGTACATTATGTACATATTCTTCTAGTCACATATCTTATGTTCATCAAGAGAGTTTCTGAAGTCAAAATAAATAAATGACACTCCTCAGCACAGAGGATGAAAGTCACTAATATTGGTCTTTGCCAAACTGACATATCAGATCCTCATTCACTCTATTTCTGTGAAGCGGGCAAACATGGCTTTCCGGACAGCATCCTTGTAAGTATCTGAGGCTGAGAGGCTGTAGCTGCTTCCTTTAGTTCCCAAACCGGCTCCCTTCGTTCTCAACTGAGCCTGCAGGCAAGATGACAGATTCATGTCGAAAACATCAGTCATGTCAGCTATTTGCATACATCAGTCAGCTACTGACGTTGAGAACAGGGTTCAAAATTAACCTAGTATGGAGCATGAGTTAATCCTTCCATGACAAAGGAAATGTTTTTATTAGTGCTTGCCAAATTTTAAATGTTAGACCATGCATGCATGTTTTTCATAAAAGATCATACTCCACCCACATTCCCGCTAATCAAAGATGATACATTTGAGTTAAAATGTCCATGAAATACTAAATGTAGCACGATTACATGACGGGTAGAATAATGAGTCATACCTCAATCGGTGTTGTGATGCCCTGCTGGTTTCTACCCAGACCTTTGCCTTCCTTCCAGCCCATGGCCTGCAGCATCTTATTGCCGATATTATCGCTGTTCAATCCATCCTTTGTGGGCTGTTCGTAATTTCTGCAAAATCGAACGGTGCAACGTGCATCTTAATATTGATAATGCACCTGTGTTGTGATAGTAAACACCTCACAAAACATATTGTGATCAAATAAAACACTTGCACTTACACTACAGGTGTTGGCTGGGTAAATTTCCTTTTCTTGGGTGCAGGGGGTTCAGGGATACCGTATTTCTCTCGTCTCTCAGCAGCTCTGTCTCTGTACTTCATCTGTTCAGAACAAGGTTAAAGGGACATGAGTGTCAGCAAATTCCAGGAAATACTCGGTCACACTTCATTTTAAGGTGTCATTGTTACCATACAGTGTAATTATAGATTTAAGTACAGAGTAATAATAGTTAACTACATGTACTTACTATAGGGTTAGGGTAGGATTAGGGTTTGGTTGAGGGTTATTTGCATGTAATTATGCATAATTTACTGTTATTACTACGGTAAGTACATGTAACAAGGACACCGTAAAATAAAGTGTTACCAAATACTCTTTAAAAGGAGGAAGTTTGGCTGTGTGTGTTTGTAATGAGGGTTCACACCTCTGTCTCTTTCCTCTCCAACTCTTCCAGCTCTGCTTCGCTCAGTTTGGATCTTCTGAGAACCTCCAAGTTTTGCTGGAAAACACAGACATGATTATATAAATACGGAAAAGTAGAGTTTCATATTTTTAGAAGCGACGGAAACCATTATAAAGACTCAAATGTCCCTGAGTAATTACCTTGTGGAGGTCTGAGAGCTGCTGATGGCGGATCAGACCTTCTTTATTGGGGAACTGCCTCCGGCACAGCAGGCACGCCATCTTCTTCCAGTCGGTCAACTTGTCCTCCCGGTCATCTCCCTCCAAGCACTCCTCCGGCTCACTGTCGCCGCTGTACGCTGCCACCAGCCCCACCTGTGGCGCAGCAAAGGGAGGTGAACAAATAAGCTCACGAGACTTGATAATCTGACATGTTTTGTAGTGGTACGGAGCATTTGGCACCTTTGATGAGGAGCTATCTTCTTCTGTTGCTTTGGACGCCTCTGTTACAAGCCTCTCTAATGCCCCTGCCTGCTAATGTGCAAAGAAAAACACCTTGTTAATTATGACAACCACCACCACCATCATCATCATCAGAGAATGCAATGTGCCTTCAACAATACCTTCTTCTCGAAGAGTGTGAAACCAGCATCAGCCGCCGCCGCCTCCTTCCTCTCCTCCTGACTGATGGGCTGGAAGCTGCCCCTGAAGTTTTCTTTCTGTTTGTTCAGACTCTTGGCCCAGCGCTCCATGTCCTTCGCAATCTGATGCACAGATATAGAGGGATTAGCAACAATGAAGGACTGACATAATGCTGATGCAAAACTCTGGCGTGTTGTTAGGGTGTCAAATAGTTGCTAGGACATTGCTAAAATGTTGGTATCCTGAGTGGGTTAGCAAACTTTTACTACCTGCTGAGCCGTTTTGCTCTTAGGTTTCTCTTTCTTCTCTTTGCCCTCTTTCTGAGGAGTGGAGGCAGCGTTCTGAGCCGCATTGTTGGCGTCCACCGCCGGCAAGTAGGCCTGCTTCTCCCCGTCCCAGTACAGATACTGCTGAGTCTGGGAGTTGTAATAGTACTACAGACACAAACAACGTTTAGAACCCTCTACTAGTTTTCAGATCAAATATAGCATTATCTTGCCAAAGAAGCATTGAACACATACATGCGTGTTGGCGTCATAGTACAGGCCAGTGCTGGGGTCATAATAATACCCAGACGACTCGTCGTACTGGTATGATGAAGTGTCTGGGACATCTAGAGGAAATGGGAAAATGGCAGAAGAATCAGAAAACGACCTGTAGCATCATGTCTGTCTTATTGGATCGTGTGAATTTAATGATCTGATCTTACTGGCTTGGTTTTCCTGAGAGGTAGCTGTGCTGGTTGCTGAGACTGCTGGGGTGAAAATGGTGGAAGCGGCTGTGATGGGTTGGGCTTTGCCATCAATCTGTAACGTCTGACAAGAAAATGGGTTGTAATGACATTAGAACAGTCATTACACTAGGACAGTGCATCTCAACCTTTCACTCTGAAGCTTGTTCTCAAACTTTATTTACAGAAACTAGGAATGGAAATACATTAAAACAATTAAATTGTAAATTTAATTACAAATTAAATGTAATTACAGGCATTAATGCCCAGTTTCACAGACAAAGTTCAAGTCTAGTCCGAGACTAAAATATCTGTTTGAGCTGTTTTAACTGAAAGCAACCTGCATTGATCTTAAAATATGTCAGTGACATTTTCTTTGTCTCAAGATGCACACCAGTAATGTTTTTTAAGCACATTTACAGGGGTGATAGTAGAAAAAAATCCTGAGCCTGAAGTTTTTTCCCTGGGAGGTAAGCGAGAGATATATGCCCTGATCAACATAATTGTCAAGCGGGATCCAGGGCTGTGCTCCCCTGGGAGAACATTTTGATAAATACCGGAAAATTATAGATTCTGGTGACTTTTGTAGACATGTCATCAATGGACAAATGGACATCATTCAGACATGAGGAACAAACTCAATACAAGCCTATATTACAGTAGCATCTTTGTGTAGAGCACCAGAGCTCCTGGGCCCCATTGACTTAAGATAGTGCTACTTAATTTATTATTCCAATATCCAAATATGATACTAAATCTTTTATTTGTGAAAAAATGACTTATTTGTGACGTGCTGTCTTTGCATTTGAACATTGCACATTTTAAACAGGACACCCATTAGCTGAATAAACGTTAGCCAATACAAACATGTTTATAGAAAATGACAATGAATAGACACGAGTCCTGTCACATGACCATTATAGCAAAACGAATCACTTATTCTAAAAAGAATATCAAGTATAAATTTAGATGAATCCGAAATATGGGGCTGTGTTAATAGTAAAATGTCCGTCATTTAACGAATTTTAAAAACACAGATGGATAATACAAAATGCTTTCTGACATTTTGACAGAAAAAAACACAACCAAGAACAAAATTTAAACGTAGCCCGTAAATTTTCAATATATCTTCCCTATCTGTGCGCGCGCGTCAGTGTTTGTGATAGAGAGCTCGCGCAGCACTGATACAACGGTACTTTTTAATCCATAAGTACCTAATGCACTAGTTTTCATACAAAATATTTATACTTTATAAATATATACGTTATTAACACAATAAAGTAACACATGCAGCCGTTTCTCAACACTGAGAATGAATGAATAAATAAATAAAACGCCTGTTTCCCCAGACTCGCGTTTATCAGTAATCCACAGATCACAGAACTTTAATCACTAAGGCATAGCGATTTTTATTTTATTTAGATGTATTGTTCATCAATACTTAAGCATTTTATAATTTGCATGTCTGAATGATGTCTTCCTCTGAGTGACCATGAATGACGGAATATTTTAAGATAATCCATGCGATCATCGAATCCAGATTAAGTTAACTACAATTTTTCAACTTTCCACATCCACCCCAGTCTGTTTACCTTCAGTGTGCTGTTATGAACTCAGTCAGACGGATGGATGGAACGAGCGGGATTCTTCTGTCGATTTTCAGTCTCCTTTTAATGATAGGCCTTACGCATCTGTCAATCATCCCCGCTTCCTATTTGGGGAATCAACCCAGCGCTATGATTGGTCGAACTCTGCTTCTTTTGCGGTTGCTTGATTTGAGGACTGCGCGTGCACAGAAGCCCCATATAGGGTTTTTGCGTAGTTTAGAGTGACAAATCGTACCAACGTACTTTGAGGTCATATGCGTAGGCTACCCGCTACGCAAAATGCATACAGGTTGGCAGGTGATCACGCGAACGCGAATCTGATTTTTTTTTTTTTTTTTTTTTGCAGACACGTCTGTACGCCGGAAATCCGGCGTGGCGCCGGAGCGCTATCAGGCCTGCATTTATAAAAGCTACTTAAACATCCTAAATAATTATTCAATAACTGAATGGTTTTTCTAGTGGTTCGTGATTACTTAGGTTTGTTTTTACAAATATTTCTCACAAATAGGAAAATTCAGGTTGACATACCTAGAAATGTATTCTTGTTAGAAAAAAATACCATGACTTTTAAGATTTGATTTATATCCATTACTTTTTCCATGTCTAGAAATAACATTTTAAAATCCCCTCATATATCCAGGTTGATAAACTTGATACTTAAAATTCCCAGTTGTTGAGGGACTGGATTAAAAACTAAATAAATTATGGAAAGTTACAGATTTTTTTAAGCCATTTAAAATTATTTCAAAGCTTGTTTCGTCTTATTTGAAATCATTTTAATTGATTTTGCAGACCCCTTTGGAGGGGCTTCTAGTGGGTCTAGGCTGCCTGGTTAGCAATTGATATAGATATATATCATCTAATAATAATAATAGCCAATAAAAAAAAAATAAAAAAAGTTACCTGAGTAGTGGGTTGATAGACCTGCGCAGTCTGAGAGATCATCACTCCGGTAGCAGCAGGAAGCACCTTCACACCTGGAGCCGCTGTAAATCAAAACATATCACAGGTTTTCACGTTGTAAACAGCAAGCACCACTAATCCTTTTACTTTTTGTATAAAAGATCATGTTGATTTGGGAAAATTTCAACCTCCAAACACCCATTATGATTCTAAAATTAAACTGGATAGAGACAAAGCCTGGCAAACATTACCTCCAAGTATGCCATTGGCCTGGGAAGGGTCCACAACTCCGGCCTGCTGCTGATAGTACGCCTGGTACTCCTAAACACAACAACCCATCTTAGCTCAGTACTTCAATGTAAAACTGATTCACTTAAATGGTGTACTGCACGTATTTGTGTTTAAGAAGGTGCAGTCAGCTGACCTGTGAATAGGATACATATCCCTCCTGTAGGTAACTGTATTCTGATGTCGGCTCCACACTCTGCTGAGGCTGTGAAGTGAAATGTAGTCAATTAAATCAGTCATGCGAGCATAATTCTGCTTTAACACTGAGGCATGGTTAATATAAAAGTTGTTCGTACCTGACTAGAGGACCACTGAGCAGCTGCAATGGCTGTGCTGGCGACCGAAAAGGCACTAACACGGTTCCCATCTGGTAATAACAGGTCCCTGAGGGGAGAAAACCTTTTTAGTGAACTGAATTATTAATAAAGCTGAGCAATACAACTACAGATAACAGCATGAGGATATGAGTGAGAGGTACGTACTTTCGAGCACTCTTGGCATAGTCGACTCCAATAGTCTTCCCATCCAGCTTGAGAGGGGGCTGTAAGCCTTGAAGGATGGTTAGGAGCTGTGATGCTTCCTGTAAATCCACAAACATCATCAGAATGGACTGCATTCACAGAATGTGACAGAAAAACATGCAAAAGTATTTATCAGAGTTTTCAGCACTGCACAAAACACTGGTTTCACTTAAAGGAACAAAGACTATTTAATCTTTAGAACAAAAGAGATTTGTATAGACTTAAGGAGAAAATAGGTACCAAAGGAGAGGCAAGTTGGACGAAGGCAAACCCTCTGTTCTGGCCCGTCTGTTTGTCCTTAATGAGGCGGATGTTTCCAGGCGAGAGGTTGGCGAAAGGGGCGAGTGACGACAGTATGGCTTCAACAGTGGATTGAGGGGCGATGTTCCTCAAGATGATTGCTGTCAAAACATGCAAACATATCAATGTGAACGCAAAAAAAGTAATACACATCACACTGGTGGTTATACCAGTATCAACCAATATTGTTATTTAAATGTCAGTCTAGAAATTGGGCGAATTTGGAGGCCGATAATATGCAATTGATATTTTAGATGTTTATTATGCATCCCCATCACAATGGAAATGTCCTTACTATCGCCATAGTAGTCTCCACTGGGTTGGGTGTCTGTGGTTCCTGTGGTGCTGCTGGACTCAGAATCTGAAAATAAACAAAGAACAAAAGCACATTGAGTTTCTTTAAACACAGTAGTCTGATTCAAACCACATCACTGCCCCATAAAAAAGTTTTGGGCACATCATGAATCAATCCCTACAATCCTACAGTGAAAAAATTATCGGCCAAAATGAGGCATTATATTATTAAATTAAATTATTGGCATTGATGAGGCAGATACTGTAAACGATAATATAAGGGGTTATTGCATTTTATTTTTTGAACTCTGAAAAGGAGCCATAATATCAGGTACTAGCTACAAAAAAAGCAAACACCAGCAATTATGAGAGAGAGATAAATGTTTTAGTTAAGAAAACTGTAGATGCCAACATCTCCACATACATCTTAGTAAAAAAAAAGAAAAAAAAAAAAACACATGACAGTGTTTGACTGGACCATCCGGATGGGTGCAGACAGCGGTTTTCCTTCTCCGGGATCTACTTACCCACTTTAGCTGCGCCACACCTGAAGCACTTCAGCCTTCTCCGGAAATTGTACAGGCCACACTGCAAGCAACCGGTCATATTGTTTTAATTGACACTTCTGCTATGGGGCATCAGGTAACAAGCACACTATAGTGGCTTGAACACTTACCGTGGTGGACACCATTTAAGATCTTAGCTTGAGTCACTTACTTTCTACAATATTCATCATTTATTTTAATGCCGTATCTGCATCAAAGGCTATCTTTATAGGAAAAAATATATAATATACTTTATACAATAACTTTACCTTATAGATACACACAACATTCAAAAATTAGGGGTCAATAAGCTTACTTAATGTTTTAGAAAAAATTGCATTTTTTAAAATAGTGTAAACAGTAATATTGTGAAATAATCTAATTTAAAATTATTTTCTATTTTAATATATATATATATAAAAAAATTATTTCTGTGATGGCAAAGCTTAAGATTCAGTCACATGATCCTTCAGAAATCATTCTAATATGCTGATTTGCTGCTGAAGTTTTATTGTATTTATTTATTTGAAACATGAATCTTTTTGTAACATTATAAATGTCTTTACTGTCACTTTTGATCAATTCAATGCATCTCATAAAAAATTTGTTTCTTTCAAAAATACAAGGCTGACGGCAAATATCTGAACGTTAGTGTAGAGAAATATATATTTTTTATACTGTTTTTAATTTCTTTTTTTAACATCCAATTAAACTCCTGAATGAGACCATTACAATAGCATCATCATGATACAGAAATTTTAACTTTAGTTTTGGGAAGCCCATGTAACTTACGGAGTTGCAGAGCCAGTCCTCAAACTTGTGCCGGTTGTTGCTGTAGTGCACGGCAACACTCTTGCCTTGAACGGTCAGCAGTTTCTGGAAAAGGAAGAAAGGGTTTGGTTATTTCCTCTCTTGCGAAGGCTTGATCTCAGCCCAAGAACAACCACATTAGCCACGAGGGTTTAGGGTGAGGATCGCCCGGGAGGGTTTAATGTGTAAGATGGTGTGTGTTTGGGACCCGAGTGTCCGGATGGGGCCGGAACAGAGTGTAAAAAAAGGCACTCCTTTCTTAAACGGGATGGGGGGGGGGACTTTCTAGACGAGGCATTTACTTTCTCTGCGCAAAAGAACTAATTACTATTAAAAACTGCCGAGATATTTTAATGCTGAGGTCCATGAAATGGGATGTTAAATATAGCACCACACTTCACTTCTACTTCTAGACTTGAACAACTTCACACAAAAAAAATATCAAGTATGGAAAAACACATTTTTCAATGCACTGACAATTTTTAGCTTAAAACCCATTTGAGTCATTCAAGTCACACCTGAACTGTATTTATCGCTTTCCCTCTTAAAAATCTGTTTTTTTTTTTTTTTTTACCTGTGCTAAACAGAGTTCTGGTAAAAAGTTAATAACATGACTTAGGAGAAAAGCCAGTGTTCCCATCAAATGGCTCTTCTATGTTTTGGTCACACCTTGCCTTCAAAAACAAGAGCTCTGGTCCATTTCTGTCCATATAGTCTGCTGGGGCAGCAACTTTGCTTTTTTTCCCTCAGTTTGTCTTTTTGAAATCAAATTGCATTTTTCCCCAGGGCAAAAGCTAGACTTGGTGATTAGGAAGCAACCTGATTGGTCTCCATCCATCGGGTAGCAGCTTGCAAGTGATAAAACTCCACGAAGGCGAAACCTCGGCTTATACCTAGAGAGGCATTCAGATATACAGACGGGAGGCGTGTTAGTTTAAATGGTTCAGTTGTACAACATTCAAACTCTGTCACAAACTGCTTCGTGACCCCCTTGACCCAGAGAGGCCAAAGAGATGTAGGGGGGTTGCCTGGAAACTTTTACCATAGCAACAGCACCTTATAATATTCTAGCTGTTGGTCTAACGATAAAGTATGTTGAATCAATAATCAAAGCAAACAGTAATAAACAGGTGAATCTTAAAATAATCTTTATGAGACAGATGCTGCCATCAGATAAAACTTGGATGATCTTTTATATGCGTGTACCTACTTAAACAAGATAATGAAGATACATGACTGCTTCTACGTTCATGTAACTTAAATTGGCACGAATAAAACTCTGCCAATTTTGCGCCACAGAAAACCCATACAAAAACTTACCTCCAAACATGCATCTAATGTGCAACTATTTCTTAACTCAGTAGACTGAAGGGTAAACCTGGTCAGATAACATGTTGCTATGGCAAAAGGCGTTTGAGCGGAAGCAGGTTGGCCCAGTGGACACAGGTTTGTTTGGGAGGGGAATGATCCGCGGTACATCAGTCTCACCTGTTCTCTTTTTCATCAGCCTCACGTCCATCGGCTTTGGCCCCTCCAGCTGGTCAATGGCTGCTCGAATCTGTGGATTACAAGGCGAAGTCAGATAAAGTTTGTTCAACAACAAGCCAATATTATTTAGATTTTCACAGTGAAGTCCTGGAGAAAGATGCATTTCTAACAAACTAATTATTGTACCATTTAAAAAGACTGGTTATAATTTATTTTACTTAGAGTTTTATTCTTATTTCATACATTTATTAAATCTATTATTTATTAGAGCTACATAATTAATCGTTAAAAGATTGCCAACGATTGAAACACTCATTCGATCTTATTCCTAAATGAGAATTCACCAGTGTCTATATTAAACCTTTGACAAGCACAATCACAGCGAACATACAGATCAACATATAGTTGTCATGTATAGGTATAAAACAGGTCATTACACTAGCAGGAGGTGACAAGGGATTGTTAAAAAAATGTAATGTCCCAAATGGCAGCCTAAATACTCTCGGTCTTCCTACGAGTCCACAAGTTAGTGACCTAACACTGCTTTGACAGTCGGGAAGATTTCTGCTGAGGAGCTCGCTTCAGTGCGGGCTTGGCAAAGGTGCGCATCGAAGGCACAGAACAACGGCAAAGCCCCGCTCGCGAGCAACCTTCTGAAACCTAAAATGACAATTGAGACATTGCAAGTCCACAAGACCGCAAGTGCATATGAAGTGTGGCTTTTGGGACAGGGTCATTGAATCACAGAAAAACAGATTAATCTAGTAAAGAAACAAGTGAATTCTTTATGAGCGAGTCATTGAATCATTCATTCAAACAGATAATATAAATAAAAGTTTTAAATTGAAAATTTTTCCAGAACTTCTAGTAAATTTTATTTTGTTTGTCTATTCAGGCATCTTGATCTCTTTTTTAAACAAAAGAAAGTTGTGATTCTCAATTGTTAATGCAGCTTTATAACTGCAGACATTTCAATGATAAGCTTTTATTAGTTCAGGGCCTGGATTTAATAATAATAATAATAATAACAATATAAATGTAAAAAATATTCTAGGCCCGGATTTAAAAAAAAAAATCTTATCACAGAAATGAATATAATTTAGTAATAATAATTAAAAAAAATTATATTGGCTATATTCGATGCAGAATTTTCCATTATACTATTGTATTAATTATGGCTTTTTAAAGATTTTATTTCAATGGAAACTTCATAAGACACTGAATCTGACTGCTTGGAGAAAAAAGACAAAAGGACTTACATCTGCCTCTGTGGTGTTCATGGGCAGACCCCGGAGCATGATGGTCTTGCTCTCCTTCTCGTCAGCTGGGTCTCCTCTGTAATCATGCTCAGAGTAATCACCATCCGAGTGGTGTCCGTCATCAGACCCGTCGCTACTGCGCCGTTTCCTTCCTCTCTGTAACACGGGTGAGAATTAGTAAAGTGAGCATCATTCTATGTCAAAACATCAAATAAGCATTCATAATGGTAGGTCCTCACCTCAGGACTGTCCTTGCTCCAATATCGATCACCTCTGTCACCACGTTCACCATCGTAACGGTCACTACTACGACGATCGTCACTCCAGCGATGAGAGTCGTATCCACGGTCGTCTCGATCTCGACGGTCCCTGCGGTCGTCGTCGCGTGACTGTTCAGAGCCGTACCTGCCACTGCGTTCTGTACGGCTAACCCTAGAGTTACAACAAGAGATTACGATATTATGACGGTCAATTTAAGTTGTGAGTAGGGATGTGTCCGAAGCCGAATACTATGTTTGGAAAGGAAATGACGCATTCTACGGAGCCCCTATAGGGACATGTTGAAGAAAGAAAGAAAAAAACAATAGAAAAGTCAGTTTGGATTTAAATGGGCAAATGCTTAAGAGTCTATGATTTGGATCATTATTGCAGTGTTTATTATGTTTTCAGTATGTTATATGTTTGGCAACAGTTCTTCTAACCCTCATTGATGGAGTGTGTAGCTTTCATTTCTTAAACAACCATGTAGGAAGACTCATCATGGCCATATTCCAGGATGACGCAGTGAAGATGCATCAGGCTCAAATTGTGAAATAATGGTTGAGGAGGAGCATGAAGAATTGTCAATAAAAGATCTTGACCAAAAATGTATGCAACTCTTGATGGAAATAACATCGCAACATGTATTTCCATCAAAATGCGCATAAATGTTTGATCAAGATCTTGTATTGACAATGCAAGTGTCCATCACTCTGTAAAGTCTCCTCCTGCACATCCCAGACTTCTAATGAATTTACGGTCTGGACTCAAGGGGTGCCAATTCATGTGTGAAAATGATTCTTCATGCTCCCTCACAACCATTCTTTCACACCTTGAGCTTGATGAATCTTGGCATTGTCATCCTGGAATATGGCCATGATGAGTCTTCCTACATGGTTGTTCAAGAAATGAAAAGCTACACACTCTATCAATGAGTGTTAGAAGAACTGTTGCTAAACATAACATGGTAGAAACATAATCACTGCAATAATGATCCAATCATATACTCTTAAGCGTTTGCCTTAATTCAAACAGTGACTTTTTTTTTTTAGCCTCGCAGTTTTATTTTGCTTTCATTTCTATAGTTGAATAATTATATTATAATTTGAGGGCATCATGGAGCCGCTATCAATATGGGGGTATTGAAATTGCTTTTGAATGCAGGCTCACTTCTTTCCAATTCGCAATCACACATACTGTGAATATAGGGAGCAGCGGTTCTGACCACATATTTTACAAGATGTCGTCAATGCTCCTTAGGATCTGTTGCTCATCAAATCATCCGACATGGTCATGTCAGTCATCTCTCCTTACTATCTTCACACAAGTAAAATCTGATGTACTGTAATGTAACCGACTACCGCAGCAAGCCTAGTCTCAGCCTCAGACGTCACGCCCAGGGAACGTTGGCTAAACGTCTGATGCATTTGGTACACTTAACTGGAAACACTTCAGGAATGTCGAAGTCGTCATCTGATTGGTTGAATTTTATCGGATTTCCGGGGGGCGCGAGTGTCGCGTTTATTTTCGGTCCACCGGGAAACAAAGCGCAGACGTGTGATTGCGGAAGAAAAACTGTTGTGTTTACATGAGTGACAATGAGCATTT
Source organism: Chrosomus eos (assembly GCA_036326025.1). Lineage (NCBI taxonomy): Eukaryota > Metazoa > Chordata > Actinopteri > Cypriniformes > Leuciscidae > Chrosomus > Chrosomus eos. The sequence continues at coordinate 38,447,204 of CM070828.1, forward strand.
ATCAAGATCAGCTAAGCAATGACTTACTGCTTGTTTTCTTCTCCCTCTTTGATTTTCTATACTGACTGACTTGTTCCACACTGGTCTGTTGTTGTGGGGACATTTCCACGCCCCGAAACGTGACGCTGAACGAGACGAACTGTAATTGGTTGTTTGATATGTCGGTCAAACGGCCGTATGGGCGGGCCTTGGCCAAAGAAAGCTGCTATGAATTCCAGACCTTCAGCCGTCAGTCTGAAGGTCTGGCTACGCGAGACTACAGCAAGCCTAACCATGTCCCTTCCTGGGCTTCGTAGGATGCGTTTTTCATTTTACGTGCCTTTCCAATTGCGGATTTGGGCTTCGGGCACATCCCTAGTTGTGAGAATATTTACCTCATCAAGTCATAAAACACTGACCGTTTATCTGCACCCATCTTCGTTTCTCAATACAAGGCCTGTTAAAAACGTACAGAACAAATTGTTAAAGTACCTAATGTTGCACATTTCATAAACACAAATTATATGAAATAAAGCCTTGTGTAAAAACCACAAACATATGTGCTTTTGGTTCAATTATATAAAGTAACATGGTACTACTGTTTTCTATTGTGCTACATGTCATGTAGGCCTACCATGGTATTCTTAGTAACGTTACCATGTAAGTTACGTAAGAGTTACCATAATAATACCATTTGATAAGATCACAGCACTTGTTAAGTAAAACAGTACGATACGTTCATATACATATATATATAACTGAATGCATTTTAATAACGAGGTATTTACTAGGCATTTCAATGTAACGTTACTTACAAGAATACCATAGTAGGCCTACATGCCCGTAAAACACGGAATTGTCCATATATGTCGAAAAAAACATGCTAGTTCAATGGTAACATGCCTAAAAAGCCTGTGGTAGTAGTTTTTGTTCGTGTGATCTTAATTTCCGTTATGTGATGAGTAGCTTACAGTAGCTAACGTTAAGTTAAGCTAACCTTACAGGAAGGCACATCAAAATGGAGACTGTGTCGTCGTGTTGTTGAAAAAGGCGCAAAGAACGCCACGAAACAACGAAAACTTACCAAATATATTTCAACGAAACACTGAATTGAAATATTTCTCAAATATTGAGAAGTGCAATGACTGCCAACAGATCACCTCTCTCCAAAAGATTACACTCTTGCTCAGATCATTCGATGTCATCTGCAGCTAAAATGGTCTACAAGCTTCTCCTTCCCAGAATGCATTTAGATGGGAAGATGACGCGTTGTTGTTGCTGTTGCATGCTGGGAAATGTAGTTTCTTTCAGCCGTTTTGGCAGATCGCTCCTCTTCTAATGCCCATCTGTGACATTTGATCAAAGGATAACAAACTTTTTGAAGTTTGAACCTAACTGAGAACCTAGAAGTACATAATATATATATATATATATATATATATAATATAATATATATATATATATATATATATATATATATATATATATATATATAATATATATATATATATATATATATATATATATATATATTATATTATATTATATATTATATTATATATCTCGTTTTTGTTGTGATTTTGGCATACGCTATGATTATGGATTTGTTTAAATAGCCTATACCATATTTTTGGACATAGGCTACTCCTCGTCCATCTATTCTATGACGTTTGATCAGAAGATAAGCTTTTTGACTTAAAAACTAGAAGTATATAAATTATTATTTATTTATTATTTTTGGACATCCTCTAACGTTCTGTGAACTCTTTACTAACTGAAAACCTAGAAGTTATTTTATGGTGCTTTTTGCATAACAGGTCTAACAACTATGTTTTATTACGGATATTTATATGTATTAAGAATATTAATAAGAATATGCTTTAAGATAATTCAATGATTTTTTTAACGTATAGCATATACGTGATAACAATAAAAATCCTCTTTTTGGACATGTAAAGGGAATTACGCAATTCCATCTTCCATCTTACGCAAATCACATCTGCTCAGAGATGCACAAACTGCCAAAGAAGAAAAAACACCTGAAGTGTGAGGTGTGGTTTCTCTGGAAATATTTAGAAAGTTTCTGAAGTCTGATTCAATTTAGCGACGCGATTCGTTTGAACTCCCCAAGAAAACATTTCGATAATTGTTTTGAATCTCATTGCAAAATAAGTCAAAGTTTACGTTCAACTTACTGTTACAGAAATTATGCTATATACCACTATGCTTTCGATTAAGTTATATAAAGATCGCAATCGAATGCTGTGTAGTTTGTTTCACATCTCTGCAGTCGAATACGCGGTGCGAATCGGTTCGTATGAATCATTGAAAACAAGCGATTCTTTTGCCAAGGCGACAACTATTGGAGAGTCTTGTGTACTTCGTGCATTGCGAATGATAATACGCTTCACTGGAATTACGGGTTGGACACCCGAGTACATAGACAGCACTCTTCATGCACTTTTAAAAGGAAGCAAACACTTGAAACTCCCGAGAGAGAAACATATTTTACATTTTATTGCATAACGTTCTCAGTAGGCTACATAAATCTTGACTCACACCACACGGATTCATCAGTCCGCTGATGATGAAGAGAATGATGGTCAAAAGAGAATGACAGGTGAGTAAAACTCCAGTCACAGCCTCATACGAGTCATATTGAGTTTTACATTTTAATATCAGTGAATATATTCGATATAGCTAGTTCTGAAATGAATTTATAATGGTATGTATTTACAGGATACCAAGAATACCTTTTTAGAAATTGTATGGTACCTTTTTGACATGGCACTCCAAGAATATGTCGAAAAACTTTATTTTGGACTTGCACTGTGTAGTACCATGATATTCTTGGAACTACCTTCAAGTAGCCAAACATAAATACTATTTAAATACCATAGTATATACTGAAGTATCATCTATATCTGTATGGTATCCTCTTCACATTTTTTTTTTTTTTTTTTGTAAGGAATTACCATGGTACATATACATATATTATATTATATTATACATATAAAATATGATAATACCTTTGATACTTTTAATAAGACTTGTGGGCAAACTTGTTGAGTTATTCCAGTTTAAATCAGCTTTAGTGTATTAGTCCATTTACTTTGACTATAGCATAATCAGACCTGTTTAGTTACTTCCAGAACAATGGATTAATGAGCATATTAATAATTAACAACGCAGAAAAACGGTTTATGTTTTGTTTTGCAGGTGTCTATGAATACAGCTGTCATTTGAATATTGTTAGTGTGCAGCAGTTTTTATTTTACCCACTGAATATTCGTTTGCATATGTTTTGCATATGAACTATGGATGCGAGTACTGGTAACAAAAGACTTCTTGATTAAATAACGATATTTATAGTTGAAAAATAATAAGGACATGACAACATTTCATAACATTCAATATTTATTTCTTCATTCAAATGTATTCAAATATTTAAAAAAAATATTAGTATAAACTATTAAATATAACACTGCATGCATAAAATTATACAAGACTAGAAAAGTTTTTTTTAAAATAGTTTTAGATAAAGTAAAGTATGTTATACTTAGTAGTTTAAGAAACACAACCCTGCTGTCTGTATATAAAACCTCCATGGCAATATCAATTTTTAACCTGGAAAACCGAGGGGAGTTTTTAAACCTGTGTTTTAATTAAAAACACTATTTCCTGGTTTAGTAAGCTATTGTTGAGCAATGCCTTAATTTTAGCATTGATGTCATTTCTTATCATATTATCTTATTAGCATGTTTGGTGCGGCCTCACTAGACTCACACATTAATTCAGAGTAAAATCGCAAACACATGCAAAGAGTTTTTATTAAAATTTGCTGCAACAGCTGAAGTTGAGTGACCTATGCAAATTTGCATAGCCAAAAGATGCTTGACCAGTACAGATTGACCTCTTGGCTCTATAGAGTTCGTTGATGTAGATTTGAACAATTTATTATCATTATTAATTGTTCTTTAAAAGCAACACTATGTAACATTTTTTTTACCTTAAAATAATGTTTCCAAAATCTTACCAGTGATTCATCAAGTCGTAACAGGGTGAAAGGCACTTTAGTCATCGCCTGACGGGGTCTGTATCGCTTTTACTGGCACTATGTAACTTCGGGGTTCGGGTAGGAACCCGACCACAAAAAGAACTACAAAATTCGACTGCTTTACGTCAAGCGCTACAATAGTCATTATTTAGTTTTTCTTCGTTTCTGATGTCGCAATACATCATCCTTTCATGAAATCATGTAACATACTCTACCTTGTCTGTGGACATCGTTCATTCTAAAGCCGGTGCTGGGTAAACAGCGAGCGTGCGTGCGACGGTAGGCTAAATTATTTACGACAGCGGTAATTGACGATTTCGTTTCCAACCAGTAGGGCGACCGAAGAGGAAAAGTTACTTGGTGTTGCTTTAACTAGTAAAAACAGAAGCAAGCATAATTTTGCATGCTTAAAGCCTATCATGACTGCACTTTTTCTGCTCGCCACACTTTTTGATATCTCAAGTTTGATATCTAACTAATTCTCTTTTTATCTCCAGCTCCCACGTTTACAAACGGAACTACGCTTCAGCTCAACGCCACCCAAGAACATGTATGCGTCAACCAGACAGAAGAAGACTTCAAATATATGGCATACACTATCACGTACAGTGTTGTATTCCCTATTGGATTCTTCAGCAACTTCATGGCTTTGATTGTGTTCCTGTGTTTCACCCATAAGAAGACTGCCAACACGGTTTTTATGACTAACTTGGCCATTTCAGATGCTAGCTTCTCCTTGACTTTGCCCTTCCGCCTGGTCTACTACTTTAGGGGCGGTCATTGGGACTTCCCAGACTGGTTTTGCCGCTGGTGTGTATTTTCCTTTTACGTGAACCTGTACACAAGCGTATTGTTCCTTACTGGCCTTAGTGTACTACGGTACTTAGCCGTGCTTTACCCCATGCGCCACAAGACCCTGGCCACGGTGCGGAGAGCCAGTCTAGCATGCTTGGCGATCTGGATATTTGTGGCCTTCTTGTCAACGCCGTTCCTCATGTCAGGTACTTTTGAACGGGAGGATAAGATTATCTGCTTTGAACCCAGAAACATCACATCATGGAAGCGCATATTTATCTTGAACTATGTGGGGGTTTCGTTAGGATTTGTCATTCCGTTTATTATAATACTGGTCTGCTACGGCTGCATCTTCTGGAAACTCGTCATAGGGCGGAAAGTCGGGGATCGTAAGCAGGCCACCCGCCGACGCTCTGTGTGTTTGATCGTGGTCGTCCTAAGCACGTTCCTGCTGTGTTTCCTACCATATCACGTCATTCGCACGGTCCATCTTCATGCCATTGTTTCAAGCCAGGACTGCCAGGTCAGAGAGTACCTCCTGAAAGTTCTGGTCATCTCGCTGTGCATGGCGGCATCCAACAGTTGCTTCAATCCCTTGTTGTACTACTTTGCGGGAGAGACCTTCCGCAAGACAGTCCGTAAAGCGTCCGGTCGAGCAATGCAAAGTTCGATCAATCACAGTGGTATGTACCCGTCTTTTCGACGCCGGAGCCAATCCGAAACCTGTCAGAAGACAAGAGGCCAAAGCTTCACTGCCGTACACCAAGACTGTCTGCCATGTTCCTCAGGCAACTCCTGTCGGGTCAAAAGCAAAAAGAAGCCTGATGACTGCGTGCCTGAAAAACAATGCAAACTTTCTGACTCTGCCGAAAAAGCATTGATGACTGACAATGGAAAGGCTATAATGAATTGCAGTAGTGAAGAACAGAGGAAGAAATCGGACTGTGAAGAATAGATGTCTCTATTGTTGTCATGAATAAGCAAACTCAATGCATTTCTGTTTTTCCCTTTCACTTCTCAACTGTGAGACTAAAATGTTTAAAGATGTTGGGCATTAGATAAGTCTAGGTGAATCTCACACAACCTCAAAAATGGGTCTTTTTTTTTCTCACTGTTTATGCATTTGGCAGATGCTTTTATCCCAAGCATCTTACATCAAATTCAAGGAATGCATGTTCTTGTTGGACTCATCCAGGCACACTCTTAAAATTAAAGGTCACAGAAGGGGATTTTCATAGCAGTGCCATTTTGGTCTTCAAAGAACCTTTTAATAATCTAAAGAATCATTTTCACTTTAAATAACATGGAACACTCTAAATTCTTCATGAAACCACAGATTCCTGTTATAGAAAAACAGAGCGGTTGCAATCACACCAGGATCGAACCCTGAAGCAGTAAAAAAACAGGTGTTAAGAGCATGATGAAAACAACAGAGTTGCAACGTACTAAAAACAGCTTCATAAAAAACGTAGACTGGAGTTTTACCGCACTCAAGCAGCGCTAACAAAAACCTTATTCATCTCTAAAAACTCAATCTGTCCATTAGCTCTTACATAGTATTTTCTTCCTCATACCAATGAGGACCATTAACTGTACCAACATTCTTTAAATGATCTTACTTTGTGTTCAGCAGAAGAAAGAAATTCATACATTTCAACTATCCCTATAAGAACACAAGTTAAACAAATATCAATAAATGAGACAGATAAAACATAAATGGCTCCATACATTCCATAAATGGCTAATATGACTTTAAAGGTGGGCATTAAAGATTACCACGCTCTGCTAAAACAATAAAACAGCGAACCCCAGATAAATATAATAAATGAACAATGCAGATAAAACGTACTTACACAGTAATGGAAGACTGCGGTCTCTACATCCTAATGGCAGTGAAGATCTTTTATTTGTATATTCAGTTCCATCACAAACCAGTAAAGTCTGTTTGAAAAGATATTTGATAGTTAAGTACTTTTCATTGTTGCAAGAGGACATTATGTAAGGCACAGAAATCCCCATAGGAAGAAAAATCACAAATGATTTATCTTCACTATCTTCATTTTATAGCCAAATGAGATTAAATGAAGACTTTGAATCTCCTTCTTATCAGATAGATATAGACATCTCACATGCCTCTACTAGAAATCTACTGTCTTAAAATCTGCTCAGATTCAAAAATCTGCAATCAAACGTCAGAAATCTTAATTAGATCAAACATTTCTTATCATATTCTTCCAAGACTAAATCCCCCAATCTATGGTGTCTTTTTTTACTGAATCTAAACTAAACTTTCTGTTTTTACCCAATCTAAATGTCACTTTTTATAAACACTGTCTCCTAAGCTAAAGCCATTTGAGCCAAAAAGTTGCAGTTTTAGGCAAGATTGCTGGTTGTTTTTTCAAAGAAGTTGTTTCTCCTTATGATTGCAGTGTTTGAAACATTTATCTGCATGTCAGAAATTCTTAATTGTATCATTAGATTATATAAGTTCCGAAAAAGAGAATTTTCAAAGACTTCAAAGAAACATTCAAACTCCATTTGAGAGGAATTTGTGTGGAACATTTGTTGGCTCGCTGTAACTGTCAATATGATTGAAGATGAGAAGAGCGTGTTATTTATACTTTATTTATATTGGCTTTTCACTGTCTTCTTAATAACATAATAAGTTTAATCAGTCTTTTAGCATACATTATCTCATAGGCACATTTGAAGAAATTATATCATTGTTGATTTGTAAACATTTTGTATTTATTTTCCTATTGCACTAGGCCAGTATTACCCGAGCCACATCAGTGCTTTCATGAAGGCATCCGGAAGAAGTTTAACCACTATACTTTTGTATATTACCTCATTTTCAATGTCTTATTTCTTTTTACTATTATTATTACTATAGTTTTTGTATATTCTCTTCATTATTTGTTTCATTTCTATTTGGAAACCTGCTTGTAAAAAATCTCTTTGTTAAGCACTGTAAAAGAAGGTCATTTATGAAATCCGTTTCAAAAAGCTAAATTATTGGTCTTGATTTACTAAGTAACTAAAACAACTGTTTTAACCAGATACTGAGCTTACTAGTGCTGAAAAACTGGTATCACTACTTACTGGACTATATATATTGTGTACACTATAAAACATTTTTTTAAAGAAAACTTGCTGCCTTCATTTTTTAAGTACAATCAACTTGAATCAACTTGAATGAAAGGATTAGTTCACTTTAAAAAAAACTTTTGCTGATAATTTACTCACCCCCATGTCATCCAAGATGTCCATGTCTTTCTTTCTTCAGTCGAAAAGAAATTTAGGTTTTTGATGTAAACATTCCAGGATTTTTCTCCATATAATGGACTTCAATGGGACCCAAACGGTTCAAGGTCCAAAAGACAGTTTCAGTGCAGCTTCAAAGGCTTTAAAGACACCAGACGATGAATAAGGGTCTTATCTAGCGAAACCATCGCTCATTTCAAAAATAAATAAAAAAGTTTAAGTTTTATAAGCACAAATGCTCGCCTTGCTCTGTTCTGTGATGACTCTGTTCTAGTGATGGGTCATTCATGAACGATCCGTTCATTGCGTCTGTCACGTGACAAATGAACGAAAGACTCAGAAGGTAAATTAATTATTTATGTTCTCTGTAAATTATTTTTGACTGCATTATAATGATTTCTTTATTCAGAATATGATCAAGATTGCATAGGTGGATGTGTTCGGGGAATTTGGCGGTTAGAAGTATAACGTTTAAAGCCACTTGAATGAACGAAATGACTCGAAAAAGATTCGTCATTTGATGAACAGTTCGAACAGGAGAGTCTAACTAATTGCGTATTACGTGACGTCATGAAAGCTCATCACAGAACAGAGTAAGGCGAGCATTTGTGCTTATAAAATGTAAACTTTTTTATTTATTTTTGAAATGAGCGATGGTTTCGCTAGATAAGACACTTATTCATCGTCTGGTATCGTTTAAAGCCCTTTGAAGCTGCACTGAAACTGTCATTTGGACCTTGAACCGTTTGGGTCCCAATGAAGTCCATTATATGGAGAAAATCCTGGAATGTTTTCATCAAAAACCTTAATTTCTTTTCGACTGAAGAAAGACAGACATGGACATCTTGGATTACATGGGGGTGAGTAAATTATTAGCAAAAGTTTTTTAAAAAGTGAACTAATCCTTTAAGTCATTTCAACATCTCAACTTATTTTGATGAGTTGAAGCAATGTAATACAACTAATACATTGTCTGCTTTTCCTGAATAACATGTTGTCATAACTTATAGATTGTATTGTTTTTACGGTGTAGGCCAACATTTTTCTTAAATAAATCTGTACACTATTTAGCATTTTTTTCCTCAGTATGAGTCATTAATCTCTGTTCGACAACCATACAGAATACTACCATTTGAAACCTTTATTGTACCTCTTTGTTTTTTAATCATGTGTACTATTTTATGTAAATGAATACAGGAAGTAATTCTCTGGTATTTGATTTCTAACAACATCTTGTAAACTCGTTTGTTTCCAAAGGGAGTTTGTTAAACCGAGGCATCCTCCAGACACATGGCTCGGCCTACATTCTTAAGAAACAGGAATCGATCTGTAAGATAAGGTATAATTGGACTAAAATCACTTCCTTTGGAGAAAACAAAACAGAAGAAAGAGAAAACAGATATCTGACTGAGAGAGGCACGCGTTTCAGCTCATATCTCAACTCATCTAAACATTCTCGACCACCAAAAATGTTGGGTAATAAAAGCACCAGAAATAAACGCACCACTGAGAGACACGTGGCTCATGTTGATATGATAGCATCATGCTACAATTATACAATTACCCAATGTTGTTCGGTTCTACCGAACCTATTGTCCGTGTCCATGTCTGCGAGGCATGCTTTTATACACCGAGTTGCAGACACATGATTGGCCGGTTAGATTATTTGCATAATGAGCAGATGCAACTCGTCTGCTTTTCCTGAAGATAAAGCCAAGTGCTGTCAAAAACTGGACTATTAAGAAATAACACTGAGCAGTTTGTTGAAATCTTGTACATCTGTTAAGCCCATTATGACGTATTGATTACTTTGAGCAATACTATAGGTCACTTAAAATGAAAGTTCCCTTAAAAATGTGCATTTTTGTCATCGTTTACTCACTTATGTCATTCCAAACGGTCTGACTTTCTACCGAGGAACATAAAACGAGATATTTAAGTCCCCAAATGCTCTTCAAACTACTCTTTGTGTTCCACAGTTGAATGGTACATGTTGACTGCATGTCATTTGTGGTTGAACTATCCCTTTATGAAAAAAGCCACGACTGAATGTTATGTGGTCTCAAGTGCAATATCAGCATCAACACTCAAACTCTGATTATAAAAGGGTTTAGAAATCCATCTCCATTTTTCCTGCTGAGCCTCCACAACAGCTGTTTTATTTGGAAACGTTATTCCTAAGAACTCTAATGGCCACTTGCAGAGTTATTGGACAGTATGAATACTTCTGGCTTAAGTAGGCTACCAAAAAAGGAGACTTAAAGAATTTCAAATAAGTACAGAAAAGATACTCTGGTTGGACACAACACTGTTTACATTGGAACAACTTTTGTTTATACAGCCATGATAATGGTTTATGCTCACTTAATTTACTTTCTTTTTTGGCTAAATAGTACACTTTCTTGACCAAAAGCCAAGGTTCCCACAGTTTCCCAATTTTTTTTTTTAAATGGATACAAGAATAATTTAAAAAAAACTGCACTGAATAAAATGAACTATTTAAAAACAACTTATTTCAGAGTAAAAACGTGGCTAGAACTTTGTGAGAAATCAAAACACATGTTAAAAAGTTGTTAAAACACAGCTAAACTATTTTCTAGTACAAGCATGCATCAATTAGACTGGAAACAAATATCAGATGACGAATGGTGTCATTTCCACCAGGATGTCTGAAGAACGAGGAACTGCTAACCCAGTCGAAAAGCTCTTGAATTACGGTTACTCTCTAGCAAAACATCAGCACATCAGAGACATCTCAAACTTGTTTTATTACATCTTAAATAACAGTACATTTTAATATAGTATCTATGTTGCATCCAGCTTTCTGTGGTACACCGACAGACTGAAATTAAATACAAAAGGTGAGATAGGGAGTGCTGAGATCTACGGTTATTAATGAAGAGAGAAAATAAGGGGAATCCATTTTAATTGAACTGCAATTAATCTTTACTGGTGGCAGCACACACAAATACATCACAATTATTGTACATTATCGCAGAGAAAGGAAAAAAAAACAATAAAAAAAGTCACAACTATTAAAGAAAGTGCATCTGTTTACAGTGGAAAAAGAACAGAAGACTCTGCCATGTCAGATGCCATTTCAGAACGTTTAAAGAAAAGCCAAAAGAGTTTCGATTTATAAGTATCTGAAAAAACTCACTGAAGGTTTTGAGCGTCTCAAACGGGACGTTTAATTTGGAATAACTTCAGGAAGCATGGCCATGATTTACAGATCGTCTGCAGGAAATACATGTCGTGGTTCTCCCTCGTGATTCCTCACATAGGTGCATAGCTTTGCCAGTGAAAGTAAAGGATGTATGCACAGCATGTCGAAAACATTTGGAATCAACGTTTCAATGGTCAAAATTTCTGCTTCGTATCGGTTTCGCCGTCCGTGGAGGTAAGTGGGCCTAAAGACGTCAGCGCCCGTTTAAGCAAATTCTACAGCATGCGAGACTACGTTAATTCATGGCAGATGAAATAAAACGCTTAACTTAAAAATTTCAGAATTATCATTATTTTCAGACATTGATTTGTACAACATTTCATTCACATAGTAGTAACTGTATTTCCAAGCACAGACAGGGCTATCTGATATCTCTCTCTGGAACTGGGCTAAAAGAAAAAAAAGAACAAGGTTTTGTTTTTCCGAACACTGATCCCGACACCACTGAAAAAATCTTAACGCCCCCCCCACCCCAACCTCCCACCGACGAAAACAATCCCAAAAATCGGAAGTAAAGCCAAAAAGTCAAAGTAACCGAGGAAAAAGACCAGAAAATAAGCTAAGGGGTTAGTTTGAACGGTTTTTAATCCAATGAAAGAGAGGATTGCATTTTTTGTGTTTTTTCAGTTTTTTTTGTACTTTTTTTGTGTGCATTTTCTACATTAAAATTAGCATTCAATGTGATTAACGGCATGTGCTTGGTTAGTTAACGCTTAAAACGTTAGTCAAGTTTCTTATTGTGCAAACAAAGCTGTGACGAGACTGGAAAGAAACATTAGCTAAGATATAATGCTGCATTCGCGTGCAAGTCGGATACCCATATTTACAACGGCCATTCGTAGATAAAATGAAGCGAGTACCTCGGACTCTCAGAAATGGCAAAGTATTTAAAAGAGATATGGCATTTTTATGGCATTTTCTTTTTTCTTTAATGACAAGGACCAGGATTCACACTGAAAGATAACTAATGCACAGATCATGATTACAGTTCTGCTCTCATTCGCCAGTGACCCAGCGACCGTGAACAATCGGAACAGATTAGAGGTGAACGCTGTCTGGGGCCACCCAACTTTATGATTATTAAGCTTTCCTCTCACTCGAGTCACGTTCTGAAAACTACACAACCTCTAGAGCAACCTAGTGCACATGAAAATAACAAAACACATGATTGGCATCTTCAAAAAAAGCTGCTCTTCCATCCTGGTCTAGTTTCAGCATTTACATGACTTTCATGTCGTTTTCGAATACGAACATGGTTTTAGAATAACAGGATTAAAAGATTTTACTAATCAGAAAAATATCTAAACAGAAAAAACAGGCGGGAAAAAGATCTAGAAGATGAACTATTAGATAAAAGGAACCAAAAAAAAAAAAAAAGAATAAGAAAAAAAAATAAGAGTTAAATAATTTGTACAATTACACTCCAACATTTGCTTTCTAGACACATGATACATAAGCGTGGGATGATAGTGTTTTGTGTTTTCTCTTACAGGGCGACACAGAATGGTCCGAGAGGGAATGCAAGTTATTCATTTGATACCACAGGAAATCTTCTTCATTTTTTTTTTCTTTTTTCTTTTTTTAAGCTGGGTGATAAAACAAATTGTGCTCTTCTTGGTGTAGGAAAGGCATTGTTTTCCCTTAGAAGTTTTATTTCTTTTCATGGTGGTGTCAGTCAGTTTTATAAGGTGTTTTGTTGTTGACGATGCTGTGAAATTTAACATTCTAAAGTTGGAATGGTCTTCCAGTCAACTTTGGAGTTCAAATGATATCTGCGGAAAGAAGAAAGAGAAAGAAACAACGATGAAGCAGATCATGACAACCTCATATAATCTTACAATATAAATATGCAAAGTTTCAATTATATAACAAGAAATTTAAACTGAGAAATGAGAATCTAAAACTAGTTATCTAGAGATTTCTTTTCTAAATAAATTAAAGTTTTTAGATTTATATAATCTTACAAACTCATTCATTTAGAAATAAACTTTTATTGGTCTAGAGCAGGTGTGCCCAACCCTGCTCCTGGCGATCGACTGTCCTGCACAGTTTATCTCTAACCCTGATCAAACACGCCTGCCTTTAATTTTCAAGTAATCCTGAAGACCTTAATTGGTTGTTAAGACCTTAATTGAAGACCTTCAGGTGTGTTTGATTAGGGTTGGAGATGAACTGTGCAGGACAGTCGATCGCCAGGAGCAGGGTTGGGCACACCTGGTCTAGAGCAACTGTACACAGCATGTCAAATTAAAATTGCAGAACATTGTAAAAAATGTTGGTGTATTACATATTGCTCCTCCGATCTTAACTAACGTGTTGCAAAAACTAGCAGGAGGTGGAACGAGGATACATTTACATGCCGTGTAAAACACACAAAGTATCTCTTGTTTGTCGTTAGCTTGTGCTGGAAGAGGCTGATTCTTACTGTATTGGACATGTTGTATTGAAAGCACCTTCATGTTCAGTTCCAGATCTTGAGGAAGCTGTCCCAAGACCCTGTAGCCACTGCCATACCGTCATCGGTTACACCCAGACAGCTTACTCGGTTGTCGTGGCCGGCCAGCACACCTGAAAAAGCCCAAACGTCAGTAAACAAGAATGGAGAGAGGTCCAGACAGCGTTTTCACAACAGTGATAATGAGCCTCATTAGTATGAATGGCGATTCAATACCCGAGTACGTTTCAACTCATTTGACGATGTTACATAAGGACATTATAAAGGCTTTAAAACGTGGAGCGTTTATCAACAGCCGCTTGTGCTGTGCATGTTGGCGTATGCAAAAGAAGCAAACCAATGTGGCTTGTAAACAAGCACGCACTGTACCATATGTAAAACAACACCATTGTGAGAGTGAACGGTGGTTTGTTTGCTTTCAGGGCAGTCACTAGACCACATGCCACTGATAGTAACTATAACTAGCATACGTCGCAGATATTTTCTGTGTGCGCAGATCTCACCAGCGCGGTCGGCCTTGAGGGTGTCCCACACGTTGCAGTTGAAGTCATCGTAGCCGGCGAGCAACAGGCGGCCGCTCTTTGAGAAGGCCACGGAGGTTATGCCACAGATTATGTTGTCGTGAGAGTAGACCATGAGCTCCTGGTCGGCGCGCAGGTCAAACAGGCGGCAGGTGGCGTCGTCAGAACCGGTGGCAAATGCGTTGCCATTGGGGAAGAACTGCAGGGGCAATGTGAGCTCACATCAGTATAAAAATCACATGCACTACATCACCAATGCCTAAGAGTACAGCATCAAGCCCTAATCGATTGCGTGGAGCACTCACACAGATGGCGTTGATGTCCGACTCGTGGCCAGTGAAGGTCTGTCTGCACATGCCCTCACGGACGTCCCAGAGTTTAGCAGAGGCATCACAGGCCCCTGACACGAACAGCCTGGTGTCTGGAGCCAGAGACAGGCTCATCACGTCACCGGTGTGACCCGCAAACGTGGTCGTCTGCTGACCGGTCTCTATGTCCCAGAGAGCACTGCAGGACAGATCACAACATTCCCATTTAGACGCTTCAAACTACTAATTGAGAAATCAAAACACTAGTAGAATCTAACTGCAAAACTGTTCAGAGTAAACGCCTAATAATAAAAATAAATGCATATATCAAATAAGACAGACAAAAGTAGACAGATTTAACCTATAACCTAAATGAGCCCAAATGTTAGTTTTATTTCACTATATACAACAAATTAATTTTCTTCTTGAGCACAATAAAATAAGCTCAGTGAATGCAGCTAACACTATAACTTGGGTTAAAAATAAAAAGTATTTTTAGAAATGTATGTTTCCCCATTATGTTGTTATTTCCTACTTCCTGGTGACTTTATAGAAAGGACTTTTTTATTTGAGAAAAAGCATGCATTGTGATGCACATTATGATAAATAAAAAACCTAGGTAATGTAAATTAATAATTTCAAATATTTTGATTAAAATGTATAGTAATCTGAATTGTTTAAAAAAGTAAAAATATCCCTGTTAATCTTAATAAATAGCTAAATTCCTGATATGGGCTGCTGGGACAGTTCCTCACACTCACCAGGTGGTGTCGCCAGAACTTGTAACAATCTGGTTGTCATCAAGGAAGCGGCAGCAAGAGAGGTATCCTGTAGATTAGAGGAAGTTTAATGCCTATCTCAAACAAACAATTACAAACAAATATTTCACCCCAAAATTGAGGTAATTAATATTTCACTAAAAAAACCCAAAGAATATCTGTGAATGTCATGGTTTGGAGGATGATTTACATTGCTTTATTACACTGAAATATGAAGAGAACGTGCTGAATTGTCATGAAAAATATTATGAAGACGAAGAAAATCGTTTCATTTAAATCAAATATATTTTTCTTTTGATTTAGAGGTGAAATATGACCTGGACAGTACCAAAATATATGTGCATTATTTAATCTCTGATGCTCTTTTATTAGGGTCGATCAGATGAGATCCATTTAAAAGGGTGCAAAAACACCAATTTAGATTCACTACATAATTACAGCTTTGCCAAACATCAAACCTGGTGTACGTTCACAAGAGCCAAGAATGGAGTGTGTGTGAAAGTGTTTTGGGAGGACGTCCTCTACCTGTGTGTCCGGCCAGCTCGCGGCTGACGCGTACGTTCCCCTCGCGAGTCTTGAGGCTGTAGATGGAGCAGATGTTGTCTAGGCCTCCACAAGCAACGTAATTCCCTGAAGGAGCGTAGGCACAGGTCATCACCCAGGAGGAGCGCAGAGGAATGGCGTGGACCTGAAAAACAACACATGAATGCTCAGGAAGTGACATGGAAGAGGAAACCATTTCAAATAGCTGATCATCAGTGTCTAGATTAGTTCCTGTTAGAGCAGGATGTGCACTATTTATAAGGACTAGTTTTTTACAAAACTAAAATGCTTGACTATGTGAAAGCTCTGAAACTCATTTGCTGATGTGTTTGAGCATTTTAGGTTTCCATCCTGCAACATCTGCACAACAAGACACAAAGTTAAATGGGTAGTTCACCCAAAAATGAAAATTGTGTCAATTTACACACGAATTAAGATATTTTTAATAAAATCAGAGAAGGTCAACCGTACTTGCTAGATGCGTGAGAACAAACCTCATGCTGAAGCTCAAACATGATGCGTCAAGCAAACATGCTTGAAAGTTTATAAAAACCTAATAAAATCTGTTCATCATATAAAAGCGATCGTGTCTCTTCAGAAAATTATGACTAAACCACTCAATTCATATGAATTCATCTCTTCATGAATTTCTTTGAAATGTCAAAGCGGTCAACGGAGGAACAGAAATCTGATTTCATTAAAAATCGAAGATGAACGAAAGTCTTAAGAGTTTAGAACAACATGAGGGTGAGTAAATGATGACAAATTTAAATTTAGTGGTGAACTATCCTTTATATAGTTTAAGTAATAGTGATGCTTAGTTTGTGGAAATTAATTAATTAGGGAACATCAATAGGAATGCACTGATCTTAAAAGTCAATAATTATTTTAGTGTGTGTAAATATATGACCCCTGCTGGCAAAATGAGTCTAAATGCGCACAGGCTGATTATGAGCTACAGGCAAAACAAGTGAAAAATTAAACGGTTGGTCGAATATATATATTTGGCAATTCTTTTTTTTTTTCCAAAAGCTATTTGGTTTTAATTTTGTGTGGGCCAAATTTGGTGTTATTACCAGGGATTGAATTACCAATGAATTACCAAACGCGTAATGGATTTCCAAATGTTATTAACAAAAATATTATTTTAAAATTATAGTTACTCAGTAAAAAAAAATTATAATCACCCAGTAGAGCCTATTTTGTATTTAATTGTTCTCCAGCTGTAGTGAATCCAAAACACCAAACATGTTAAGGTATGGTTTTTAGGTGATTTTGTTTTGGAACCTTCAGAAAACTTTAATTTTTCAGTTTTTCTCAAAATTGACTTTGCTAAATCTATTGGCTTCAAACAGGTGTAGCTCATTTATATTTTGTGTCTGATTCCAACAAATCATATATAATTTTGAAGGTTTTTAAATAGAGAACATTAACATAACCAATTTTTTAAAATGTGCTCATTGTGACTCATTTGCCAGCATGGGACACACACAATATAAATAAATAAATATTTTAAGTAAAAATGAAAGTGGCAAATATGGCCAATATCCATCTCTAGGAAAGTGGAGCAACACTGAGAAATATCATACCTTATTTGTAGTATAACTGTCCCAAATAATGAGTTTTCCATCCTGGGAGGCACTGACAAGCAGCCTGCACAGAAAACACAAGATGGCAGTGAGTGAGGTTTACATTCTGACAACATTAAACCCTATAGAGAACGTGAGTGTAAAAAAATCACAGCTTGTATAACTACAATCAGGAGAATTGTCTCCCAGAACAATCTCAAACTATTCCCAGCACAAAAATGTTACCATTATGGATTTTTCTTGGCTGTAGCTATAATAGTAACAACATGCTTAGTCATAACACCTACTTACAACCATGAGTCACCACCTACACAAACACAATAAAAGAACATGATTCAATGCAGAAGGGATAGCGTGCAGTGGCCACCACACAAGCCATGAACCCATACACCCTCACTGCGAGAGGGAAACCCCTCTGTGTGTCTCACTCTGATGTTTAAGGATGTTTTCAAATAGCTTGCGAAAAAGGTCAGGCTGCCATGCAAATAACGTGACGGGGTTGTTCTGAAATATGCTGTACCTAGAATCGGTGCCCCAGTGCATGGCATAGATTTTAGCCAAATGCCCCCGCAGTGTTCTTCTTGTGCGCATCTGGATTCGGCCAACAGGGTCAATGTTGGCTGTGATCTGAAAATATATGTGCCATTTAAAAAAATATCCACATACAAATGGCAGGAGTATGGGGATTAATTCATTTATTTAAATTAGGGTCACTTAATTAGAATGAAACAGTGTCTTTACATGTGGAAGCTTACCTGTGATAGTGTGGCATCTGCACAAGCTTTCCTTGCATCCTACAAAAAAGAAAATAAGAAAACCAGTTAAGACGCTGCGGAATGAGGCATTATTTCATGATAATGTAATAAACAAAAAAAATAGGGTTAATGTTATGTATATAATAACCATACAGTAACATGAGAGATGTAACAGTGATATAAAATGACATATATAAGCTTTGTTCATATAACCCACCCATTGAACAAACTGAGTATCCTAATTGTTTGCATTATTGACCAGTTAAGGTTTATTTAATCATTGATTGATCGATTACGGCTAAAAGGTTATATATTTGAGAGACATTGTCAATTTCAGTCTAAAACTGAAGAGCACAATATCTGAGGTTCGGTAAACATCTCTGGCTTAGATAATATGTAAAGCGCCTTGATGGAGGAAGTATGGGGTATAATTTCTTTCTGGAACGTGTAGAGGAATAAGAACAGTACAGTTACAGTAAATGCTCTTCCTGCATTGTAACTATGTAAACAACCACCATCTGTATTTAAATGTCTTTTGGTTATGCAAATATTGCTGCGTAACAAGAGACTACAGGGTAATCAGTAAAAAAAAAACAAAAAAAACCATTTGATTAAATGATTAGAATTGAATTTTAATATAGCTGATATTTTAAATGTGATCAATGTGTCAAATTATCTGATTAAGAATATCTGTATTTTTCTTTAGTGTCTTGGTGGTCCACAATTACTGACCCCTTTCAACCTGCATTCTAGTCGATGCTCAATAAAAATAAAAAAAAATCGTTAAAATCATTCAGCAGAAATCAGTAAGAGGACTGATATTGACGCGGGACAATATATCAGTAGATATTTGACCGTTTCAAGATGATTGGACATTTAGAACATTTAGTTGACATATCATGTTTAAGAACCATTCATTTAACTTTACATTATACTGCATTATACAGGAATGGTTTAGAGATTAATGAACACATTTATATATATATATATAAGAGAGAAAGGTTCTCACTCTAATCTGGTTCTTCAGCTGCTCAGCCTCCTGGCGTAACTGGTCCAGTTCACTCATTTTCCTCTTCTAAAGCTCTGCCTCGCTCCTACTGCCGGGAACCGTTCTGATCTGCAGCAGACAAAAAAAGAAGGAAAAAAAACATTCAGGCTCCAATTCCACTCTTATCCCTTCAATAGGCATTTTGACACTATCAATTAACAAAAGTCTGAACTTAATTGTGCATATATCTGGCTTTCAAACATGTTACTTCCTTCTATGTAACCGTCTCTGGGAATTAGCATCCGATATCGAAACACCCATATCATTCGACTGATATCACATGCTAGCTTCATCTATAAGAGGAATAATCACTGTGTCATGTAACATTGGTTAATGGATTGGCTACAAGATTGTTTATCAATACACAAGGGTGTACATCAAGATTCCACCCCACCACATTAGCTACTGAAAACACACAAAGAACCATTTCCTCTTGTGGTGAAATGAGTTGTTGCTCCTTAATGAAAAATGCAGAAGTACAAAGAGAACAACGGAAAGAAATGAGCAGTGATTCTGTCCTTTAATTATGCCAATAATCAGCTAGGAATAAAAACACCTTATCCTAAACTCTAGCATGAAAAGAAATAATAACATGAACCGGCATTTTACAACCATAATGTGACAAATGAGTAAAACTGGATATTCAATGAGAAAGTAGGACAGGATTGTATCCATTGGGAATTGATTGGATGATGAAAACTGGGTGCTACATCCAAGAATGGGGTCATGTGGTTGAAGGGAGGGCTGAAAAAAAAAAAAAAACGAGGGCTTGATGACAACAGCTGAAAAGGAAAGTCGTTTCAAAGGCGGAGCAATTTATAACATTTTAATGTATGATTGTGGAAAATAAACATTATGGACACCAGGAAAGTGAATAGGGTCATTTTAATTTAATCCGATTGACTAATAGCAATAGCATTAAAGGTAAATATGCTGCAATGTCCTTACTGAACAATAAAGCCAACAACTTTTGTTTGTCTATACAAAGTGTTGGTTTCCAGGCTGAAACGCTGATTCCATTCCTAATAATAATATTAAAACCCGACGCACTCTGAAACCCTTATAGCCTGTCTGTTTTAATCTTGATTTAGAGCAAATGCACTCAACTGACAACAACGAGCCCTTCTAGGCCAGCTCTCATCCTATTAGCGTTCCCAGCCCACAGCCGTGTTTTCACACCACTCTCCACAGTGTCATTGACATAATCCTGGGACACGCTTGATTCAGCTCCTTCAGGCAAATCCAGTTAAGACACACCGGGGACACTGATCGGAAGAGCAGCACCTATCCTGCTGACCCAAATCCTTCATGCGCTCAGACAAACGGCTGATGAAGGCAGCTGTTTTAATGGGCCATTGGAGTGTACGCATCTAACGCTGGAGAAAGGCAGCAAATGATGGGTAGGTATGTGAAGAGCATGGAAAAGATCAGCTTGCTGCAAGAGATGCAATGACGGACAAATGTTTCAAGTTAATGCAAGTGTGGCACGGTCGTGGACATGCACACTGCAATATTTGGATGAGCAACCAAGGCCAAGTTAGGCATATGGTCTATTCATGGTGCATGCAAAATTGACAGGATTCTTGTTTTGGCCATCAAGAACTACAACACTTTTACTTTTTAAATGCTTTGACTTTTGGGTCTTTAGCAGACAAATGAACAGCTCAGTCTATTGTTCAGCCAAGTAATGTTTCCATGTTCTACAAAATGTTGAATTGACTATTCTAGGCCAACATTATATGACCTACTTGAAAATTGACTTCAAAAATAGAACAATTTGCAGCTGCACATTATCTTGATTCTTAAGAAGCTGTCATCTTTCCCGTTAGCCTGGTCTTAGTTGTCCTGATTGAGCAAGATGAATGCAGGTTCAAGCTTGAGTATAGACAGTCCAGATGGACATCAAGAGCAAGGAAGGGCTAAGAGGAGAAAGGATGAAGAAATAATGACAAACACCCGCTATTCAAGCAGAATGGGTCAGCTGAGTACCATCAAGCAATGATAAATACTTTTGAGTGACATTAGCACTACATAACAGAGAAGCCACACATATGCTTGTTACTCCCAGATGTCTGTGGTCAGGCAATCTAGCACTATAAATTTGGTTGGATCCATTTCCTGTAATTGCCATTGCCCTTGGAGCATTATGCCAGGTCCTAATTGTGAAATCAATGATTCCATGTTTAAAATGTGAAAGTTAGCTGTGTGAACGAACAAGGAGGATATATCATTGGAAGATAACATTTCTTGAGTTTGTCACCCAACGAAAGAACTAAGCACCTCATGTAGGCGTTTACCTGGGTGAACAAATGACTTAAAAAAAGTTTAGAAAGTTACATGCATAGCAAACATAGCTTAAAAAGAAAACAGCTTATATTCAACAAGTATAAGGATACAGTACAAGCATAAAGAACTAAAATATTGAAGCATGTTGAAGACAACATGCAATTTTACTTCCTGCTATGAGCAATTCCTAAGACACCTTACCCTACCAATGTGGTAGAGGCCTTTACACTTTTCTTACAGTTTCAGGTTATACTTTTAATTTCTTACCTTATGTGGCTTGCACAAGGCTCCTTGTGTTTGACAGCCAGAAAATGTTTCTCTTGGTTAACGTCTTATCCTTTCCTATACACTTGCTTCCTCCTGATTGGCTGACCTCTTAAATGGGCCTGCATCAAGACAATTCGCCTAAGTCCTCTAATCTTGCTGATCAAAATGACATGGTTACAAAAGGTAAGTCCCTCACCTCACCTTCAGTTCTCTTCTAACAGCACAACCCAACATGGATACTACCAGAGAAGCACCAATATACATAGTTTGATGGATATAAACAGTGATTTTTATTCCTATATTACAGTCGACAATCACACAATGGACAATATCATAAAAGTATAATTTATAATTCTGTGGGGAAAAAAAGCAGCATATAAAGTTTCTCGAACTGTGGGGGGAAAACATTACTATGGACTTCCCAATATAAACATAATCAGGCTAATGCCAACAACCCAACAAAGTAGGGCTGCACGATATTGGAAAAAAACGGAAATTTCCGATATTTTGTTTTTCTGCAATAAATATTGCGATATGAAAACAATTACACCAGATTACTTGAATAATTATACTTGGAAAGTATTACTCATTCTAGAATGAATGGTATGATCTTGTGGGGGAGTGCATCTGCATAGAAAATAATCAAATTTTAATAGAACAAAGATACAAATGAAATAAACAGTGCTTTATGTTTTCCCGTGAAGTCTAACAGCATTAATATAGCGATACTGAATTATCGGTGCTCCAATTGATCGGGCGCCGATCGTTATTGGCCAATAATAGCTTTAAATAGTTTGATCGGTGGTCATTATAAAGGCCAATAAGAAGAGCTGATCAGATGACAGCGGTGTGCTTTCGTTCTTCCCTAAAAGCCCAAACTTGTCCAAATCAGCTAGATCAGCCATTGTCGTAAAAATGCAGTCTACTGTTGCTTAACTGTAGGACGTGCTCTATGATAAAAAGATTATTAAACTTGCACCAAGCCGCGAAAGAGATACTGTTCCCCAAGCAGCTTTCTATGCACACACTCCGAGACAGTGTAGAACACAAGCAAGCAAAGTGATAATTTAGGTCCGGGTTCACGTCTAAACGGTTAAAAACACACAGATATGTAGAAATGCCCGGCTTGGCAAGTATTCGCTTAAAGGGTTAGTTCACCCCAAAAATGAAAATTCCCCCATCATTTGCTCACCCTCAAGCCATCCTAGGTATATATGACTTTCTTTTCTAGCCAAACACAATCAGAGTTATATTAAAAACTATCCTTGCTCTTCCAAGCTTTATAATGGGAGAAAGTAGTGCCTGAGATTTTAAAGCCCAAAAAGCGCATCCATCAATCATAAAAGTAATCCATACGACTCAAGTGGGTTAATAAAGGCCTTTTGAAACAAAGCGATATTTTTTGTAACTTTAAAGACTATAAACACTGGCTTCCGGTAACAGTCGTACGTAGGGGTGCACGATATTGACAAAAAAGTGATATTGCGATATCGATAATGAATATTGCGATATCGATATTAATTTCGATATTTTTAAACGTATGTAAAACTAAAAAAGTTATGGGAAAGCGCAGCAAAAAAGATTAATAAATAAAACAAGTTTTCTTACAACATAATGTTTATTTCAACTGACAGTCATATTGGACTGGTACAACATGAATAAATAAATAAATAAATAATAACCATGTCCACAGAACAGAACATGTTTTACTGGTTGTATGTACACTACAGTGTAAAAAAACAATAAATAAAGAGCAAGTCTACAGAACACACCTAGCCACTTCATGCGTTTTCTGTGGTGGGATAGCTATCCGATCGTAAAAAAAAACAGGTTTGCCCTCCGAAACGCATTCGAGACGGATTTGAATCCGATCGCTGAAACCACTTCAGGAGAAGGTCTGGGCCGCATTCAGACGGAACTGGACAATAAATGCATCTCGTTGTTGAAACCACATTTGTAAAATTTACTACTCCCAAAAACGCTAAAAAATAAACGTGTGAGAACGGGTTACAGGCTACATGTCATGTTATGGCCAAATATGACGGCGCGCGCAACAGCAACACGCATCACCGCAGATGAGCAGCTGCATCTCTTCATCAAGCCAACGCGCAAACTATCGCAAATCAAAGTGAAAGTAAGTCGCAGACGCTTTACACTTTATTAAAAGTAAATAAACGAAATTATCTTAACGGGGCTGTTGCCGTTCTCTCTTATTGCGTTATTTGATTTTGACATTTTAGCTGATGATCGTAAAATGCAGCTCAACTGTTGCTTTCTGTGACGTGCACTCCATATCGCAGGAATTGCAGATCGGATTTATATCTGTTTTGCAAAAACACATTTATGTGACCAGGTGTAAAAGGAATATATCAGATAGCTATCCGATCAGAGAAAACACGTGAAGTTGCCAGGTGGCCTGATGTTTGTGCGCTGGTGTGCGTCGACTGTGTGGTAGTAGAGCAAGGGAGAAGTGAGAGAGTGACGGCGATTAGCTTTGGAGCGAGTAGCGACTCTACAGTCATATTACGAAAAACGAAGTGTCTCCCCTGTTCTTTCTGACCACTATGGGAAATCTGTAGCATGAAAAGTTAACCCTCTCCTTGATTTCATGTTTATGGAGAAGGAGAATCAGGAAATGAGTCGGGGGAAATGCAACGGTGCATGTCGGACCGGACGCATCAAAATATTGCATAAATATCGCGAGACTTTCGATATTGATATCGAGCAACGTGATATCGCGATAACGATATTGATTCGATATATCGTGCACCCCTAGTCGTACGCAAGTTTAGTTCCGGCGGAAGACTGACCCCTGACCTGACGCATAAAGTAAATTATGGGATAGTTTTCATTTTTGGGTTAACTAACCTTTTAAACGCCATTGGTTATGTCTTATGTGAACAAACAGTTGCATGTGTAACAGTATATTGGATCTGTGCAATCGGTCTTAAAGTAACAGAAACCTAATATTTCTGCTGGCATCTGTGTCATTAAGGTTAATCAAACAAGAAAAGACAATATCCCTCACTGATATTTAGTAGATTTAGTAGGATAAATCTATATTTAGTTTTTACAGTGAAGACTACGCAGAGCCTTTTTACATTTGATTACTTTGAAAGACTTATGTTTATTTTCATTATTTCAGAGGAATGTTAAGCTCTAAGCTGCTCCTAATCACCTCTGAGAGGGAATGGAATATGTTGCTTGCCAATAAATAAAGAGTTGTCAATTTATGATACTTTCTCATCTGCTTTTATTTATACTTAAAATACATTGTTGTTGTTAAAGGTACAACAAGTAAGATTTTAAAATAATAATAATAAATATATATAGTTATATATTTGTATATATATATAGTATATATAATAAAATATATATAATAAAATATTAGAGGTGGGCATAGATTATTTTTTTTAATCTAGATTAATCTAGATTAATTTTAAAATTAATCTAGATTAAAATGGCTCATTTGAATTCTCCCGAAGGCATTCAGAATATGTGTGCTACCCAAATAATGACTAAAAGTAGGGATGCACCGAAATGAAAATTCTTGGCCGAAACCAAAAACCGAAAAAGAGGAAACCATGGCCGAAAACCGAAACACCGAAATAAATTATGCCAATTATTAGTAGACCTACCATTGCATTTATGGCTATGACTGTGTACTAACTTTACTAAAATCAAGGCATTGCAATTGCATAAATTAATATTAAAGTTTCAAAGAATAAATCAATTACAAATTATCCAAATATTTATTT
Source organism: Chrosomus eos (assembly GCA_036326025.1). NCBI lineage: Eukaryota > Metazoa > Chordata > Actinopteri > Cypriniformes > Leuciscidae > Chrosomus > Chrosomus eos. The sequence goes on from CM070828.1 coordinate 38,472,834, forward strand.
AGCAAATTGCAACAATGCACAGTATAAAATAAAATTCAAACTAAAATGGTAACTTGACCCCACTCATGTGTACATTAAATAATAATGTACAGGCCTACTGGCCTGCAGAAAGGTTTTAAAATTAAATGTTCTCTCAAAGTGCATTTAGGTCCGCCACACGTTGATTTTTCTATTTTTTTTTTAAATCTAATACTATTTAAAATCGTATTTGATTGCAGAGCGCCGTAGCGCTCTCTCTCTCTCTCTCTCTCTCTCTCTCTCTCTCTCTCTCTGTACCTCTCGCAGGCACGCTCTCTCGCTCTCTCTCTCTCTCTCTCTGTACCTCTCGCACGCGCGCTCTCTCTCGCACGCGCTCTCTCTCTCTCTCTCTCTCTCTCTCTGGACATCTCGCACGCGCGCTCTCTCTCTCGCGCGCTCTCTCTCTCTCTCCTCTGGGCCGTGTTCCTCTCATATTCAGCGTAGCGATCGGAATGTTTGGATTTCAGATGATAAATTAAACCCGACGTCATCACAACATTTCGGCCGTATTGTTTCGGTCGAAACAATACAACAACAACAGTCTTTCGGCCGAAAACCGAAAATGCACTTTTGGGCCATTTTCGGCCGAAAATTTTCGGTGGCCGAATATTCGGTGCATCCCTAACTAAAAGTAAGTCTTTGAGAATAGTTCGCCTCGCATATGTGCATTTCTGCCAAAAATGCCATTCGACAATCGAGGAGCAAAAGTCGAATATCGTTAAAAAAACAAAACAAAAAAACGCAATGACAGAAAGGGAGGCCAATTTCATCTTTAGCCATTTTTCATCAAACAAACTGTTTATTAATTGAACAAGTAACATGTTTTCTTCGTTTTTTTAACATAGTAATTGGAAGAAGAAAAAAAACAATACCCACGACAGTCCGTTTTTGCATCGCCAATGCTCGTTAGTAGAGCTGTCACGATAACTACTTTTTGATGTGCGATATATTGCACCAAAATTAATTGCGATAAACGATATTATTGTAATTTTCAGACCATTTTATGCCACTGATTACATAATGATAATATAATAGCATAATAATGCAAGTACACTGTTTCAAAGAACGAAGAACATTTTATTCTTATTCTATTCAATATTTAGACATTGTAAAATGTGAAAAAATATATCCCAAATAAATAAAACAAGTAAATAAATCATAGCTGTCAACATTGAACACTAAAAATAAGGGAGATTTCCCGGAATCCATCCCCAAAATAAGGGATTTTTTTTTACATGATTCTTACCCACAAATTAAAAAAAAAAGCACTAATCATTAACAGTCTAAAGAGTTTATAACTACACGTGTGTGTGTGTGAGTGTGAGTGTGAGTGTGAGAGAGAGAGCGCGCTTGCAAAAGCCTTGTTTATACCATAGACTGTAAAAAATAGGTTTATACTCGACTCGACAGCCTGGTTAAAAAACTGGGTGGGATGGTTGTTTTAGGTGCGATTTTAAGTTTGTTGTGTTGCCTCTTTTCGTTGCTACACAGTTGCCTCTTTTCGTTTTAAAACACAGTCGACATACCGGCTCGTTCACGTTAATTAGCTCTCCTCTCTCGTTCGGCTTAAAGCCAAAATGTTCCCACACCGGGGCTGAAGATTGCGGCTTTGAAATCAACTGGCTCGCTGTAGATGTCACGAAACAGAACACTTTAAAATGCAGTTGGTTCACGCCTTCTCTTCACCTGACGGTGTCCGCTCTCTCTCTCTCTGTGTGTGTGTGTGTGTGTGTGTGTGGACACGCTGCCTGAGCCCCGCCTCCGACACAGAGTGCAGACAAGATGACAGAGGCAGCGCGATCAACTAAAATGTTGGTGACATTCAAAATGAATCTAATTATTATTTTTAATAATAAAACAAATTATCAGTTGCAATATATCGCGGCACAAAAAAATATCGCGCTCATTTCCATATATCGTGCGATAAGTCGATATATTGACTATCGCGACAGCTCTACTCGTTAGATCAAAAAATAATGTTATCATATGTCATAATGATTTTATGTGAACCTGCCTTGTTACTGCAATAGCCTCCTTTTTAAACAAATTAGTTTCAATCAATGTAAAGTTTAACTATTCGTGTGATTATGCCACTGCGCAATACACACACATTACCACGGGATGGCGGGTGTTCATTTCATAAACTGTGGACAATGGTAGCTTATTTTAACCTGTTAACCAGTGCGCCGACACTCTGAAGCGTTTTTTTGTAGCCTATAAATTAATGTATGTCCAAAAACCGGATAATGTCATACTTTATAGTAGTGCTATCGTGGCGTAATAATCTGTTTGGTTGTAACATGTATAACCTGAATGAAATGAACTTGAATGTATCGTCCTGTGGAATCATTCATTCACAGACAGTTTACGAAGATGTTCAACATAAGATCTTCATCGATGGCAAAGATATGATGCCTTTGCAGATTTGCTTTCACTAGACTAAACTGTAGCTACAGTTTAATCTAGTGAAAGCAAATCAGCAAAGGCATCATATCTTTGCCATCACGGCCACTTCATCCAACGCTCTAGATGTTCTTAAAGTGTAAATTGCAGGTAAAAATTTTCACGAAGATAATGCAATGTGCTTACTAAATATAAAGATAAGAACCGCCCACCATTGTTTTTTATTTATATTTTTTATACCAAATGCTGAATATAATGAAAAGTTGGTTCGTTTTACAGTGTTTTTAACCACGCCCCCTCCTTCCACTAGGCTGGGCGTGATGTCATAACAGGGACTCCAAGCTTTTACGGTCTATGCAACAAGCCTAGAGTTACGTTATATTGGAGTCCTAGCTAGCGAAAATGGTTAACTATTGTGCTTGTGTGGGATGTACGAATACATCAAAAACGGGGGAGAGGCTCCACAAGTTCCCCAAGGACAAACGGCTGATTCGTGCCTGTAAGTGTTCGCATAACTTACCCGAGGTAGAGCTTAGATCGGCCCAAAACATCAAGCAAGACCCTAACGTTACCCGAGCCCGCTGTGTCCGAGTCCGGCCCGACACATAAACTGTAATTATGAGCCCAAGCCCGGTTTAAACCCGGCTATTTTTGAATACGTGTGTCGTTATAACTGACGTGCTCAACTACTTTCTTATATTACTTTCTCCCGACCGCAACATTCATGTTTTGTCCCGCTCCCGCCCGCAAAAATACTTTTTTTTTCTGTACCTCCAAATACTTTCAAGTTAGCCTACGTGTTAGCCCACCATACACATCAGCATACATGCTCCTGATCAATTGTTTGTTGCATTAACACACAAACCACTGTTATAACATAAAAGCAAGCGGGCTACTGCGTGCATGGTTTGGCATGACTGCGCGCAAAGTGCGATCCCATAATAATTCCTAAAGCTGACATCAGTTCACAGAGATCTCGCACATCTCTGTTATTATCAATGAAGCTTCCATAATATATAACGTTACACTATGTTTGTTATAATTAGAGGATTTGCCAGCATACAGAATTCAGCACTGAACAAAAAGTCTGTTTTGAGCGGTGAGGGGAATCTATCGTAAATGCTTCTGATTGGCCATTATTGCGTTCAAGAAATCAACACATATGTCTGTGATTGGCTAAATCGCTCAACGCTGCTGACATGTTAGAAATAGAAACTCTGCCTATAAACCGTTTCTATTTTGTTTTAGATGTTCTTATTGATTTTCTGCAACAGATGAATAAAAATGTATTAGTTTTTACGTTTTATTCAGATATTTCTAGTTTGCGGGAGTCCCGCAAATCGTTTTATTCTCCCTCAAACAGCACACACAGAGTGAGTGCATTACTGCCCGCAGCTCCCTGTTATGACATCATCACCCAGTTACGGTAAAAAACACGCTACCTTTGAAGAAACCCCAATAAATGCTATTTTAACGCATTTTAAGACAGAAATTTTTAAATATATCCATATTGTGCACTTTAATGTACACATTAATCGGTTGTGGTGGTTAACCTGCAATTTACACTTTAAATCTTCCTGTTACTTACGACTCCTCGAGTGTGAATTGAAAGCGCATCAGAGTTCAGACGATTCAGTGCGTGAGGAACTGAACAGATCAACTGATTCGCGAAACCGATTTAACAGATCTGACAACTTGTTTGATAAAGTCTTAACAGAATCCACTCAAAAGAGTGATTCATTTGTAAATGAGCATCGCTCATGCCCATACAAAGGATACAGCGCTCTTGGAATAAACTCATTTAACAACGTATTGCATTAAAATAAAGTAACGAGAGGAACGTCGCCCAACGTAACAAAGTAAAAGTACACCTTGTTGTGTCCCTGACAGGAAAATACCCTGCTGCGCGATCTGTGACAGTAGGCGCGGCGTCAATTATGTCATACTACACATTAGAATTGCGCGAAAATAACGATAGCCTATTCGAAAAAGCTATTTATGATCCCAACCCAACTTAGATTAACGGCGATATTTTTTTTATCGCGCGATAAGAGTCTCACGTTAACGCCGATAACGGCCCAGCACTATAAAATATATAATAAAATATATATACATATATATAAATATATATAGTTATATATTCAAATAATGAATAGTTTAGTTTAGCCAGAACAGGGAACACTTCCCATAAATCCTGATGTACTTTGTACATCATAAGAAGGATGGCGTCTACGCTAGTATTAGTCTCTCTGTTTATCCCGAGGTTTACTGCAGTCCGCCGGATCCAGGCCATATCCAGATCTGATTAGGCCATCCTTAAAAATATTCTTGTTTGCCGTAACCCGACCGACCCTGTCAATTTAGGACCGACCCAATAATTTTTTTTTTTTCCCTTTTAGTCCGACCGACTTGCCGATTGTAAACTTGCGTTAAGACTGACCAAAATGTTTTTTTTTACTCTTCAAACAACTAATACAAATGCAATAATATAATATTAATCATATTTTAGTAAGTATTGTGAATATAAAAAGCCTACATAGGCTACGTTCTTTCTTTTAGATATAAACCCGCGGCGTCTATTATGTTTACACCATGGTATACGTCACATATGGTCTAGACACGTTCGCTTCGTTTCATTCACTGTCAATGGTTCGCGCTTGGTAATGATGACTGCGGGTGTTGTTTTCCGAGAATTTTGTAGTCCTGTTTGTCATTGTGCACGAAACTTCACGCCAATAAATCATTAGAAATATTGCTGACTTGTGCGCGTCTCATGCGCTCTCTTTACGTTCGTCCTAATCTGGTCCTAATGCCTGTTAGTTGTCTGTGGATTTGCCTATAATATGTGGCGTTGAAAATGGAAACGTCATTAGACATGAAAACTTGATTTTACAATCGATTTAAATGAACACTTTTGTCTCAAAAAACAAACAGGATTTTTTTCACAAAACAAAAGTGACAAGTTCTGACAACCGAAAGCAACGTAACTGTGTCTGATTTGTAGGTTGCATTGACACCTAGCGGTGGATGCAAGTAAAACAGTAGCCTATAACTAGGGGTGTAACGAGACGCTTATCTCACGAGACGAGACAGACACGAGATTGGGTTCACGAGAACGAGACGAGATTTTTGCACAATTTTACAGAAATCCTCAATGACAAAATTCTTGACTGGAAAAGTATGCAGGTGCATTTTGCAATGTTTAACTAATAATCTTATTAAGTAGACCTGAAATGACATGCATTAGGAGTATGAATTATCAAATGCATTGAAAGAAAACAATATACAACAATATAACCTTTTAATAATAAAAGGTTTTTAATGACTGGCTTTTCTCCTGTATGATTTCACATTAGTCTCTTCAGACCTTACTGTACATTTAAGAGCTTTCAGAACTTCTGATTGAGGCTGTGTGTGACCTCCTAACTGAACTCTAGAAGTCTTATTAAGTGCAAACAATAAGTGCAAGTGCAACCATAATCAAAGTTAGCGCACAGACTCTTTATAATTGTTTTGAAATTGCTGTTTTATTTTGCACTGGCAGTTATAGGGTTAATGCGGTGAGTTCGGGAAAGGCCGGTAGAGAAACGAGCCTGGTGTGTTTGTCTCCACAGTTGTTCTTGCGTTCCGATTATAAGTTCAGAAACAGAGCCTCCCTTGTCTGTTTTCTTTAAGACATTACAGTACTCTCTCAATATTCGAAGTGCAAACTGAGACGATAGCCGCAAATAAACAGTCTGGTGATGGGTATTGGGAGACGGACGATTGTAATGTTCGCGGCCTAATTTGTGCGCAATGCACATCAGCGAGCTTGTGTTTTACTTTCACTATCGTGATCACGCATACTCTGTGTATAGCTGCGGTGCTAAACGTGCATTCTACAACATAAGATCAGACGTTTAGTCTATGTTGCGCAACGAATCCTCCGCCATCCTCACGCGATCAGTTAACTGTAATTTGTGCTGCACTGATTGCAACGGCAACTCGTGCTGGATGAGCAGAGCAGACTTTTACATTAGTTTATAATGGTTTTTAATTATTTTTATAAAAACAGCAAAACGATAGTTCTTTAGGCGAATGTGAGTGTAGCGGTGGAATATTCTATGGTAATAGAAATCGCGAGACAGCTTTTTCACTCGACGGGAAATCTCGTCATGTTTTAGTCTCGCGAGATCTCGTGGCACGAGATCTCGTTACACCCCTACCTATAACCCAGTAAACTAGTAACCAGTAACACAATTGAAATTATGTTTTATGGATGTAAACATCCTAAATGTAACACATTAACATGTTTTCTCATAGGTATTACATTGCATAATCTAATCAACTGTTATTTTGTGAATTCTAAAGTCATTTTAATTTATTTGTTTACCTCTGAAAATCCACTTTCATTGAACTCTAGTGGCATCTTTTTTCTTGATTTTGCCACAAAAAAATCAAATAAATGCAGCTGAAATTAATGTAATACAAATGTTTTTGACATATCTATATAACCTGCATCAGAATGAGGTATGCAAAGGTGCGCCAGAAGGCACGGTTTGAAGACACAGTCAGTGACGTCACGATATGCAAATTTGTTTAAATTCATACCATGACCAAAATTGTACATTTTTTTTTACATTGAATCTTGAAAAAAAAAATATATAGGCCTACCTACCGACCCCCTTTTTTTTTTTTTGCTGTTACTGCAAACCAAAATATTTAAGGATGGCCTTAAGGACCATCGCATGGACACGACGACAACGCAGCCCTGTGAAGTCCTCATGGACACCTCAACAAACCCGTCTCCACACCGGCGTGATGACTCCGACCCCCAACCAGATGGAACTGGATAAATTGTGAAAGTTCTAATCCAATCTGACTTCTGACCTATAAATGTTGCCTGCATGGTTTTTAAAATGCCATGTTTAGCGCATTTTTTACAGTCTTTGATTAGACCGTTTTTTTTTATTGTATTGTTTGCCATCTCATCCAGGACCGGGCGCTCTAAACGTATTGTAGCGTCGGCCCATGACCAAATCAAGAGAATAATTGCCAATAGCCCCCCTGTTTTGAAAATGGAAGATAATGCACAGAACGGCCAGCCTGAGCGGACAATTACGACCCCGATTCATCTAAAAAGTAGTGTCTGGAAATATTTTGGGTTCTACACCGTAGATACCACTTCTCTCAACATTGACGCGCAAATACCTGTGTGTGCCAGGCACGTGTGCGCTCCGAGCGCGTTCTCCACCGCGGGGAACACCCCCAATAAAAAGAGCCGCACTTGATCCAGATCAAGTTGATAAATTGGCGTTTCTAGCAAACAATATTAAGAAATTAATTAGGCTAGGCTATAGGCTTTACTCCTGCTGCTGTTTAAGCTGTCACGTTATTGTTTGTGCCATGCTGTTCCGATTCAGTTTTTTTCCATGTAGCCTAATTTTGTGATTGGCTATACATAGTGGCACTTCATTTAGATTAAATTGATAACCTGCTGTTTAAAACATTAAGTCAAAGATTTTTTTTCAGACAGGCCTGAGTCCCGTTTATGACTGTCAGACTGTTAATAAATTTGTGATTGAATCTCCGTTACGGTGTTTGTTTGTTTGTTGTTTTTTTTGGGGGGGTCGTGGCTCGTAGAAATTTGAATATATTCTAATACATTGCTTGATATTTGATATTTGATTTTCTCAAAAGTGACAGCCCTAGCACCGATACCACCTTTTTCAGAATCGATCCGATACCAAAAATTCTGAGTATCGACCGATACCGATCTGATACCAGTTAGGGCTGTGCGATTAATCGAAATCGTAATAAAATCGCGATTTGAGCATGCGCGATTTCTAAATCGCTTCCTAGCACGATTTTTTCCGCGCTCTCGTCTCCAACTCTATGCTATCTGAACCAATCAGAATGCAGCGCGCCTAAATTGAGCGCGAGAACAGAACAGACAGGGCGGGTACCAGAGACTCAGTGAACTGCGAACAGGTGAGCGTGCCAGAAGGGAGCACGAGGGCATGGAAATATTAGTGCAGTTTCTTTCTCTGGGAAGGTAAGGGAATATCATTACCTGATTGATTTACAAGTAGTTTCCTCCGCTGCGGCTGTCAGTCATTCTTCATTCAGCGTTCAAATAGCGCATCACGTTCGGTTACGACAGTCAACGATGAAACTCTCTCCAAGTCAAGATGGTCATTCAATGTTAATATTATTATACTTGATCTGTAGATAAAGCTCTATAGTTTCGCATTAAATGACTATCTTGCTGGACTGTTCGTTTCTACCGTGTGTCTGTTAGATCACAACACTGGACAACAACACTATAATTGTTCTTCACGCGCACAGTAACTGAAATTTAAAACTGTTAAAAGAACAGGCTCAATAAACTATTGCTAGATACTGTATAATACACTATGCATCGATATGTATTTCCTTTGTGCTTTGAACTTTGTGGACTCGACGCACTGCGCGCTGTGACTGTTGCTTCAAGCGTGACATTCTGCGCTCGGGATGCGCATACGCGGTTTGTGCCGCACTGTATTGGAGTCTTTCATAATCATTCATATCATAATACTTTTGCTCAATGAAAGATTATTAATTGCCTTTTTTGTTCTGTCCTATCTATCATATGTTGCTGCCTCATTAAATAGCTGTGCTATACTTAGTCTTAATTTTATAGTAGACTATAAAATAATTGATCTTTTTGATTTTTGTTATCTTGTTTTTCATGAATGTATTTTACAACAATACAAAGAGCAATATGTAACGTTTTACCAGATTTAGTGCTACACGATAAAGCTCTAATTGGTTTCCTTTGGAAATATGTTTCAAATTCACACAGAATGCATTAAAACTGTAAAGCATGTCGGTTTGTGTCAAAATCGTGATTAAAATCGAAATCGAAAAAAAAATCAAGAAATCGTGATAAAAAATTGTCCATATCGCACAGCCCTAATACCAGTGCAGTTTTTTTGTAGAATTTCTATAACTCTGTGTGTTGAACTGATATTCACTCTTTTGTGTGTTAAACACAATCTACTTAATACAGACAACTTCATTATAAAGAAAAACAACAAATCAAAAAAATATATATGATCATAATCTATGGCAAAAAAATGCTATTATAAACTAGATTAGTGGATAATTCAGCAGTAAAATTTAGTCTAGAACAATCATGAGTACACAATTATTGTATAAAATCTGAACATTTAGTGAAAAAAAACATTTAGTGGGGAACAAATAAGAGACAATAAGTGTAACACTAAATCTGGTAAAACGTTACACATTGCTCTTTGTATTGTTTTAAAATACATTAATGAAAAACAAGATCGAAAACAAGATCATTAATGAAAAAAAATCAAAAAGATAAATTATTTTAGATAATAGACTAGGCTACTATAAAATTGAGACATGTTTTAAATGTATAGCACAGCAGTTTAATGAGCAGTTTAATCAGTGACTGTGTGCGTGAAGAACAGTTATAGTGCTCTGACTCTAGTGTTGTGATCTAACAGACACCCGGTAGAAAAGGAACACGATCAAGTTACAGCAATAAAGTCCAGCAAGATAAAGTTGTTTTATGCGAAACCATAGAGCTTTATCTACAGATCAAGTATAATAATAGTAACAGTGAATCATTTTGTTGAGAGTTTCATCATGTTGACTGTCGTAACCGAACGCGACGCGCTGTTTGAATGTTGAATGGAGAATGACTGACAGCCGCAGCGGGGAGAAGAGTCTACGTGAACTTGAATTTAATGACTTAAATATTCATTTTATCTCACATTATTATACTATATAATGGCTTCAGAACACTTATAATATAGTGCACGAAAACTTTATGGTGCTTTATAATGTGTTTTGTGGGGCTTAACAATAACACAGAATAGTATACGCACAATATCGGATTTGGATCGGCCTCGTCTGACCGATACCCGATCCGGCAAAAATGGCAGTATCGGAGCCGATACTGAGTATTGCTCAAAATTAACTTTTTTACTTGGTAGCACTGGTGTTTCCAACTTCAAAAAGTTAGGAGCACCAGCAAAAATTTAGGAGCACCCACCAAATTTGACGTTTAGCTTTAGAAATTTGAATGACCGGCAGCATCCTGGCGATTAAAAGCCTTAATAATCGAACTTGATTTGTTTGCCACACACTTTTCCCTGCATTTTTTGTGCTTAGCACTGTCTCTGTGTTTAACCAAGCTCTTGCGCTTAAAATATATTGATTCAGTTGCGAACACTGTTACCTGTAAACTCTGTCCCACAGGTTTTACAGTGAACGCAATGTATTGAACCATCAGCATAGCAGAGCCACTCTCTCCGAAAGCTGTACGATTTCTTTTTAACTGGTGGATCCACATTAACCACATGCCCAACTCCAGGATTATTTGTGACTTTAGGTGACGGCTTACAAAAGAAATCTGTCAGCGATCGTTTCATCTTCTCTCTTATTCAGCCTTATAAATTTCGCACGGTAGTCAGGCGAGTGATTGACAGTTAATATTAACCAATCTAAAAAAATCTGCTTTAAAGTTAAGAACGTAAGGATGAAGTTTGGTTATGTAACGTTGGATAGAATGATTGTCCGGCCACCACGTATCAGCTCACAAAAGGTACACACTGTGCAGTAATTTGCAAAACTTTTGTAGAGAAATGAAAACCGATCACACCACAACCATTATTTGCACTCACACAAATGCTCCCAATAGGGCTGGGCGATAAATCGATTTTATCGATTAACTCGAATGTGTAGTTTACGTCAACTTGTTCAAATGAAAATCTATTTTCTCTTTAACATCCGCCGACGCTCCCCTTTGGGCTTCCGTAGTTCCAAACTATATACAAACTATACACAAACACTATGCAGGGCTCCAGACTAACTTTTTTCACTAGGAGCACAGTTGCCCCCAACTGAAAATTTTAGGGGCACAACCAGAAAATTTAGGAGCACACACCGTAAATCAACATACTAACCAAATATTCACATTTCTAGTAATTTCCAGTGTATTACTAATAAATACTTTGATAATAGATGCAGACATTACAATGCCTTTGCGCTCTGATTTAACGTTACAACCTTGTCTTCTAAAAGCAACCGGCAGTGGCGTTGCTTTTTGATTTATTAACATGTCACCGCACTCTATACTTGAGGCTAAGATTGTGTTTAACTAGCATATTGTGTTTAAACTGAAGTGCCTGCACTGTCGTCAAACTTCGTATTCCCCGCAGTCATGGGGTAGCGACTGCAACATTCGCAGTTCATGGAATTCGTCTCCTTACAGTACTACCTCAACCAGCTGAATTCTCGCAGACAGTCTTCCCGAAAATGGTGGGTTTGGCCTTTTTCGCCACACAAACTTCTCACTCTGAATCATCATCTGACTGTGACACTGTACTAGGGCTGCAACGTTTCAAATATCTCACGGTTCAGTTTGTATCACGGTTTTAGGTTCACGGTTTCGGTATGATTCGGTATGTGCTATGTTCAGGGAAAAAAAGACTAATGTCAAATAAAATAAAGAAAATATGAACAAATAATCTAACCACAAGCAAAAGCACAAATAAATACAATAGAGCAAAGACACTAATAAAATAAACGATGCTTTTCAGGTAGGTCTAACATTAGTTTACAGGTACAGAAATTAAATAAAATAATCAAATGTAAAATAGCATTGCATATTTGACTATATAAATTAAAGATTAATCCTTATTAAATTTACAAAAGCTATTCAATTCAGAGCTGATTCAGTAGGCTTACATCGATTCTGAGTAGGGCTGTGCGATATGGACAAAAAAAAAATGATCACGATTTCTTGATTTTTTTTTCGATTTCGATTTTAATCACGATTTTGACACAAACCGACATGCTTTACAGTTTTAATGCATTCTCTGTGAATTTGAAACATATTTCCAAAGGAAACCAATAGAGCTTTATCATGTAGCACTAAATCTGGTAAAACTTTACATATTGCTCTTTGTATTGTTGTAAAATACATTCATGAAAAACAAGATAACAAAAATCAAAAAGATCAATTATTTTATATATAGTCTACTATAAAATTAAGACATGTTTAAAATGTATAGCACAGCTGTTTAATGAGGCAGCAACATATGATAGATAGGACAGAACAAAAAAAGGCCATTAATAATCTTGCATTGCGCAAAAGTATTATGATATGATTATGAAAGACTCCAATACAGTGCGGCACAAAGTGCGTATGCGCATCCCGAGCGCAGAATGATGCGCTTGAAGCAACAGAGTCACAGCGTGCAGCGCGTCGAGTCCGCAGATGAAAAGTGCATATCGGGAATACATATCGATGTGTATTATACAATAGTTCATTGAGCCTTTTCTTTTAACAGTTTTAAAATTCAGTTACTGTGTGCGTAAAGAACAATTATAGTGCACTGCTCTCAGTGTTGTGTTCTAACCATAGACTGTAAAAAATAGGATCTAACAGACACACGGTAGAAACGAACAGTCCAGCAAGATAGTCATTTAATGTGAAACCATAGAGCTTTATCTACAGATCAAGTATAATAATATTAACATTAAATGATCATCTTGACTTGGAGAGAGTTTCATCGTTGACTGTCGTAACCGAACGTGATGCGCTGTTTGAACTTTGAATGGAGAATGACTGACAGCCGCAGCGGAGGAAACTATACTTGTAAATCAATCAGTCCCTCCAGGATTTCGCGGGCCTTTTTTCTGATTGTTGCGGCCTAAAATTCCTGATGTTGCGGCCGCTTTTCTAAAAAGTTGCGATGAAAGTTGCGATGTTCTTTGGCATTTGTTTTTTTAGATTAAAACGGCAAAGGTAGATAGATTTTTACTTAAAGTGCTCATATTATGCTTTTTTCCTTTCCTTTATTAATATATATTTTTTGTGCATGTTATAGGTGATGATATACCTATACTATTTACAATAGAGTGAAAAGCAAAACAAAAATGCAGAAAGCATTTTTATAAATGTCTTAAGCCTTGTATTTGTAAAATAAGTTTTATTAATAAAGGCATAGAACCCGTTTATTTGTAGTGCACTGAATAGTTTTATATAATTAGTTTATTAATTAAATTAATAAAAATACAAAAAGACCATGCGATATGTTTGGTAATTGTACCTGAATAAATTTAAAATGAATTAGCTATATTTCAGATCCATAAATTTGTTTTCCTTTATTTTAATTAACCTTAACTTTATTCGCATCTGAATTATAAATACTTGATTTCCGTATAAAATAATACTACTATTAAAAACACATTTGATTTTCTTTTTTAATCAATGTAGAATAAAATTATTAGTGCTATAGTCCGAATATTATCGGATTAGTGCTCCGAGGACAAAGAAATGAAAACCAATGCGATATGATGAATGTCCAAAAGATGGCTGTTTTGAAATGAAGTTGGATAAATGTTTTGTATAAAAATCTCTCTCTCTCTCTCTCTCTCTCTCTCTCTCAAAACACACACACACACACACAGTATGATCGCGCCTCGCGTCTCTCTGTCTCTCTCTCTCTCGCGCACACACACACACACGCACGCGCTTGCGCGCGCACACACACACACACACAGAGAGAATTCGATCCGTCTCTCGCTCTCACTCACACACACACACACACACACACACACACACGCTCAGTCCGATCGCGCCCCGCGCCCCCAGCACACATGTCTGCTGCGTCTTCTGAACAAAACAAAGAAGTGAGTTTGACGCTTTGCAGGAGACCGATTGGTCAAAGTTGCAGAAAAGTTGCGGTGATTGGTCAAAATTGCAAGGCGCACTGAATTCACGGGGATTTGTTGAAGTTGCGTTAATAGTTGCGATCGCGACATCGCGAAATCCTGGAGGGACTGCAGTGTTTCCCACAGAATTAGATTCTATGTGTGGTGGTGTGTTTTTTTTTTTTTTTTGGGGGGGGGGGGGGGGGGGGGGGGGTATTAATGTATTAATGACATTATAACATTAAGTTATAATGTCTATAACTTAAAGACATTGCTATTGCTATTGCTATTGCTATGCCATTGCTACACTTCTATGACTGCTCCACAGACTTCTTGTTGCATATTTTGCACTCTTTGTTTGAACATTTTATTTTACGGGCCTTTCTGAAAAAAATATTATTTAAAAAAAATAAACATAATATCATATGGGCTTGTTTGTGTGATAGACTACAGGCTCTGTACTAAATGTACTAAACTATATTAAATTTAAATAACAAATTAGATTTATAAATAACCAGCTTTTCAAAACAACATTTGCAATGTGCAATTTTAACAAACTATACAAATATTTTAAAATATTTGTGCTAAAAAGTGCAAAACATAACAACTGAAACAACAACTGAATTTTAAACACTATACAACTATAAAACAATGAAGTGCAAAATAAAGTGTAAAACAACATTGTCAAAATGCAGAGGTGCGAATTTACAAACAACTGTTAATTTAACATAAAAGCATAGGCTACTTTTGCCATGGTATGGTTTGCCATGACTGAATGTTAATAATCCCTAAAAAGCTGACATCATCGCGATCTCAAACATCTCTGTTATTATCAATGAAGCTGATGCACAATGAATATTTCACAATATCTACACGTTGTTTGTTATAAACAGAGGATTTGCCAGCATGCAGAATTCAGCACTGAACAAAAAGTCAGTTTTGAGCGGTGAGGGGAGTCTATCTTAAATGCTTCTGATTGGCCGTTGTGTTTAAGAAATCAACACATATGTCTGTGATTGGCTACATCGCTCACGCAGGAAACATGTTACAAATAGAAACTCTGGCCAGTAAATCGTTTCAATTTTGTTTAGTTGTTCTTTTCTGCAATAGATTGATAACAATTTATTAGTTTGTTATATGTTTTATTCATTGATATTCATAATTTGGGGAGTCCTGTGAATCGTTTTATTCTCCCACAGCCCGCACACACAGAGTGAGTGCATTACCGCTCGCACTCGCACTCGGCCATCAAATCTAGTTCCGTGCCGCACTTCTCTAGATCAAGGGCCCGCCCCGAGGATGGCGGCGGGTAATATCGGCCCAAGTTCTGCCCCCGGCAGAGAATTTAAGCTATAAACAGGACAGAGTAACAAGGCAGGCTTCGCTCATACATGTTTTTGACGACGTAACGTTAGTTAAGGCGTGTGTTGCTTAGGCGGCCGCCTTAGTTACAAAGTGCTGCAGGAAACCCTGAATATGTAATGGAAACGCGACAGCGTTTAACATAGAATAACTTATCAGAATTGTTTTGCAGCAGTGTTCATTACAACCATTCAACTCCGGATTGATTCTGGAATATTCGCTGGGAAAATAAGCTCCGGAGTGACCGCAACAATCTGTCCTCCAAGCTCCAACTCATGCTCATGTTTTGAGACTGTGCTCGAAGAGGAGGCGGGGCTATTCGCGCCCGCCTCCGTTGTCAGTTTGTGTGTGGAGAGAGAGGGAGGGGGGAGCAAGCTGCGCGCAGCTCTACAATAAAATACAATTTTACCCATATTAAATAGTTTAAAAATCTGAAAATCAATCCGTGGCGGTCAGCGTTGATATTGTGGCGGCCCGCCACAAATTAATGAATGTATGGGAAACCCTGGACTGATCAATCAGGTAATGATATTCCCTTACCTTCCCAGAGAAAGAAACTGGTGAGGCAAGCCCCTTTGCGCTAATATTTCCATGCACTCGTGCTCCCTTCTGGCACGCGCACCTGTTCGCAGTTCACTGAATCTGATTCTCTGGTACCCGCCCGGACCAGTCTGTTCTGTTCTCGCGCTCAATTTAGGCGCGCTGCATTCTGATTGGTTCAGATAGCATACTGGGAGGTTGGAGCCGGGAGCGCGGAAAAAATCGTGCCATGAAGCGATTTAGAAATCGCGCATGCTCAAATCGCGATTTTATTACGATTTCGATTAATCGCACAGCCCTAATTCTGAGTGTGTCTATCTTGACCATATAAGTTCACTTAAGGCATAAACGACTGTCTGGATACTCATCAAGACGGACATGTTGACATACTTTTTGTGTGAATTTGTCCATTCAAGTGCAAGACTTGAAAGAAAACTCAATATTTGCGCGCTGTCTGAGATGAGTAGCCTACACATACACACACGCGCGCGCGCGCACACACATACACGCGCACAAATCTTCTAGACGCGAGTTCTCTCTTTCGCGTCTTGCTCTTGAATGTTTACATTGGCAAAACTTAATTAGTTTAGTTTAAACATCGATGGTAACGTCTGCAGTTCAGGTCTCGCCTGCGCTCGTGCGCTATCAACTCCCGGGTGATGACGGTGTAAATGACAGGTCATGTTCGAGCATTTGGCACTCACGTGAACAGTGTTTACAAAGAGTAATCGTTTTGTTCACGTTTTTTTGATTATCGCTCTTGTAATGTATTATTTGGGAAGCCAGCAAGTGAATTTAACTGGCACACTAGCCGCAGGTCGGAAGAACGAGTCAATAGTTTGCTTGCTCTTGCTCAGACGCACATAGCTGGTTGTCTCGTCTCCTTCCCACCGACGTTTAAACGCGCGCTCGATTATCCCCCCACACATTAGCCACTTACAGTGGACATTCCCTATTCTTCTCACACTCATTGGCCTGCCACACATTCCGGATTCATTGATAAGCCCCTTCCACGTTTAACGTGTAAAAAAAAAAAAAGGGACACATTTACTGGTCGCACATGTGCGACTGGATGTAAAATTCAGTCGCACACTCTCAAATTTTGGTCGCAAAATGTGACCATTTGGTCGCAGTCTGGAGCCCTGCTATGGAGGAGCAGGAGCATATGCAACCAAAATGGTCGGAATTTCAACCCTTGACTCACGACACGTGTCCGAACACAACACTGAACAGGCACAGGAGAAGAAACAGCACTGAAATTGTTTTTTTGTGACGTTTGAATTCTCCGCTGTAATGTGATCTCATGCGTAATACAGTGCAGTGAGTGGGTTAAAAGAGTTCACACTCAGGAATGACGTACAATCGTTCTCTCCAGACCCTGCAGCCAATCACAGACTCCGAATCAACGCTTCTACCTCAGATTCCACGATGTTGCTTTGACTTTGCTTTTCAACCCGGAAACACTAAATTGCTCGGACAAATGCAAAAATAACCTATTTCCACTAATTTATGAGTACTTTTAGTGTATTCAGTGACGTGCAGCTTACATAGTTCACATCTCAAATAATGTGTTAAGGTGTTTCATCACCCTTTAACTCAACAAAATGCATCCTATATGAGATTAATCAGATATTTAGGGCCTATACAAAATAAACATAAAATTACAACTTATATCTGGCACAAATGCACAAGTGAACTTATAGTTATGAATGTTGTGGATGCGCTTATCCTGTAACAGCAACTAAAGCCAAATAATTTACTAGTGTTCTAATTATAATGTTATGTAATATGAGAGTCCCAGTCATAGTTATAGTTATTAATGTTGTATATTGCTGTTTGAGCTGCATGCGATGAAGCTGAAGATGATCACAGGTGCGTTTTATAAACGCATCCTATATGATATAAATCAGATATATGTACACAAAATAAACAACTTTCAATTACACAAAGTAAAAGGCTAGAAAACGCACAAGCGAACTTGTAGTCATGCATGATTCATGGATGTTGTGGATGCGCTTATCCGTAACACGCTAAAACACTGGCGTACAAAGAATTCAAAACATTATTTTACAATAGTGTTTCAAGACTTGAAATTGCGACCATTTTGGTAACATATGCTCTCGAAGTTTAATCTGTGCGGCCTCTTAAATGATTTGGGAGGATTTGTGCGAGTGCAAATAATTGTTATGGTGTGACCTTTTTTCTAGAAATGCACCAGTCGACTCTGCAAGTCCAGAGTAGTGCTTGGGAGCACTTTGACTCGGCGCAGTAATATCATCTCTCGTGAAAAGTCTGCTCCTGTTGAAATGAGAGGGAGGAGGAGAGGGAGCAGACTTTTCACGAGTGATGATATTATTGCGCCGAGTCGAAGTGCTCCCAAGCACTTGCTATGGTATGCTGCCATACAATATAGTTAACCATTTTACACGCTTAGAAAAGCGCAACGTATTCTTTTGTTTCACCGTTCTTGGTCGAGTTACACTACTCTAGTAACTGTATTTAAATAGGGAAAACGTGGAGGTGTTTGGTCGCTTCTCTTCTTGGCACGTATTGAATGAACAGGGCTGAGATAAGGTCTAACAAAGGTTCGCAGCAAGACAGCGATTTCAGGGCTCCAGACTGCGACCAAATGGTCGCATTTTGCGACCAAAATTTGAGAGTGTGCGACTGAATTTTACATCCAGTCGCACATGTGCGACCAGTAAATTTGTCCGCCTTTTTTTTTTTTTTTACACGTTAAACGTGGAAGAGGCTTATCAATGAATCCGGAATGTGTACCAATGAGTGTGAGAAGAATAGGGTGTAAGTGTAAGTGGCTGATGTGTGGAGAGGGAGGGTTCTAGAGATATATGAGCGCGCGTTGAAACCATGGTTTAAACGTCTGTGGGAAGGAGACGGAGACAAATATCACAACATGTACGTCTGAGCAACGAGCACGCAAACTTTGACTCGTTCTTCCGACCTGCGGCTAGTGTGGCAGTTAAATTCACTTGCTGGCTTCCAAAATAATACATTTACAACAGCGATAATAATGAAAACATGAACAAAATGACTAAACACTGTTCACGTGAGTGCCAAATGCTCGAACATGACCTGTCATTTACGCCGTCATCACCCGGGAGTTGATAGCGCACAAGCGCAGACCTGAACTGCAGATGTTACCATCGGTGTTCATAGTAAACATTCAAGAGCAAGACGCGAAAGAGAACTCGCGTCTAGAAGATTTGTGCGCGTGTGTGTGTGCGCGTGTGTGTATGTGTCTGTGTGTATGTGTAGGCTACTCATCTCAGAGAGCCATAGATGTATGACAACGCGCAAATATTGAGTTCTCTTTCAAGTTTTGCACTTGAATGGACAATTTCACATCAAAAAGTATGTCAACATGTCCGTCTTGATGAGTATCCTAGCAGATAGTCTGTTTCTGTTATGCCTTAAGTGAACTTATCTACTGAATCAGCTCTGAATTGAATAGCTTTTGTAACTTTAATAAGGATTAATCTTTAATTTATACAGTCAAATATGCAATGTTATTTTACATTTGATTATTTTATTCAACTTCTGTACCTGAAAACTAATGTTAGACCTACCAGAAAAGCATAGTTATTTTATTAGTATCTTTGCTCTATTGTATTTATTTGTGCTTTCGCTTGTTGTTAGATTATTTGTTTCTTTATTTTATTTGACAGCAGTCTTTTTTCCCCTGAACATAGCACATACTGAATCATACCAAAACCGTGAACCTAAAACCGTGATACAAACAGAACCGTGAGCTATATTTGAAACGCTGCAGCCCTACAGTGTCACAGTCAGATGATGATTCAGAGTGAGAAGTTTGTGTGGCGAAAAGGCCGAACACACCATTTTCGGGAAGACTGGCTGCGAGAATTCAGCTGGTTGAGGTAGTACTGTAAGGAGACGAATTCCATGAACTGCGAATGTTGCAGTCGCTACCCCATGACTGCGGGGAACACGAAGTTTGCCAACAGTGCAGGCACTTCACAGTTTAAACAATACACTAGTTAAACACAATCTTAGCCTCAAGTCAGAGCGCAAAGGCATTGTAATTTCTGCATCTATTATCAAAGTATTTATTAGTAAATAGTAATATACTGGAAATTAGTTGAAATCTGAATATTTGGTTAGTATGTTGATTTACGGTGTGTGCTCCTAAATTTTCTGATTGTGCCCCTAAAAATTTCAGTTGGGGGCACGTGTGCTCCTAGTGAAAAAAGTTAGTCTGGAGCCCTGGATTTAGTCATATACCAATCATATTTCACACAATTCAAACCCATTACAGCAAACCGTGCGCAACTGAAGTGTCTCAGCTTAAAGGGGTCATATAATGGTACATGCACTTTTACAAGTTGATTGTACCGAAATGTGTGTTGGCAGTGCCTGTACACAACCATCATATAATGATAAAAATCCATCCAGTGTTTTTGTTTTAATCTCCATATGTTTTCCACTGCCTCAAATTGAGTCGTTCAATTTTGTGACGTCGAAAAAAACGGACGCCCCTCCCACGATTGTTAATTGACAGCAGCGTTTCAACACAGAACCGCCCTCGATCGTGAGCGAGCTGTCAATCATAGTCCGCACTGACCGGTGTTGTGCCGAAAAGTACGCTGGAGCAGCACTGTCTATGAGCAGAATGGAGTCTAAGCGAAGTGGCGTTCTGTTCTTGGGTGCAATAAGGAACACAGCAGTCATTTTAATGTTCATAAATCCAAACTTGGGTGCAATAAGGAACACAACAGTCATTTTAATGTTCATAAATCCAAACCGCTGAAGACGCAGTGGCTGAGTTTGTTATCGAAGGGAATATTCCCCACGATCAACGTCAATGCTTTTATGTTTGCGCGAATCATTTCACACACCAGACTACTTTATAAACAAGGGTCAGTATAAAGCTGGTTTTGCTAAGAAGCTGCTCCTGAAAAAAGGATCGGTACCAACTATTCATGTCTAGGCCTGTCACGATAACACATTTTGCTGGACGATAAATTGTCCAAGAAATTATCGCGATAAACGATAATATTGTCGATCTGAGACCATTTTCATCTAGAATAATGATAATGGCATAATAATGCACATACACCTTTCAAAATTCAATAAACGTTTATTTCCAAAGACTACTTAACACTGAAAATGGCAGTGCATTAAAAAACATTTTAAATATCCACAATAACAATGATCAAAACAACCAAAAACAATAAAAGCAATGGACTCTCAGTCTCCGTTAACAAAAAATGCACTTGAATAAATACCAAAAACAATAAATAAAATGGATGTAAACAAAATTGCACTTCAAAAAATAATAAACAATAGGCTCAACATGCATTTCATAACAGGCAAAAAAAGACGGCCCGTCTGTTGTAGTGTCTTTTTTTCCCAACTGGGAAAACTGCAACGGATGATTGTGTTTTAGGTGCATGTGCATGTTTGATATGAATAAAAATGATGTTTATTCAGCCAGCTCACATACCCGTATTTTCTTCCTGTTTTCGGTCTAAGTCCACAGTAGGCGATTGTCAAGTGCGCGCGCGTGATCACTGGTAACTAAACAACAGTGGAGAGAGACTTTTTTTTTAGACTGTCAGCTGTCTGCCGATGACGGTGCTGTTCGGTGTTCTGAGAATATTAGCTCAAAATGGATAGTTCATCCGAATCAGATGTTGAACACGCGGAGGAGGTTTGATCGCACGCGCGCGAGCTCAACAATCGACTACTGTGGACTTCGACCGAAAACAGGAAGTAAATACGGGTATGTGAGCTGGCTGAATAAAGAGATTATTCCTGCCTTCGTGAAAGCTCGGATCACAGTTGAGACTGATATATCAGCCCAGCCATCCACGATCCATTGGCAGAAAATTAAAGGCTTTTAAGTGCGCCTTATAGTGCGGAAAATACGGTATGCAAATGAAATTATCGCGGCCGGAAAAATTATCGAGGTCATTTTTTGTTATCGTGAGATTAATCGATTTATCGACTATCGCGACAGGCCTATTCATGTCCCTGCTGCACTTCCAGAAGAACTGAAGTGAGTAACGTTTTATTAACCTTTATATTAATATTTATATTAATCTTTGCAAATCGCTAGCTGCACGCTTCACGATGAATGCGGCTAAGGTTTACACTCAGGGTACATAACGGCATTATTTCTATGTATGACCTTCTCAATATAATTCATAATCCCACGTTTATAATGAACAACGCGTTATGGTTATTGTGTTACAAACGGTGTACACACAGAACAGAAGGGCGGGGTGAGCACAGCTCTTTTTTGACCAGGTAAAATAAGTGTTTTCTTACAATACTAATGAGAATTTTTAATTAAAGAAGCTATATTACAAACTTTTAATTTAGACCCTAAAGAATCATATTAGCGTGTACAAAAATGTCATTATATGACCCCTTTAAGAAAATAATCCATTATTCATCTTAAAAAAAAAAAAAATCTTATAGGGCCATTAATGATAACAATAAAAATTAACATACAAAATGTACATTATAACATACCGATATGGTGGCAAATGTATCAAGCATCCCTATATTAGACCAATGCAAATAATATGCAAATATAAAAAAAAAGAAAGAAAAGATTGATAATTGTTATTTACTAAAAAAAAAAAAACAGAAGGAAAAAAAACCTACTTTAACTGCAAAAAATAAACTCAGATATTAACAGCTGCCCTAATCAGAGTATGCTGATCGTTTTTAAAGAGTAAAACCAAATGAACAGTTTATGGCAATTAATAACGGTTATTTTCATTGAAAACAAGATATGGGAAAAATAAGCCCAGATATTACAGGCTTACAGTATCAGCTTAAATCATGCCTGCCCATTTAAAAAAAGATTTAACATAAGTATCATCTGATAATTTTATGGTCATCAGTACATTCAAAGATACAACACTGAACTACATCATGAGCAGGGCTCAAACTTTTCCTTTTTCTGTCTGCTAAAATGAAACTTCATTATACATAATTACTCAATATTCTGTACCAAAGGCTAGAGTATAAGATAGCACAAAGCAAAGTCAAATGGTTGAATGCAGTATGGCATCAACATATGTGCTAGCAGAGCTCAATCTAACCCTCTCAACAAACACTTGATCAGAGTCAGCTGACTGCAGGACAAAAAGAGAGCTGTAAGAAATGGCCTAAAGGTGCCACAGACTACGTATTCTCAGGTCACTTTAGGGCAACTCTTTATTAGATCCTTTTAGAAAACATTTGACAAAATCCTTGTAAATGATCTGAACAACATACTAAAAATGCTATACTTGATAACACACACCGCCCCGATCTCCGAACAGAACTTTATTCCATCAACATAAATTACTCCAAATGTTGAGGATGATGCAGCTTATTAGGCATTAACAGAAGAAAAATAAAATGCATATCGCTAAAGCTGGATCATAGAAAAGACAGTAACCAGCACTATCACTATCCAAGCCTGTAATCCTAAAAGCTAAAATCCACCTACAGTAAATCTGTAATCCCTCTCAGCATCACTCATGGAAAAAACAGCTGTCCAGAGCTGGGATTGCAGTCTAAGAATTTGTGTTACTGTTTCAGAAGAGCTTGCACTCTGAATTCAACAATTTACACTACTTTTATTACTTATCTTAAGGACTTCTACACACCGTTCATGTAAAAATAAAGGGGAAACAAGGTGCTTCAGCTTTTTGGAAAACTTCACTGCTTCAAACCATGAATTAGGAGATAGAAATACAGTCATCTGAATAACTGAACCGAACAAATGGGTGTCACATGAAAATAAAAAAAGATATTCAGAAACTCCATTATCTGAACAGAAATCAATTTTGCCATCACACCCATCCACTTATCAGCGTCTAAGGCGTCCAATGGGAATCAAACTGATGCTTTTAGTTACCCACAAATGCAAAAAACAAATCAATGTTAGTGTGTATTCAATGCAAAATTGTCAAGCAAACAATGCAGATAATGCATAAGACATTCCAAACATGCAAATGCATATGGATTACAAACAATGCGTTAGTGAATACAATATATAAAAATGAACAGTGAATAAAATACATGAAACATTCAATGAATATCAACTTCAATGAACCAATATTAAACGTACAAAATGCCTGGCATTGACAATTAGATATAAAATCAATATTCGCAGTGCAGCACCTTTTTGCTTTCGTTTTAAACGTATAAACCATTTAAAATAGCATTACCAAAACTCAATATGCCATTGTGAGCAAGAGAGCACAGAAACCTCTTACGTTACTAACAAAATACCAACAGAAGTGCAGAGCATTTAAAAGCACAATTTGAAATAAAAAAGTGTTTAATATGTCAACGATTACGTCACATAGTACTCGAAATACTATTCGATATGCGATTATTTCACAAATCATTTAGTGTAAAATGACGGATATGGAGCTTCAGTGCACTGGGCGCATATTAATTACAAAATTGATCAACTTTGCATTGAAATATTTTTCCAGGGCTCGTTTAGAAAACAAACGACTGTGTTTATAGCATTTCCTCGCCGTTTCAGCGGGTTAAATCACCGGCATGCTGATATGAGTTCGGAGAGGAAAGCCGGAGAGAGAGAGAGGCTACGGACGCCATCTTGTTCTTGGGCCCCACATTGAAGAATTCATTGATTCCGTTTATTTATTCATGAACGGTGTTCCTTTATCTAAATGCCAGCCGAAGAGATAGGTAAACTCGATCAGTAGGGGGAAAAGGAGGGAGCGAAACATATTTATCCCATAGCCTATATTTCCCCGACCAATCCCTTAATAGTGACCTCAATACTGAGCTGCTCGCCCGTTCTTAAAATATTCCAGCAGCGATAATAAAGGCCATCAAGCTCCATTCATTCCGCGTATCTGAAGAGCTGCGGTGCTTTTTGCTGCATTACTGTGATAAATGTTGGCCGGATCACGGGAGAAACACATTAAACATGCCTTTATCATCAGCAAAAGCAGTTTAGGGAGGATTGTAGTAAAGCATCACTGGGATGTCGGGAAAGGGAGTCAGTGCACCTATGTAACGTTACCTGAACAGCAAGGCCTTTTAAAGAGAGACTTGGATATAGTTAATGGAATCCAATTAGGTTGTTTTAAAGAGTAGTTAAACATCTAATGCAATAAAGACTGCTAACACTTTCACGCCAAGTCGCTTAAATGCACACTGGATTTCAAGTTAAGCCATTTGGACACATGAATAAATCCATTGGCACGTAACGTTAACGTTAAATGCATATAGAAAAACCGCACAGTTGAATAGCTTGTAATATTTAGCCAGCTGGTACAGAAACTAACGTTACTACATAATCGGGTGAACAAATAAATGACTAATCCCTATTTACCGACTGCAATTCGATCAATATTCACATTCAGTACACGGCAATCTGTTAACCAGCATTTGGCGAACAAAAAAATCCTCGATTCTGTAACAGAGGAAGGCCTAGCTAGCTGGGTTGAAAAGCAGAATATTTTGCCAGCAGAAGCTCCAGTAATTAGCCAGTTAGCCTATAGACCAGCCTCTCAACCAAAACCCTAACCACTCTATATCAAAACCAACTTGTGTTCCCTATAAAACATCATTAATCACAACACGACTGAATTCCCGCAATTCTCCATCGGTTTAATTTCTGAGATAAAGCCGTTTTTAAGTGCTAGCAAGCTGACTCGCGCAAAACGGCCTCAAGTAAGTCACCCGACTTCATTCACACTACAATGAAGGAACGAGCGATTAAACACTCTAAAAAGTCTAAATACTGAAATATAAGCGCATATAACCGAGTAAAATAACTGTTTTAGCCCATTTGCCTAGCATTGTTGTGTATGTAAATCGGTCGGCTAGCCGCTACCTGCGCCTCACCCACCCCCCCCCCCCTTCATTCTCTATGGTGACCAGCATTTTAACCAACAAATTCATCCGTTTTAAACCAAACAACCTGTTCCACACACTTAAAATAAGCATATAATGTTCCATACCTGTTCTCAGTCGTAAATGGCCTTTGTTTATATGGCATTGACCGAAATAAACGATGGTGTGGCTGTCAAATCCACGCATCAACGAACAAGACGAGCTAGCTCGCTAACTAGCAGTGGGAGAAGTACCGAATCCACTTCCACAGCGACAAAACTCGCTCCAGCGGGCGGGAAATGAGCCTGTTTGAGGGGATCTCAACTGCGATGAAAAATTGCAGTCATAAATGTCAGAATAGAGACTTTTGTCAAAGAATAAGTCCGTCGCTGGCCACTTCCCGTTGCCTTCCTTGAAGGAGCACTTCTCTCCAGTTGAGTTCACCTCTCATCCGGCCATCAGACGGAGATGGGCGCGGTAACCCTGCAGTCTGCCCTGGGAAACCCCACGCCGCAGCGAGCGAGCGAGCGGCGCTCTTACGCAGGAATGGAATTGACACAAACATTTTCGAAACAATTTAGCAACATTTGTACACACAAATGTACATTTTGTGGGCTAACCGTCTTTTTGATTGTATTTGCATAGACTTTTTGGACTTATACAAATATATGCTAATCAAAACGCTAGGACGCTTAATAGGCTCTCTTTTTTTATTTATCTACTTTTCTCTTATCACATATTTTAGTAATAATCGTAAATTAGGTATTATTCGTATGGAAGCTTTGCTCCGCCACAGAATTCAAAATAAAAATCCCAATTGACCCTTCGCAAAGACCCGCCCTCCTTAGTTACTGTCGCTATGCCCGACAAGCTACGCCGCTCTCATGCTCTCACCATGTTCTCACGCAGTGAAAAATACATCGCGGAGCAGAGAGGAGACTGACAACACGCGGACAGACAGGACAGACCAGGTTACTTTTCGGTTACTTTTGATATTAAACAAATTAAACAAAGTCTCAGCTTTCAAATGTGGTCATTTTTTGAAAGAAATTTAAACAATAAATACCGTTTTGTGGCTTTTTAATGTGCCGTGACAGATCGCTGTAGAGCATCAGTTAAAGCTGCTCGTGATCCGATCATCTCTTCCTTCTAGTTCATTTATAGCATCAAATAAACATGAACGAACATAACAAGTAATGTTGTTTTAACCGCGGAAAGGCGTCAGTATATTCATTTTACCAAGTTCAAATCCTCCCATGTTAATCTACTAACTCTACTGGCTGCTTTTTCGGACAAAATGGCGGATGGCGAAGTATGATTGGTTAGAACACCTGTCAATCAAGCTCCACGCGAAGGGTCAATTGCAACGTTTTATCCAAAAATTCTAACTTTTAAGAATTGTGTGATTTAAAGTCGCAATTGCGAGTTATAAAGTCAGAATTGCGAGAGATAAACTAGCTATTGGAAGAAACTATAGAATTGCGAGATATAAAGTCATATAATGATAATGTCAGAGAAATAGGAGCAGGAAAAAAGTTAATTGCGAGTTATAAAGGCAGAATTGCGTGATATAAACTTGCAATTGCGAGAACAAAAGTCAAAATTGCGAGATGTAAACTCACAATTGTGAGATAAAAAGTCGCAATTATCTTTTAAAATGATTTATTCTGTGGCGGAAACAAGCTTCCATACCTTCGAATGCTTACCGTCTATGATGCTTACAAACTTAAAATTAATTTGAAAACCAAAATTGAATCTTGCGTTACCATGGAAACTGAACTCTAAATTATTTTAGCACTCCTCCCCTGTTATCAGGTTTCATATTACAACATTTATTTTAATTATTTTATAATCAAAACCTTTTCTAATCATGACAAAACACATATGATCATGTTATCATGTTCCATATGATAGAAGTGATATTTGGACAGAAATGTATTAATTTGTTACAGGAGAATTAATAGGAATGTGGTTGAACACCCGGTGGCTATTTTTGTTATAGCGCATAAACAAACAAAAAAAGTCTCATTGCAACTTCACTTTTTGTGATATCAACTTGTTTAGACACATGGCTTTGATTTTATAGTAATTGTATAGCCTAGTAAAAAATATTATCTCAAATATATATTTCATATAAAATATTTAGTACAGCACATTTGATTTACATTTAATTTGAACGTTTTCATACTTTCATTTTTGGTTTCACTTCATCAATAATCTGCTGAGTGTCTTTTTTTTTTCAAACGAGACTTAAGGTCTATTCCAAAGCAATCTTAAATTACAGCCATTTAAGTTTGGGGAGCAGCTAAAGGGTTAAATTAGCAAGAAGAATTGAGCAAGAAGACTGAGGCTAGTTACACTTTTTTTCCTCCTGACAATATTTCTTTGTCTTGGGCTTATTTTAGGAAGACCGTTTCGCTATGGACACATCTTAAAAACACGACTAGGAAGTTGAAAATTCCCACCAATATTGTCAAGCAATAAAACATGTTTTAAAGAATTTGTTCTTTTGTGACAACATGCCCCAACAGCCATGTGTGATCTTACATATGGGCTGTCACAAAGAAAGTCTTAGCAGGTTTACATTTTTTATAACTAACCAACATTTGAAGTGACAACTAGCCGCTATCTCCTGATACAGCAACAACAAAATAAAATCAAATAAAACTAAACTAGGCCTACAAATATTGGGTGAGATAGTTGACTAATATTTGAAAGCTGCCTGGTTTCACATCTACAGGGTTAAATCAGGGTTTAATCGTTTAATTAGGACATTTAAGTCTTTTATAAACGTGCCTTAGAAAAAAAATAACTGGTGTGCATGTTGAGACAAAGCAATCTCACTGACATATTTTAAGATATTTAAATGCAAGTTATAGGAAAGTTGCTTTAAGTTTAAACAGTTAAACATGCATTTTAGTCTGGGACTAGCTTAAGCATTGTCTGTGAAACCAGAGAAAGTGAAGATTTTGAGGGGAGGTACATGAGAAATTTATGTACATTTTAGTACTTGTTTTATTAGTGTTAAACATATAATGGCATTGAATAATCATGGTTAGTTATAGTTAATATATGTTGAGTTGACCATCACTGAACATGGCATTTGCCTTGTATTTCAAGGTACTTCAAAGAATGGTATTATGAGCCAAATACAAAAATAACCATGACATTTTTAACACTTATTTTAATGTTGAAATGAGACATTTGAGGAACTTCAAAAAGCAATTATTTTGAGAACTATTCATTTTCACCTTTCCTACGATGACAGCAGTGGCGGCGCCAGGGGGAGCTAGGTGGTGCTGTAGCTCCCCCTATAATAGCCATAGCACCCGCCCAGCACCCCCAAGAAATGTCTGTGATTTTTTTTTTTTTATATATATATTTATATTTTAATGTCATCTCATGTTTGAATAGTCTTTTCATGTTGCTAAAAAGGGTATTAAAGAATAATTAAAATATATATATTTAGTCTAAAAAAACATGAGGCCCAAACAGGCGATCTTCTTTGGCCAATGGACGCGGCGCCCGGTGAACGTTTGCAGACATCCCAAGATAGCGGCTCCCTGATGGCCGCAAATTAGTTCAAATCTCGCGGAATCTAAGCTCCAAACGTGTAGCGCGCGCAAGACACAAAGAGCGAGAGACCTTGCGCGCGTGTGTGTGTGTGTGTAAATGTGCGTGTGTGAGCATGAAGCGCATGTAGCGCGCGCAAGACAGAGAGAGCGAGAGACCTTGCGTGTGTGTGTGTGTGTGTAAATGTGCGTGTGTGCGCATGAAGCGCATGTAATGCACCCCCCCCCCCCCCCCCCCCCCCCCCCCCCCCCGTCAACAAAACCGAACTATCGGCCCAAAATTCAAAGCACCGTCTATTAAGTGTTGAGCATCCCCATAGCACCTGCAACAGAAAATCTCTGGCGCCGCCACTGGATGACAGTGAGAGGAGCTTTTGTAAAATTATCCAGAACGTCTTTTTTTTAGTTTGCCAGATTTTGAACCCTGAGTTATTAGTGTATCAAAGCAAGGTCAATGTGTGATGAATATCTACAAAATGAAACAAATATTCTGCTTCCCTTTTTGCGCTAACATCACAAATCTTATTTTTCATCCCCTCCTCTCAAAACATCTGTCATTATATAGAGATGCTCCAGGATCAATTCATTCCCAAGTCCCACCATTTATTCTTCTTTCTGTTTACTCAGAAATACAACATAAAATGGCTGCAAAAATGTAAAATGGTTTCAAATGCCTTTGCATGTGAACTTTAATGTGCTCAAATCATTTTTTGTAATATACTTCATATAGCTATTACATAACATTCTGTTTGGTGAAAAAATATTGTTTTGATCTTTAACCATGAACAAATAGCACAATGACAGTCGGATTAAGACTTCATGGTAATGAGAATTAAGAGGGAACATGCTTATTTGTAAAGAAAATAATTTCACAGTGCAAAAAAAAATATTAGTGGTCAAATAGTCTACATTTTCTGTATAAAAATATAATTTCATATTTCGAACCTGTCATGATACTGCAAGACTTTCGTATTCATTTACCATGATACCATGTTAACATGTAAGATTAAAACATAACTTGTCTGAGAAAAACACTGCCACTTGAGAAATGAGCAGTCAGATATAGGACTATTTATTTCCGTGAAGAAAATAAGATGTACTCAAAGAATATTGTTTTTAATTAATTAATTATTCAATCTTAAGACAGACTGAAAAAAGGTTGATTTCTAAAAACAAGTCATGCTTGTGGCGTGTAAATAAACATAAAAATACGCGAAAAGCTTTTCAAACGTTAACAATTTTTTTTTTTACTCAAGTTATGTATATAATATAATTTGCAATGAAAAATCTAATACAAAATCATTGGAAGGGACAGAAATCAAACTTGGGA
Organism: Chrosomus eos; assembly: GCA_036326025.1. NCBI lineage: Eukaryota > Metazoa > Chordata > Actinopteri > Cypriniformes > Leuciscidae > Chrosomus > Chrosomus eos. Next base: position 38,503,635 of record CM070828.1, read on the forward strand.
GAATGAAGTAAAAAAAATCACATATGGTACACTGAGTGTTGCTTACATTTATTATCTTGTAACTAAGGATTATATTTACTCCTCTTAGCATGTTAGACAGTTAATTTGAGAGAGCAGTTGGCTTGTGTTTCATAAACAGACAAATAAGAGGATTATAGCGGATGAGCAGTAACGCACAGTCACCACTAGAAGACAGTGTTCGACAGGGAGAGATTTTCAATAGCATATGAACGACGCCATCTGCAGATTGTGGAGCCTACTACTAGTGAACACATTTTTAATAATTGTTACAAAACATTAGACAACGGATGTGCTTTGGTCTTGAGCCCATTTTTTAAATTACATCATTCATAATCCATCCATCTTTTGGATTAATTTTAGACAACAATTCAGTTTAATCAAGGATTAGTTGTCCCACATTTAGCGGCTAGCATACAACACACACGTTGGATAAAATGCGTTTTAATAATTATTAATATTAATAATAAAATGTTGTTTTGACAGGTAAAGGCTTGGGGTTATGGCTCTGTACCACGAATGAGGCTAAACATATCAAGATGCAGAACGCATGGCCTTCAAAGTCTTTGATAAGAAGGTAAAGAACTTTTTTTAAATTGTCATTTTAGCCTACAACAACTTTTTCACGTATAAGTTACTTGTGTTTTACGGTGCATATATCATTAGCCGACTATTTTAAGTGCATCTCAAGAAAAAAAATGTTCTTATCATATTTAATCTAAAAATAAATAATTTAAATAATAACAAGAATAAACTTTTTTCCCCAATAAGCCTTTCTGAAATACTGGTTCTGGCAGTTTGCTAAAGAATTGCTAAGTGATTGCTGTGGTATTCTGGGTAGTTACTTACTTTAATTTAGATTAATTTGTAGTTTGAATAAAGAAAATGATGCGAGGAGGACCATTTAGATTTTTGCATTGTAGGATTTTTAAATATGATCTGAACATTTCCCTTTGAGATGCACCCAAAAATAGTAGGCTAAGGATATATAAATTATTAAATATATACTGTACACATGTTGATAAAGTATGATACAATGTAATCCAATAATATGAGAATTTGGAGGATTCTTGTAATTGACCCAGACATGTTCCTGACACATTAATGAATTAAGACAATATAAGACAAATAAAACAACTCAAAATAAAATGAACCAAAATGCTTTTTCATTAGTGTTTGAGACCTGAACCATTACCCATAAATCGTCTGATTTGAGTTGACATCATGCACAGGTGAGGCAGCAAGGGGTTAACATCCTTGAACTCTCTTCCCTGGACACATTCACAGCATCTGTGTCCAACCATTAAATCCTGTCCTCATTCCTGCTAAGCTAGACGGACAGCCAGCTGAGCCAATCACAGCCTTCAGCTGCCCCACAGCCAACCAATAGCAGAGCAGGAACGGAGGAGGGGCGTTGCTGGATCACATAGCTTGGGTTTGTAGCATCCTTGTTGCTCTTCTTGTCTTGTCTCTGAATAAAATGATATGAAAGAAAAACAGAAAACAGCTGAAAAGAAAGAAAAATGAGAAGTGATTTTGTACGGTGGGATGAAATGTGGTGAACGCAGGGATCCAGAGGGGGAAAACATTTCAATTTACAGCCTCTCATCTGGTCTGTTCTAGCTGAGGAACGAAGGAGGAGGGGTGAAAGGAGAAATTTCCTCTCCTTTTTTTCCATCGGCTGCCTGGAAAACCTTGGAAGGACATTGTCCGTGGCCACATTTCTCCATGAATAGGTCTGTATCTCTCATATTAGCAGCTTGTGACAATAGAAAACATTTTATAATCAGATTTCAGCTTATTAACACTCATGTGAAACTCTTTAAATGCTCTGTAGAATTCAATTCATGCAGAAAAACAGATTTATAACGGATAAGGCACAGGAGCAGGCACCTTATTTTGGTGTATTTTGGTATGTCTATCTTTGTCTTGTGGTGGCCTCTAATTGGTCGAGGAGGCAGGCTTAAGAAAGCCTGAAGCGTTCTGATTGGCTGAAGGACTAACATGTTCTTCATTAAGCGTGCAGACTGTTTACACATTGACTAGACAGAGCTTTCACCCTAAATGATTATGTAAGATGTTAAATCAACAACACCCAAATACACAGATTACTGGGATCTGATATTCTTGTCTTCTTCTGTGTTTGAATGTACTTTTTTGACAGGGAAAAACTTTAGAAAGTCAGATATTTAGTCTACTGTTTGTTGACCATTTCAGTTTGTATGAACAAACAAAATCACATTTACAGGACTGTGCTTGCAATGGAAGTATGAGCAATGGATGAAATGTTTTAAATACATACTTTTCTTGGCTGTTTTGAATGTACAGCCTTTACAACACTGTAAATGTTAATGTAAAATAAAATCATGAGATTTGCTGGCCGATGCAAAAGTAATTATAAGACACCATGACTCCTGTGATGACAACTTAAAGCCGGTAAAATTGCGTGCAAGCAGAAAGAGATATGATATCAGTAGTGTTTACATAGAGCAAACATCATCCAGGAATTGATGCATAAGATGATTTAGACTTTACAACTCAAATAACACACTTTTTTTGCATTGAAGAATTATTTAAAGTGCATTAAAGAAAATGGAAGCTGCACATTTTGGCTTTTAAATCCTCCCGTTTGAGCCCCTACACTATTGTAAGTGCATTCCTGGAAAGACCTGGTAAACGAGGGACAAGTTGAAATTATTGTTTGTGGTCCGTGACGTGGTGTGATTAGTTGCTAGGGTGATCTATGTAGTGACCAGTGCTGTTAACGCTTTTAATGCATTAAAAACTGTATATACCTATTGTATTCCCGGGTCCGCTTGGACCCAGTGGAACTTAAGCTTATAAAACAGTCATAATTTAAGATTTTTATATTGTAACTGATCATATTGTAACTGTGCACATTTAAAAAACTGAAAAAAAGTTTTAAATGTTACCATGGTTTTACTTTTACCATGCTATTACTACATTCACTACATTTGTTTTATTAATTACAAAATTCTTTGAAATTAAAAATTTAGGAAGAACTACAGCAAATAAACAGCTTAATACAAGAAAACTACATTCTTTTTCTAAAATATTCTGAAATGTTTTCAATCTAAATATATTAATTAAACAATCTGAATCTTTTTAGCTTTTTGGTAAAATCGTTTTTGGTAATATAAATATAATTAGTAAATGAAAATTTTAAAAAACTTAATCAAAAATACAAGAATTGTTGCAAATAAATATTGCATTGGCAACTGGCTGAAATATGTTTACTTTATAGTATAAATTAGACTAAAATAAAATAAAATGTATGTGTCATTGTACCCAGCACTTCTGAAATGCACAATAAAAATGGATTATAGCTATAGAAAAAAAACTAAAAGTAATAAAAATGACAAGAGCACATGACAAAAGTACTAATAATTAAAGCTGCAGTCCATAACTTTTTTGGGTTAAAAATGATCCAACTGGTACTGGTGGATTTCCGCGGGAGATTCGAGCATGTCTTTGAGTCATTACATCACATCTGTACACATAAAGATGGAGTCTCGGCTAGTAGGCTATGTTGCGTGTGAGGATTTTGGAGGTGGAATTATATCAAGTCCCTTTTTTTCGCAGCACTTGATATAATTAAACTTATCAATTTGATGGCGGATCCAGAAAGGTTCAAACGACAATCACCAGTGACCACTGGAGATTCACCTGTTGTAAAATGCAAAAGACTTTGGACTTCGGAGTGGCTACAGAAAAAAAGAGACTGCAACCGGGCTCATATGAAAACAAGGATAAATATCGGAAGGGCTTTAAATGTAGTCATGCAATGCTGATGTTGAACATTAACAATTTGAGAACAAAGTATAATTTACACGGTTTGACGTGATATGATAAGCGATTGTTAGATTTAATCAGCGTGATTTACTGCAATGTTTTTTTTCCCTTAGTTGGTCAGAACAAAAGTGGATGTTACTTGTTCAGACGACATTTCCGGCGAAAATTCTTATGTTGGTCATACTTCCAAAAAGTATAATCTGTGATTCTGAATGACAGTCTCTCCAAACCGGCGGCGACTGACAGCCGCACACTCTCCTCAAACATTGGATTCATCCGCGCTGTGCTGTGTCGAGGCACAACTCACGTAAAGTTGATAATTCAGCGAATTACTGCAATTGCAGATTTCAAACAGAATGGCGACAAACAGGGAAAAACTACAGACTGCAGCTTTAAACTAAAATTAAAATAAAAACTGAAAATATAAAAATAAAAAGTATATATCTATAAAATATTAATAAATACTATAATACTAACTAAAATAACACTGGTTCTGGTTGGTTGCTAGAGAATTGCTAAGTGGTTGCTTCAATGTAAGTGTCGTATTTTTTTCACCTGTTTTATCATCAAAAGATTGTGAAAAGTCTGATCACTTTAGCACTTTTCATAACTGCACATTCTTTGAATTCCTAGTGTTTGGGGTTTGTTTAAATCACCAAGTATGAGCAATTGCTGTTTGCCTTACTTACACGATCATATAAATTCAGCAAGTGTGTGAATGAATGTATCAGATATAGGTTCAGCGCCTCAGCTGCAGGTGGCCTCAGGCCCGTTGTTAGAAAGTGAGAGAGAATGAGAGGGAGAAACAGCGAGAGCAATCAAGAACACATCTGTGCATCTCTTTGTCATCTTTATAAACTGCACCTCTTTCAACGTGAAGCGTGTTTCTGGGTACTTACTTTCCTAGGTAGAGTCTCTTTCTCTTTCTCTGTGCCACTCTTTTACCCACATCCTGCCATGACTACTGCTGCGGAGTGGTTCGAAGTATAACGGCAACAAACACACACACACACACACACACACACACACACACACACACACACACACACACACACACACACACACACACACACACACACACACACACCAACGCCACACACACACTCACGCCCATACACACAACACACACACCCACACACACGCTCATACACACACACACACACACACACACACACGCACGCACACATACGCTCGCTCACACACACACACACACACACACACACACATGCTCACTCAGACACACACACACACACGCTCACAGACACACAGAACACCCCATACACACAACACGCCCATACACACACGCTCACACACACACGCTCACACACACACACACACGCCACGCACACACACACCCATACACACACACACACACACGCACCACGCCACCCCCATTCACACACACACGCACACACACACCCATACACACACGCTCACACACACACACACACAAACACACACACACACGCCCACGCCCATACACACACACACGCACAACACACACACACACAACACACACACTCACACACACACACACACACACACACACACACACACACACACACACACACACACACACACACACACACACACACACACACACACACACACACACACACACACACACACACACACACACACACACACACACACACACACACACACACACACACACACACACACACACACACACACACACACACACGCCCATACACACCCCCAAAAACCTGCTTCTTCTGCAGAACACAAAAGAAGACTTGTAAGACTATTGGGTGAATTACCTAAGATATGTTTCAGTGTGGCAGTTTATTCATGCTAATTCTGTTAAAAATTGTTAAGCCAAATTTTCTTAAATTATTTTAATTTAATTGTTTTAAATTAATATTATAAAAAAATGTAATCAGAATTTTTTTTTTACAGTGTACCATTATTATGTATAAATAATTTTCATTTGAAAAATCTCATTTATTCATTTTATTTTTACATTACAGTAAGGAGAATATGGTTCCCCTTTGTCAGTCACTACTACGTAATTCAAGACTGACGAATGGGGATCGCTTGCGAGAGCCTATCTACTACAATGCACATTGGCATGCGATAATTGCACCAGCTGCTGTGCATCGCGGCGTGAGCATATAATGAGCAGCAGGTGCGTCGCATCCTTGTCTTTCGCTTCGGAGCCGGACGGTGAATGCTGTTCCTGCTCTGCAATCTTATTAGAGAGTGTTTTATCTTTAAAAGACGGGTCTGTTTCTTCAGTAGAACGCCTCTTCAAACTGGTGTTGGTGTGGCCGCGATCTCACAGCTCAGAATGTTTCGACTTCAATGAGAATGTGATTGCTCACATCAGGCTTGCACTATCGTCCTGTCCGTGTATCCGCGGTCATCCCTGTGTGCTTCAGCACCAGAGAGAGCAGTTTCCTGAAAGAGCATAGACATACACTGCGTGTTTTTCAAGATGTCATTCCAACCATGTGTTTCTGGATGCGGTCGTTTCCTATTCTTACTTGATGGTCACGATCACTGTTTCACATGCCTGGGCTTAAGCGTGTTGAGACCGTTGTTCGTGGGTGGTTCATGTTCTCTCATGAGAGCATGACCACGTCGGCACGTTGTTCGTCTTCCCTTTCTCGTAAAAGATTGAGCCGCTGAGCGTGCTGTGTGCCGTTGTGACGCTGTGGTGCTCTAGATGCGCGATCCCTGTCGCCCCGCGTCTTTATGAAGGTCGTGGAGACAGCCGTTGTTCCACTCAGAGAACGCGGCGTTCGTATTCTCAACTATCTCGACGACTGGCTGATTCTGGCTCAGTCTCGAGAGCAGTTGTGCGAACACAGGGACATGGTGCTCCGTCACCTCAGCCTTTGGGGCTTTGGGTCAACTGGGACAAGAGCAAACTCTCCCCTGTGCAGAGGATCTCTTATCTCGGTATTCAGTTGGACTTGGTCAACCAGACAGCGCAACTCACAGAGGAGCGCGTCCGGTCAGAACTGCTTGAGTACAATAGAGAGAGAGCAGGACAGCGGTCCCACTGAGACTTTTTCAGAGCTCCTGGGGCAAATGGGATCCACAGCTGCAGTAACGCCGCTCGGATTGCTTCATATGAGACCGCTTCAGCACTGGTTTCACAGCCGAGTCTCGAGATGAGCGTGGCAGAGCGGCACGTACCAGGTGCACATCACACCGCACTGCCTCCAACCTTCAGCCCGTGGTCGGACCCTTCATTTCTATAAGCAGGTGTTCTCATGGGTGTCAGTTTGGTTTGAAATGTGCTGGGGACTGACATGCATTCAGAAGTACTGGGTACAATGACACATCCATTTATTTTCTCTGTCGCGCAGGTCATGTTTTGAAAGACGATGTTCTGTAGCTTACTAATGTAAATAAATAAAAATGTATACAAAAATGTGATGTTCGCCTCGTTTTATGAAGAAGAAAGACTTAAAGGGGGGGTGAAATACTCAGTTTCACTCAATCTCATGTTAATCTTGAGTACCTATAGAGTAGTATTGCATCCTTCATATCTCCAAAAAGTCTTTAGTTTTATTATTTTTATAAAAGAAAAATAGGCTGTACCGAGTGTTTCCGGAAAAACCCGAGCGGGTGGAGGCGTGCCGTGTGGGCGGGAGCGCGCAAAGCTTTTGCGTGTGTTGTAAACAGACAGACTGGTGGTTTATGAGGACATGATTTAGTTTTACAATAAACAAACTGACACCTACAGTGGCCAGCTAAACAACTGTATTTAAACACACCACCATACATCGCATGCTCCATCGATACATTAACTGTACGTGATCATGTTGTTTACTTGCTGTGCTTAACTTACACGCCGATAGTTAACAACATACAGACATTTGAAGCAGTTTTACTCACCGCCTGCTGTTCCGTGAACCTTTATCGTTGGGACTGCTCCATCTTTAAGTATTAGGCGATCTGCAAATCGTCGAACTTTGCCTTGTTTATAAAACTATTAGCAGCTACCGCCGAAATGAAGGGAACAAACAAGAACACAATTGCGCAACTCCGTTGCTGCTCTGGAAAAACAAAATCCATCCACAGGTCCCTTAAATCTGGGTTCTTTGGACATTTGTGCAGTGTTGTCTTGCCCTGGCAACCAAAAACACACTTTTTGGTGCCATTGTTTTGATTGCAATGCAGCAGAGCACAGCGGTCTGATGGACGCTCTCGTACGCTCTAGGCTACAGCTGCGCGCACCCTTCCGGGAGAAGTGCCTTAAGACCCGTATAAGGAAATTCCGCCCACTCTGACGTCACGTAGTTACGTATTCGAAAAAAAATTTCCGAAACTTGTGACAAACCGGAAGGAGTATTTTTGGAACAGAAATACTCCATCAAACTTACAACTTCATTTTTGAAACTTTTTCCATGTTTACCATGGTAATCCAACTCTTTAACAGTGTAAAAAACTCACTATGCATGAAACAGCATTTCACCCCCCCTTTAAGTTTTCAAAAAGCATTAGACATATGACCAGGGGCGGAGTGGCAATTGGGAGAGTCGGGACTTTTCCCTGTGGGCTGGTAGTGTTTCGAGGCCGGTCTGATAATAGCTATACATTGCAAGTTCTTAGCAACACCATCCGGCGGCCTGGTGTGCGGCCGCTGCCCGCTGGTCAAACTGCAGCCTCTCTGCTCAACCCGTAAATAAATGCATTGATCCGCAGTTTTTGTTTGTGTTCTTAAATGGTCTAGTGGTAGATCTTTTGCCAAGCGTGTCAGAGGTTACGGGTTCTAATCCGCACTCGTATAGTTTTTTATTCTCTCATCAAAACTGAATATGTTCATCAATGGTTACAGTCTATATCAAGCAGGGATAATGCGTTTGTGTGCATTTTATTTTGTGATTTCACCGGAATGAATAAAGAGTATCCGCAACAGCGATAGATTGAAGTGCGCGTCCGAGTGAAGACTGCGCGAGCCACAGGAGAACACTGTATCCACAGACTGATCTCATGAAATGGCGTATGTATGACACGCCAATTCGTATTTCCATTTTTGGCGTGCTATCAACACGCATAATCGCTTTTCAGCGTGTTTATGAACGCCGTTGACTTAACGTTACATTACTGTATATATAAATATATGACCTACTACGCCAACCCCGTCCCTAAACCTACCCGTCACTGGGGTTAATACCATTTATGAGTCTTCCCCTACCATCCTAGGACAAAAAATATCGCTCCCCAGATGTAGATCTACATTTTGCTTCGTTTCGCTCTGACATTTAACGGCGTGTACATACACGCGGAATCACTCGGACATTTAACGGCGTAGACATACACGCATACACGCGGATAGCTCAAAATGCGTATAGATAACACGCCACTCGACTTGAAAGTGGCGTGTATGATTACGCAAAAGTCATGATGTCATGTTGGTATCCATGACACTGATAGTGTTTTCAGCTGCTGTATTTTCAGTTGCTAACTGTATTTTTCTATGTACATTTCTGAAATGCACTTTCTGTAAAGCTGCTTTGAAACAATATGTATTGTAAAAAGCGCTATACAAATAAATTTGAATTGAATTGATAGCAGCGGCAACAAGCACTTACATAAAAATGTGTAAAAACAACACATTTTAGCGCTAGATATCTTATTTAATAGCGAACTAAATGAATGCTCTTCTAGTTAACTGGAGATGTTTTATTTATTTGTATTAGGTACATCCGTGCCTCAATGTTTCAAAAAGTGGTGGCTACAAAAAAAAAAAAAAGTGTCCAGGCATGCTGTGGTCTTCACGGATGCCTCTCCCACCGGCTGGGGGCCACGTACAACGAGCATGCAGTCTCAGGTCTGTGCACGGGGCCTTAACTGCATTGGCACATCAATTGCCTCGAGTTGCTCACAGTACGCCTTGCACTGGGCCATCTCAAAGGGCCGCTACATGGCAAGCAGGTACTGGTCAGTACGGACAGCACTGCGACCGTTGCACACATCAACTGTCAAGGTGGTCTTCTAGCGGAGCGCTGGAAGGGCCAGCAGCCGTGGCGTTTTGGTAGATATCCCCATTCGTCAGTCTTGACTTACGTAGTAGTTAATGACGAAGGGGAACGTCTCGGTTACGTATGGTATCGTTCCCCGAGGAGGGAATGGAGACGTAAGTCCCCTCGCCACGGGTGCTGAGCTTCAGCTGTACGTGCATTGGCTCGTTTAGTTTCACTTTAAATAGATAGGCTCTCGCAAGCGATCCCCGTTCGCCAGTGCTGACTTACGTCTCCGTTCCCTCCCGGAACGAGGGTTACCATACATAACCGAGACATTTTGTCATAAAAATAAGCGTTATTTTGGGGTGAAATCCTTTTTTTTTTACAAGCTTTGTGAAATGATATATCATTCCCATTCAGACACACTTTCATACATGCAGTACACTACTGTTCTAAAGTTTGTCTGTAATAATTTTGGAAATATTTTTTTTACAGAAGTATGCTCACCAAGGCTGCATTTTGATTTTAAAATACTACAATTTATTTTGTTTACATATGTTTAAAATGTAATTTATTCCTGTGATTCCTGTTTATTTCAGCATCATTACTCCGGTCTTCAGTCAAGTTAAGTCAAATATATTAATATAGTGACTTCAGTGTCACATGATCCTTCAGAAATCATTCTAATACGCTTAGAAAAACATTTTTAATTCTAGAAACAAATTTGATTCATGCCACCAAAAACTGTTCATCTTTGTTTCAAAAGTCTTGTATTATATAGTATATTTTTCAAAATGGTCATATCTAGATTGGGGAATTTTACTGTTCTGAATTTCTGTCATTCCAAACCCGTATGACTTTTTTTTTTACAACGAAAGTTTAGTGTTACTGGATGAAAAGCACCATAAAAGTATAGTCCATATGACTCATGCACAATATTCCGAGTCCTCTGAAGTCATACAATAGCTTTGTGTGAGGAACTGACTGAAATTTAAATCCAATTTTCACCAAGATATCATATGGCTTGGAATGTTCATTGGATTTTTTTTGTTATGAAGGTGAGCCAACAATAACCGACTTTTATTTTTTGACATGCCCCTTTAACAGCATGAGACGTTCTTTGTGAATGAAGACAGTCTGCGGTTTAGGAGATTTCTACATTCTCATTCACATCCACAAGATCTCACAGCAGATTCTCCTATTCTCTATTTTAAGCGGCGAGTCTCGTTCCTGCCTCCAGCCCCCACATCCACAAACACACATACACACGGATCCTAACGGTTGTAGTGTGGAAGGAAGCTTGCGGTTTGCCAACAGTATCTTAAAAGTTCACACATCCATATGTTGTCCGCAGGGTTTGTACTTGCACACAATCTCACACTCGCTCACACGCACACGCACACAAACACATGCACACACACACTCTTAAAAGAAATGGTTCTATTTAGAACCAGAAATGGTTCTATCACCCGCTTCATATATGGAACTCCAAAATGGTTCTATATAGAACCATTTTAATGGGTTCCATAAATAGAACCCCAAATGGTTCTTTGAATCCAAGTTAGATGGTTCTTTATAGAACCATTTAAGGGTTCTATATTTTTAAACCATAAAATGATATTTAATAAAATTATTATTAAATTATTATTATGAATAAAAAAATATAACCAATCCAGAAAATTCCAAAAGTTTAAATTTATTCAATTGATTATACAAAAATATTAGTGTCACATTTAAAATTGCACATCTGTATACTCTGTATTTTACAGCAAAACATTTTTTACATTTAAGATGTTAAATTACATTCAACCATTTAGTTTGAATTTAATTTAAGCAATTTTCACTTTGCAATAAACATACATAAGCTTGTTTATGTACTGTATGTACATGTACAGTACTTAACTTTTACATGCATCTCTGAAATGAGGAAAAACAAATCTTTGATTTCATATTTTTGATATTCAACAATGCAGATAAAAAACAATACATGAACAATTAAAACATCTAAATAAACAGCACTACAACTTACACAAGTTGACAGTAAATTTTTTAGTACAGGTATTGGTGTTCTTGTGTCATGCTCTTGTTTAAGTTTATGCATATATTTTTGAATAAAAGTCATTGTGTGACTGCAAACAGGCATTCCACAGCCTTTGTCATGTCAATGTCTGCCTCCATGATAATGCTGACACTTTCAGTCTTGAGGGGATCAGGACAGCCGTTAAACACCATGGTTGATGTAGGACCTTTGGGTTCCTGTAAAACAAACATTTCACCTTTTGAGTGCCTTTCACCAATTAACAGAAGTCATCAAATAGACCTAAAATTAATGTTGGTAACCGAACAATGCTGCTACCCATTCACTTAAATTATATGGACACAAAACCAATGCAGCAAGTCAATGGGCACCGCCATTGTTCGGTTACCATCCTTCTTCAAAATATCTTTTGTGTTCTGAAGAAGAAAGTCAAAGATTTGAAATGACAAGAGGTGAATAAATTATGACAATTTTCATTTTTGGATAAACTATTCCTTTAATACTTTCATTATTGTAATACATGTTTTCACTCATACAATTTATAGAAGCTACAACCTTTACATTGACAATGCAACTTTACACTGGGCATGGAACAGATAGGTTGGATGGGGAAAAATATATGGTGTTACCTTCTGTGGTTTCCTCTTCCTTCCTTTTTTTGCACTCCCTATGATGTTTTGGGCCATTTCATTAGATGTTTCCATGTTCTTCACCAAGTCTGTTCGAAACCTCATCGTCATTTCATGCAGCATCTTTAAAAAATACAAAACATTTGTTTACTTCAGGTGCTTATATCCAAATTACACACTTTCAGCCAAACAAGTTCCTTAAAGTTAGCATGAACTGGAGGTTGCAATTGACTACCATATAGTGATGTATTTCGAGAATGTTCAATAAGAAAAAAACTGGGCGTGGTAAAGTAATCAAAATTATTACATGCCTTGAGTCTCACTGCTGGCCAAGGTTTGGCAACAAATGAGCCCTCATTCTCACAGGGTTCTTGTCTGTTAACATGAATACAATGATGAAGTCTTTTTATACAGGATTTTCATTTTACTTGCCACAATAAACAGTCTGTTTAAACTTCAAAACAATGATACATACCGAGTACAAGATATTTGAGGCACTTCAGTTTCCAGGCTGTTTGAGGAAAAAGAAAAATATAAATTAAGATAAGGATTTTAAGCTTGCTTTAAGTCTGTTTAAACGTCAAAACAATGATACATACCGAGTACAAGATATTTGAGGCACTTCAGTTTCCAGGCTGTTTGAAGAAAAAGAAAAATATAAATTAAGATAAGGATTTTAAGCTTGCTTTAAGTCTGTTTAAACATCAAAACAATGATACATACCGAGTACAAGATATTTGAGGCACTTCAGTTTCCAGCCTGTTTGAAGAAAAAGAAAAATATAAATTAAGATAAGGATTTTAAGCTTGCTTTAAGTTTGTTTATTTAGCATCAAGTCCGTTTAAACGTCAAAACAATGATACATACTGAGTACAAGATATTTGAGGCACTTCAGTTTCCAGGCTGTTTGAGGAAAAAGAAAAATATAAATTAAGATAAGGATTTTAAGCTTGCTTTAAGTTTGTTTATTTAGCAACAATGTTTAATATTTAACAACACAGACTTACTTTTTTAACTTATTAAGCTCTTTTTGTCAACCGTCGTTACCTGGGGGGAAATAAAACAGAGCATAAATAAACCTTCACAAACCAACTATGCAATGCATTAAACACACCTACACATTTAGCCATGTGCTATCATCACTTTAATCCAGCGCATGCATCAGTAAACCGCAGTAAACGATGTTACGAACGCTGCACTGACTGCAACCGTGCAGTTTTAATGGAGACCGGCCGGAAGTTCTCAACTGTAGCGGTGTCCACCTGCTGAGTTTAGCTCCCAGCCTGATAAAACACACATGAACAAGCTAACGTTAATCAAGATTTTCGGGATTACTGAAAAGTAACAGTCTGATCTGGGTTGGAGCTAAAAACTGCACGAAAGTGGACCTCGCGGGCCAAAGTTAACAGTTAAGAACTTCTACACCTGTTAATAGGCCTGGGGAAAACACTCAACGCAAACTGAGTTAACGTTATGTGTATGAAACTGCGACAAACATTCACATATCATACACCTCCGTCTTCCACCCGGTTCGCTTTTATTTCAATCGGCGCCTATCGTTAACTTAACGTGAAATTACCATTAAAGAAATACGAGCGTGCGCTTCATTGAGATTAAAATTCACGCTTCTGTCTCGAAGCTCGTCTCCTTATAACACAGCTGTCTTATTGTTATTGACCATTTCATTAACTATAACAAGGAAATAATGGGAGATTGTAACTTTATTACTTTAAAACCCGGAGCAAATTCAATTTAACAGGGCTTTCTGAACCTACGGCTGACGAAGCCCATCGGTGCTAAGTTGCACAGCAGTGTTTTTAACTGAGGTGAAAATATTCCATTTTGCTTCTAGTATCAGTATTTAAGACAAGGACTATACTCTAACCAATAGAAATATTAACTGCAATACTAAATATTTCAGTAAAATGATTTCAAAAATGTAAAAACTTAACTTACCTGAGGGTATGAACGGGCAGAAATGGCGGACTCCTCAGTTTGAAAAATTAACTGTCACTTGTAGGTTCGTCTTCGCCAATCCACCAATAGGAATTCAAGGATGATGCAACGCATATACGCCACCAGAGGGCATTTTTACGATTATTATTTTTAATGTTCCCTTCAATAGATTAAAAGTTAACCATCACTATATGGTACACACAAAATAAAGAAAACACTTTGGTTGTTTATTATTAGGCCTATAATGTTTTATTACAAAATGATTGGTAAAAAAGGCAAACTTATAATGTATTAGGTAATATAAGTTGCATGCTAATGTACAAACGTGCATAAAGAAATCTCAAATCATACATTGACTAGATATGAAAATTTTGTTAACTCTGGTTTTTGACTACACCAGTCATTCTCATGCGTCTTGACTCAAACAGCTTTGTGAATGTGTTGTGTATAATTATTGTGTAACATGAATCTTTAGTTTACACTTCAGTAATAGAACATGAATTATAGAACCATTTTAATAAAAAAGGTTCTTTGCTCTCCAAGGGTTCTACATAGAACCATTTTGTCGTTAAAGGGTTCTATTTGCCAAGTACGGAACCCCAGGGTTCTATATAGAACCTCGAGGAACCCTTTTTTTTAAGAGTGCAGACAAACAGTCAAGAGCATGCAATCACACACAGAATTTCTCACTGAGCCACTATACTATCCAAACCTGAATGTATCTAAAATTCCCTTTTTTCCCCCGTTTTGAGTTGAATTGATTGGACGCTTTCAAGAGCAATGACACGTTTCTTGGTTCAAACTCTGATATTCTTAAAGAAAAAAGACTTGCAAGAAAATGCTTCTCATTGAGTTTAGCACTTCTATGTGACACTGAAGACTGTAGTAATGATGCTGAAAATTCAGCTTTGATCACAGAAATAAATTACATTTTTTAATATATTCAAACAGATGATAGTTATATTAAATTGCAATATTATTTCACAACATTGCATTTTTACTGTATTTCTAACAAATAAATGCAGCATTGAAGAAACTTCTTTAAAGTCTTTTGATCGCAAACTTTTCAATCAGTACTGAAAAATATATAATTATTTTTTTAAATGGACTGTTTTCTCCAGTATTTGTATTTTATGCTTAATGAGTAAACAGTAAATAATAGTGGAATCAATTGTTCGCTTGCTTCATGTAAGTAATACTATTTATGCCAAATATGATGAGAGGGACCCTTTACTAAAGTATAAAAAGCATGTTTACATTTATACTATTAAAAATAAAAATATAATTAAGTGTGTAAAATATTATCTGGAAAACATTTATGTTTCTATTAAATTAGATTGTTTCTTTTTTAGTACACACCAGTAGAATATTTTTTAATGTAAATAAACCTGAAAAGAAACAAATCTATGGCAATCAATTGAATTAAACAATGTGATTAACCTCATTATTTTCAACCAGTCTTTTGAAAGAAGAATGAAACAATTAAAGAACAAAAATATGAAATACAAAAATAAAATAAATATATTAATTTTCTTCTGTTTTTTTTTCATGTCTAAGCTGTTTGTTAACTCACCATGTTTCAGAACAAAGCCAAATTCGACCCAACATGAAATG